>JACEFZ010007409.1:0-150000 GCA_014155875.1 Cepaea nemoralis
ATTAAATAATTTATGATCATACTGAAGTGGTGAAGGGTTTACGGGCGCAATTTATAATTATGCGTTCGAAACATAGCTGCATAGGATATGGCAACAGTCCGCCTTGCGTTGGTTTTAATAAAATGGTATAAGTTCCGGTCGTTCAGAAAGCAATGGCATACTAAAAGTTAAAAGTTAGTTGCATATCATTTACAGGACCTCTTATTCAACCAGAGCATTTTGTGGCTGTTTGTGGTCCCTTGGCAAGTTACGTTCAGTAGTGTGCCATTTATTTCTGAACGACCGGCACCCATACCATTTTATAAAAAACCCAACGAAAAGCGGTCTGCTGCTAAATCCCCTGCAGCTGTGTCCGAACTCTTCCGCCACGGAGCCGGCAATGGCATACTACTGATAGTAAACTTGCCAAGAAATCACAAACAGCCAAAAAACGTTGAGGTTGACTGCGACGTCTTGTAAAGGATATGCAATTGACTTTTGAAGGTATACGGTGTGCTGGCCGAGTGACAAGAATGTCGGTCTACCATTCGAGAGACCCGAATTCGAATCCGGATATAGATGGCGGATTTTGTTCTCGGACAAGGGGGGGGGGGGGGGGGTGTGTGGGGGGGGGGGGGGGGGGGGAGGGAAACCCTAACTCGCACAGTTCTCTTCACTTCACTAGCCAGGAAACCTTAATTTATGTGGCTTAAGGACACCCCCACGCCCTCCCCTTTCCCACCGGTCCTACACAGCAAGGTACTATAGGCAGTATTGACAGGGACAGTTTATCTACACGCTGTGTGTAGAATGTCTTATATTGATGAAGTTATGCATTGTGTGTAGAAAGTCTTATATTGCTGAAGTTATACATTGTGGATAGAAGGCCCTATATTGATGAAGTTATAAGTGTAGAATGTCTTATATTGCTAAATTTTTAAATTGTGTGTAGAATCGCTTATATTCTGTATATGAGGAACGGCTGGCCGAGTGGTTAGAATGCCGGATTCTCTTTCGAAAGACCCGGGTTGGAATCCTCGGTAAATATGGAGTTTTTTGTTCTTTGTTCTGTCGGGGGCAAAAAGAAAAACTCTGTAACCTGCACAGTTCGCAGCGACTGCACTAGCCAGGCTGCCTTAATTCCCCAGGCTGAAGACCCCCCCCCCCCCTCCCCTCCACCCCCTTGCCATTCACCGCAAGGTACTATAATGGCAGTAAATTGCAGTTTTTTATGGCTTATATTACTAAAGTTATAAATTGTGTATAGAATGGCTTATTTTGCTGAAGTTATGAATTGTGTGTACACTTACTTAAAGTCCTGAATTTATATTAGTGTGCAGAAAGTATTACATTGCTGAATTTATAAATTGTATGTAGAATGTCTTATATTGCTGAAGTTATAAAGTTTATGCAGAAGAAGTGATGTATGTTAATTATCCACTCCCTGGGAGGCTGCGGCTTGAGGGTGTGGGTCCTTGTGGGTCCGTCGTTCAGGGTGTTTGTGGTAGGTTGTCGGAGGTTGGTAAGTCCGTGGTGAGGTTGTTGGTATGGACTATTGTGGTCCTTGTGAGTGTCGATCTTGAGATGGGTCTGAAGAGGGTATTCGAACCAATTTTACAACTACTAACCTATGCTACCAATAAAATAACTATACTACCCGGAGAGGGAGCATGAGAAACGGCAACCACATCCAAGGAAGGCAGCAGGCGCGCAATTTACCCACTCCCGGCACGGGGAGGTAGTGACGAAAAATAGCAATACGGGACTCTATCGAGGCACCGTAATTGGAATGAGTACACTTTAAACCCTTTAAAACAAAACATTCTGAGGGCAAGTTCCAAATTCCAAAGTCGGTCGGTCAGTCCTACCTGGCATAGCACGAAGCTATCCAGCAGGCGACCAGTGGAAGTGACATGGTGGTTGGTAGCAAATATACATGGGTTAAGTAGGTAAGGAACCTACGTCTGGTCTAGCAAACCGGTAGGGAATTTACTTGATCCTAAAAATTCTGCTCAAGATTTATGGAGAAAATTGGAGGAAAGGTGCTAGTCACGGCGCTGGAACTCCAATTAACTCTCCCACGACGCCTAACGGCATAAGTGGAAGAAACAACAACAACAACTGGGAGGTAGGAATCTGGCGCGGTTGTGTGAATGTTGGTGTGCGACGTAACAGTAGCGGGGAGAACGGTGTGGACACTTGGAGAAGTGTTTTATCGGTCGCACGGTGTCGGTTCATAACCATTAACATACACGTTTCGTTAGGGGTGGCGTTCAGAAAAAATAATTAAGTGAGCGCTTGGTATTGAGTTGGTGTTGTGGTACAGGAGTGCGGCGTTAAAAACGTTTTGAAATGTAGCCAGTAAAAAATTGGCATTGAATGAATGGGTGATTATCATAGTCGTAGTAGTGGTAATAGTAGTAGTAATAGTTGTAATAGTAGCAATAGAAGAAGTAGTAGTAGTATTATTAGTGGGGGTGGTGATAGTAGTAATAATGGTAGTAGCGGTGGTGATAATAATAGTAGTAGAAGTGGTAGTTGTAGCGACAGTAGTAGTAGTAGTAGTAGTAGTAGTAGTAATAGTAGTAGTAGTAGTAGTAGTAGTAGTAGTAGTAGTAGTAGTAGTAGTAGTAGTAGTAGTAGTAGTAGTAGTAGTAGTAGAAGAAGTAGTAGACAGTAGTAGTAGTAGTAGTAGTAGTATAGTAGTAGTAGTAGTAGTAGTAGTAGGATTGGTAAGGCAGCAACAACAATGAACAGGTTAAGAAAAAGAGTCTGGGAGAACAGGAAGCTTACTGCCAAAACAAAAGTCCTTGTCTATCAAGCCTGTGTCCTTAGTACTCTTCTCTATGGCAGTGAAACCTGGACAACTTACTCACACCAAGAGAACAATTTAAACAGCTTTCATATGCGGTGTCTGCGAAGAATTCTTGGTATTAAGTGGCAAGACAAAATCACAAATACTGAAGTATTGGAAAGATCAGGTTGTGTGACAATTTATTCCATGCTCAGTCTTCGTAGACTTAGATGGATAGGACATCTTAGGAGGATGGATGATGGTAGAATACCAAAGGATATCTTTTTTGGTGAATTACAGATGGGTAAGAGATCTCAGGGTCGGCCTCTACTACGATACAAAGATGTGTGTAAGCGGGACATGATTGATACAGGCATTGATAATGCACATTGGGAGCAAGTCGCCGCTGAACGTGTTGCATGGAGGGCAAATATCAGAAATGGAATAAAGTCAAAGGAGAAAATTATTGCAGAAAAGTCACACACCAAGCGTTTGAGACGTAAGATGGTGCATGATGGTGGAAATGACCACGTGTTCACATGCACCCACTGTGAACGGACATTTACAGCGCAAATTGGCCTTATCAGTCACACTCGCTACCGCCATAGTTAAAAGTTATTATGCCTTTTTAGAGCACAAACTATCGTCTGTCAAGACGGCAAGGTGCCAATGAGTAGTAGTAGTAGTAGTAGTAGTAGTAGTAGTAGTAGTAGTAGTAGTAGTAGTAGTAGTAGTAGTAGTAGTAGTAGTAGTAGTAGTAGTAGTAGTAGTAGTAGTAGTAGTAGTAATAGTAGTAGTAGTAGTAGTAGTAGTAGTAGTAGTAGTAGTAGTAGTAGTAGTAGTAGTAGTAGTAGTAGTAGTAGTAGTAGTAGTAGTAGTAGTAGTAGTAGTAGTAGTAGTAGTAGTAGTAGTAGTAGTAGTAGTAGTAGTAGTAGTAGTAGTAGTAGTAGTAGTAGTAGTAGTAGTAGTAGTAGTAGTAGTAGTAGTAGTAGTAGTAGTAGTAGTAGTAGTAGTAGTAGTAGTAGTAGTAGTAGTAGTAGTAGTAGTAGTAGTAGTAGTAGTAGTAGTAGTAAGTAGTAGTAGTAGTAGTAGTAGTAGTAGTAGTAGTAGTAGTAGTAGTAGTAGTAGTAGTAGTAGTAGTAGTAGTAGTAGTAGTAGTAGTAGTAGTAGTAGTAGTAGTAGTAGTAGAGTAGTAGTAGTAGTAGTAGTAGTAGTAGTAGTAGTAGTAGTAGTAGTAGTAGTAGTAGTAGTAGTAGTAGTAACAATAGTAGTAGTAGTAGTAGAAGAAGTAGTAGAAGAAGTAGTAGAAGTAGTAGTAGTAGTAGTAGTAGTAGTAGTAGTAGTAGTTGTAGTAGTAGTAGTAGTAGTAGTAGTAATAGTAGTAGTAGTAGTAGTAGTAGAAGTAGTAGAAGTAGTAGTAGTAATAGCAACAGCAGCAGCAGTAGTAGTAGTAGTAGTAGTAGTAGTAGTAGTAGTAGTAGTAGTAGTAGTAGTAGAAGTAGTAGTAGTAGTAGTAGTAGTAGTAGTAGTAGTAGTAGTAGTAGTAGTAGTAGTAGTAGTTGTTGTTGTTGTTGTTGTTGTTGTCAGTAGTAGTAGTAGTAGTAGTAGTAGTAGTAGTAGTAGTAGTAGTAGTAGTAGTAGTAGTAGTAGTAGTAGTAGTAGTAGTAGTAGTAGTAGTAGTAGTTGTTGTTGTTGTTGTTGTTGTTGTCAGGGTAAGGACAGAGATCAAGTTGCTGTGGAACTACAAACCGAACTCAATCGCATAAGTACTTGGTGTGTTGAAGCTGGGGCAATGGTGAACCCAACAAAGGCAACAGTGACTTGGTTCTCGTTGAATAATCATATTGTCAACAATCCAACACCAACTGTAAAGCTGTGTTCAGAGACTGTGGAAAGAACGCAGGCAATGAATTACCTGGGGATACGGTTTGATCGAAGCCTTGCTTATAATGAGCACATAGACCAGGTGATAACAAAGGCCAAGCGGGGTTTCGCTGCGATGCGGATGATGGTGGCAGCAACTGTGAGCAGTGCCATCTATGTCTTCTATACGAGGGGCTGGTCATGCTGTTTTTTGAGTATGTGATAGCGATCCTGACTCTCAGCCGTAAGTAGATAGAAAGGATGAAAGGATACAGAACGAAGCTATGGGCATTATTCTTGGATGTACAAGAGATACATCATGCATGGCGATGCGCTACCTTCTTGATTTTCCAACCATTGAAGACAGAATACAAGTTTGCAGAGCACGCGCCTATCGCAGCGTTAACGCAAACACACAACATCCACTGCATAGTGAAATTAGCAAGGTGAAGGGCAGCAGGTTAAAAAGAGGAAGGTCATGGATGGGTCAAGCCGAAACATTCTTCAACAGGTATGTGCACTTGAGGACTTAGAACCTGTGTACGTCCTTTTCTGTTTGCATACAACTAGACAGAAAATGCAGACAAGAAAATCCGGCCGCTGTGGAGGCGGCAGTACAAGCGTTGATTTTCGAGAATTTGTTAGACGGGGATGCTGTCTTCTACACAGAGGGGTCGGTCGTCCGACATATGAGAAGCTCATGGGCCTTTACGATTCAGGTCGGAGGGAGAATTGTGAAGGAGGACTCGTGCTTTTGTAGAGACCACAAGTAGCCTGACTATGGAAGTCATGGCAGTAAGTAAAGCAATACCATACCTCGAGACACAGACATTCACTAGGGCATGTTTCCTTAGTGACTCAATGAGCATGCTCAAGAGGATAGAGATGGGGTGGATCCGAAGAGAGTGGTTGCTGTCTCTGGTGCGGTCTCGGCTGGCAAATATTAGTTTCATCTTCGTGCCAGGGCATGCGGGAGTACAAAGAAATGAGCTGGCTGACAAGTTCGCAGGTAAGGCTACTGTTGGGGGGTGGGGGGGGGGGGGGGGGAAGGGGACCAAGCTGACATTCTGAATGCTCTACGAGAAGTAAGACTTTTGCGAGAACCAAGTGATGAATGTGAATCTACAACCATGGTCAGACTGCGAGAACAGCAAATTAAAAGAGGTTCGAAACGCTGCTGCTAACGATTTGGAAGCAGACCGAGTTGGTTTCCATACAATGGTATCGGTGCCGGTCGTTCAGAAAGCAATGTCAAACTGAATGTAAACTTGCCCTGTATTCACAAGAGTTGACTGCTACGTCCTGTAAAGGATATACAACTAATTATACACACCAAGCATTGGTAAATATACCATGTAGTGATATCCCTTGTATAATGATCAACCTCACATCGTTCCGTGTCAATGCTTTAGAAATTCACCATTCTAGTCCCATCACCCCTACGAATAAAATATGAACACTACAGAAAATGTGCCTATTTATGGATTATAGCAAACGACAGACAAACAAGAGCATCTCTCGATACTCTAACAAGTTGAAATGTAGAGTTAAGTGCTATAAAAACCCTCATTTCGAGGAGTGTCAATGACCTGCCTCGAGGTGAAATCGAGAATATTCTACTCCTTCACTTTGAAACCACATCTTTTCCAGATTTCCCTTGTCATTCACGTTCTTTCTAATTTCCTGTTATTTGCTTCTGGAAATACAATTTTCAGATTTTGCAGATTGATCAAATGCCCAGCATTCCTAGTGTCTATTTTGTTCTTTATTTGTTCTTTGAATTTTCGAACAAGATCTCCCTGATTATAGCCTTTTATTAATTAAATTTTGGAAGCATTTGCAATATTGATCAGCCACACTCTTTATATTATTAGTTGAGACGTTCAGTTTCATGATTCTCAGTCGGATGGGTTGTCAGATGTTGTTTTATATGAATGTTGTGGATCTGTTTACAAGATGTGAGGCGTGTCCAAGATGTTAACGTTTTAGCAAATTAATAATATATCATGGAGATCATGGGTGAGAAATACATCTAAAGGTATTGATTGGCACTCATGTACGTAGAAGAAATAAGTAGAGATTAGAGGATGCACAAGACAATTGAAGAATACAATGGTGTTTAAATGCAGGAGGGTCGTTTTTATTGCACTTGGTTTTATTCAATATGGCTTGGTCTCTTCCCGCAGCGGGCCTGCCGAAAGTGTCACAAAAAGCGCGAACTCCGAGATCCAGCAACGACCCCTAAGAATCTTCGATAATCTAAACTTTTCGGCTGCCCATTTGTAAACAGTATTATATTAAAACTTTAATAATTATATATTTATAAAGGAAGTCGAGAATGTTTAGATTAACCAAAATTTTAGAGACATTAAAAAGAGAAAATATGCACATGCAACCAATGAACGACTTGTTTGTTGAGATTCCAATCAAAATGCAATCGTTGATTACATCTTTCTAGTGTCTATAGATCATAAGCTGCGTGATATAATTAGCTTTATTAAAGTAGGAGATAATATTATATGTAATATCAACCCAATAATAGATAAACACACAATATACACACAAAGTGGCAACACATTACTTCTCCCAGTATTAAGAATAATGTGACAAGTTATACAGAAGGAAGACGAACGAAAGTGATCTGCTATCACCTTTAAAATATGAGTGAACCACGGTGGAACAATGGCGAGCACGCTTGCCAGAGCGCACAATGGTTATGTACTCAAATCTCCTTTAACGGAAACCATATTTTTTTAATAACCTGGGCTTCCAGATACGTCCAGTTTGAAATGGGTACCGGGATATGTTCTGGGAAGTAAAGTGGTCAATGTGCTATTGACCAGTGGTCAGTGTGCTATTGATGACTTCACCAACCGAGTGTTGTTTGTCTATGAATAAAAGGGGCTAGTTCCACAGACCCAGAACGCGTGCTTAAGAATCCTTCACATTTTGCTTAGTATGAACACAAATATAAGATGCATATCTCTGTCCAGCAGGAGGAAACCCAGTGGTTCGTAGGACGTGCAGGCTACTCCAACCATCTCTAGCAACATCTATGGTCTGCTAATCCCGGTTTAGGCTGTAAACATAAAGTGTGGATTATACGTATCCCTCCATCCATCACGTGCCATGCCGATAAGCGTAGGTGGTCATGTTTTGCCATCTCACTCGATCACCAGAGTCGTGGATCAGCTCCGTATTCCTGTCTCGACTATGCCACGTGGCCAAGCCATCCAGGTATTTACTTCTCGGTCTTCCCTTTGGTCACTTCCCTTCGATCTTGCCAGTAGTCACCAAGTTCTCCAAGTCATTTCTTCTCATAACATGCCCCCAAAACATACGTATCATATTCCATTTTTATCACCCAACGGATGTGGCGAAGTCTGTCTCCAACTCTTTACTTAAAGCTGGTTCATCTAGTGACAGGTATCAAAGGTTCGGCCCAAAGCTCTCCAGCATTTATCAGATCTGACTCATCTGTCAAGTGAACTTAGCGTTCATCATCATGATACGTACTTTAATCAATAATTCGTTAATACTTAGCCGTGTTATTCCAGGACATCTTTTTCTCAATATTGGACTATGGTTTATGGAATACTTTACATGGTTCATAGTACGCTCGTACTTAAACCTTTTCGTTCGCCTAGAATTTTTTTTTTTAATTTTAAAAATTTTTTTTGTGCATTCGCTCACTCTGAACTCAAGCGTACTCCATACACGCCCTACTACTTCTAGTGTACGGGACTGATTTGTGCGTGTAAATTAGCTTCTCATTGTACCAGTGTCCCTCGCCATCAAGCAAACTCACTCCGACTTCAGAAGTACTTGTAATTTACGTCCCCAAGTCAACGACGAGAAGTCTACATGTTTGTACAACTGACCGGTATGTATTGTGGTCATGTATGAGCAGACCTGCCTTCTGCAGATCCTGCACGATTTTAAGTCTAGAGTTGGGTCATCCAGCTATATAAGAGGCCTTGTTGAGTTGTATTTGTATTTGGTAGAAATACGAAGCCGGTCTCCCTGGCATAGAAATTAATGTCTTTCTCCGTAATCCCGTATATTCTCGTGAGTAACGTAATGTGCGCGAGAAACGGCAGCGGTTCTCGCCGCGTTGGTAACTTACGGGGGTATGTGAGCCGGTCGCTCAGAAAGCAATGGCAAACTACTGAGCGTAATCTTGCCTAGTACGTCAACAGTAGCTGAAAATGCTGATGTTGACTGCAGCGTCCTGAAAAAAAAAAAGAAATACGAAATATATGTTCCGCAATATGAGTTGCTTGTTCGCACTTACACATTACTCACTGTCGAATCTGTCTTTAGCTTTTGTTTCCTTGTTACAGTTGGGGATGTATTAAGTAAGCTATTACTGAATGGCCGGAGGTACATTTGAAAGAACCCGTTTTAACTTACCAGAAATGTAAAACAAATCCCCCCCCCCCCCCCCCCGCCCCCCCCCCCCCCCCCCCCCCCCCCAAAAAAAAGTAACGAACCATTTAACACTCCTTAAGTGCATTGGGTATATGATTCTAGACGCATATTTGCATAGACAACCGGGTACTCAGTGGGTGGTGTGGTCAGTATCATTTAGGCCGCGTTTACTTCCCAAGACATATCATGGCACCAATTTTAGGCTCGGTGGGCCTGGCAGGTCAATATAAACATGTCACTTCGCCCCTATTGGAATTAAACCCGTGACCATCGGGTGGGCAGGCGAGCGTATAGTTACTAAATAAATATAGATAAATTAAAAAAATACCATAAATGCGTGATAGATAAAAGACCCGGTTGTCATGGTAACCTGGTATTTTGATAATCTTTCCGACCCATATTGTTTGGACCAAACGGCAAACGATGGGTGATCTTGTCAGTGTTAAGTCCATCAACGTGCCTCCGGAAACAGTTTCTCTCAAGAAATCAGATCACAGAATTAATACAAGAAAGGACAGAGTGAGTTAAACGACCCAAACACAAATATAAACAAATGGTGGACGTCGAGTTGAGCCACTGTAAACTCTTGTTAGTGGAAACGTCTTTGTTATAAAGTACGAATGGCTAAACTTTATTTGGTTGAGTTTTATATCATCATCATCATCATCATCATCATCATCATCATCATCATCATCATCATCATCATCATCATCGTCATCGTCGTCGTCGTCGTCGTCGTCGTCGTCGTCGTCGTCGTCCGTCGTCCGTCGTCGTCGTCCGTCGTCCGTCGTTCGTCGTCCGTCGTCCGTCGTCCGTCGTCGTCGTCGTCGTCTTCTTCTTCTTCTTCTTCTTCTTCTTCTTCTTCTTCTTCTTCTTCTTCTTCTTCTTCTTCTTCTTCTTCTTCTTCTTCTTCTTCTTCTTCTTCTTCCACTTCTGCCGTCAAGCGGCGTGGGGAAGAATAATTTGCGATCCAGCGCCCGATGGGCGGCATTGGATAGTGTCATTCCGTGTGATTGTACAATGTCGTTGATATCGTCAATCCATTTTCTTCTTGGGCGTCCTCTGGGTCTCGTAGCAGATAATCTTTGATGTAGGGCCAGTGATGGTAGTTTATGGTGTTGCATTCTAACGACATGTACCAAATAACTTGTCTTTCAATAAATATGCCACAGGCGTTAATCTTACTGCAGTCTAATAACAGCATTTCTTACTCGGTCTCGGATTGTTAAGTTGGCAGCTCTCCTCATGCATCTCATCTCACAAGTGTTGACTTTGCGAACATGTGATTTGCATAATGTCCAAGTTTGGTAGCATAGGGTTGGCCAGTTTTATACACTGTGGGAAAAAAATAAACATTATTTCAGTTTCAATTGCAAACTTGCACCGACATTTTATTGACAATGCTGATTCGCCCACTGCAGTCGGTTCTGGCGATGCCGGTCTGTAAGAACAGGGCATCTGTAGGGTCTTCTAGCCCAAAGACCAGCGTCGTGCAGCCGGCTTCTTGACCGTTTGATCTGAAATTCGATGAGCTTCTGGCATTGACTGGACTGCGGAGGTTGCAGATGCAAATCGATTCCTAAGGTGACTCAGCCGTATGAAGCGGTCTTCGGCAGCAGTTGTGATTCTGGGTCTTCCACCGCGCGGCCGGTCTGCCACGTAGCCAGTTTCTTGAAATCGCCTCCAAAGGTGACTAATGATTCTTCTAACCACATTAAATTTTCTGGCTGTTACACTTTGTGACTGTCCAACCTGTAAACGTCCAATTATGATGAGTCGTTGTTCTGTAGTGAGATGAGCCATTCTTACACTTTGAATTATCAACTGAATTTATTCGAGGAGCGTCAATCTTTTATAGGCATTCAATAATATGGTCAAAGAGTTTTGAATTCAGTAAGTTTCACGGGATTATCATGAACCTGTCACGAGTTATTGTCAAAAATGTTGTTTTGACCTTGACCTCTTTCATGACCTCACGAATCACGAAGTGAGTACAAATCAAGTAACCACGAGAAGTTAATGACCAGATAGATACAGTCGATTGGTTGACTGATGTCTAATCAGCGAATATCTCTTGTAAAAGTAATACCAAAAATGTTTCTTTTCTTTTCTTTCTTTCTTTTTTATATTTTATTTTGTAGTAGTTGTTGGTTCTCGTCCGTGAAATATTTTTCTGCTGCTAGCATTGTTTTAGAACCTTTTCAATCGTTCCTTTCTCCAATGAGTCTTGCACATTATAAAGGGGAATAAGTACAGACATTCGCCATCAAAATTGACTCCCCAACAGTCAAAATATGAATTGTCAAATAACCACAAGCTCTCTTAATTCAAAATATTTAAATACTTAATGTAAGGAACTTACAACCTAGATGTTGGTAGACGCATGGCGTACTAATTATACAAGCTATGTTGACTTCTCTTTCAGAAAGTTATGGCAAACTTCTGAACGTATTATTGCCTCGAAAATCAACCTGGTCCTTCAAAGGTCATGCAAGATTGTTGTTATTGGTATTATCTCACAGTGTCATTGTAGGTTCAAGCATGTTAGTGAACTTTAGCATGACCGCAAGCTCTCACAGCCGAACGTGGTCAACGCGATGATTGCTGCCAGAAAACGAACCATTTTGTGGTGGTATCAACATATTGTGGAGTACTTAGACATGAAAACCAAGATATATTTTTACCAAAAACAACAAAACAGAAAAAGAGAAAATATGATATTAGACTGGAAGCTAGCGAATTCTCACGCTCCGAGAAGATAGATAGATATCCAGGTTGTACTAAAACAAGTTAGTTGCGGATCCTTTACACGCAGTCAACCCCAGCTTTGTTTTCTTGTGGCTGTTTGTGATTTCTCAGTAAGTTTAAGTTCAGTAGTTTGCTAGCTTTATGAACGGATGTATAAAAGGTACGTAATAAACCCGACAATATCTATCGCAATTGACAAGACCCTAAAATGATGGAATCACCAGCTTGGTATTTCATGCACGTGAACCAACAACTATAAAACCGAACCAAATCAAGTTTCAGCCATTGCAACCGTCTAACCCAGCTGGTGAAGATCACCATTCCATTCCCCGGAGAATGGTGCAGCAGGCTGAATAAACACATGCATAGACTTCCTGTCTGCTTCATCACTATGCATCTGTGGACTAAGGAAACAAACGGCTTAACAGGTTCTGCAGGATTGTCCCCCTGCACAGCCAGCCGACAAACAGATTTACTAGCCCCGAATCTACACTAAACGCCATATTGTGTGGAACTAAAAATTAACTCCAAAAAATGACATTGTTTTCCCTTTTGCTTCCACGAAATTTTCCTGTTCTTTGATAATGAATGAATCACCAAATACCAAGAAGTAAACATTAAGCTTTACTAGAGCACGATCACAAGTAACAACATGAACGTTGCGGCCAAAACCTTCGTCAGCACAGAATAAACAAACACAAACCGACACAACTACATGAAAAACACTACATGGAAATATAAATATAAAAGCTACTATGAGTATGCTTGTTCTGGGATGGACAAGTCTTTCAAATTATCAGCGTGTATGATGATTACAAAGAAGTGAATGAACCGGATGCGTGTTTAACGCGATCAATGAAATAGCAATCAAGTCTAGATCTATGCTAGCTCCTTTTTCTGTTTGAATTCTTATTTTAACAACTCTGTCCGTTCCGAGATTTTTATCTACATTGCTACATAAGTAGGCGTATGATTCCACCCATTGAAGTGAAATTTCATCAGATTATATCGGATTATTGATTTATTCTCATTATCTCTGTCTTTCTTTTGTGAACTTTTAGATCTAATTGTTGTTAATCCACTCTCTCCCAAATCAAGTAAGTTCTGATTATCTTCCATCTGTTTTCGAGTGTGTGATACGAGTGTAATATCGTAGGGGAAGTTCGAATCACTAAGTCGCTTTGTTAGAATCCATTAATTCCACGCCTGGCTGCAAATATTGCTGTCTCCATAATCCAGCCTACAGCCAGTAAGAATAATAATAATGACAAAATACAATCCATGTCCTACTCCTGGTTTTAAATCAAATGTAACTGTTAGTTTTCCCTCAGGAAAAACAGGTCATAACATGTCTGTATATGTTGCTTTCATCAAGTTTAGGATTTTGCGTGGGTTTCCACAATATCACATCAATGTCCTAAGTACTCCTAAGGGGTTCCCTGTGAATGCTGCCGCTTTTGTAATCCACGAATCCAATACAGAGTGGCGAGTTGAGGTCATGGCTGTGCGCCATTAATATGCGCAATGCAATCTTAACTCATATATGGAGTGTTGTGTGATGTTGATATTAGGGGACGACTTCAAATGAAAACCTTAAAAGTTTGATAGAAATTACATTAACCACGCCATTGTCTTGTAACCTGTCAATAATGTTGTTAAGGGTAAGAGGGTTAAGCACGCGACATCAGGGTGCAGACGAACACGGTGGCGTAATAAGGGCAGTTTAAAGATGACCGCCCCACTTTTGACATGCACGAAGGAAGAGCATAGTTCTATTATAAGTTTGTTTTAATCAGTGAAGGGGTGAAACCTATAGAAATTCATCGGCGAATGAAGGTCCAGTATGGTGATGCATTCCTGTCAGTCCAGCAAGTGTACGAGCGGAGTAGAAAATTCCAAGACGTTACGGTTCTATGAAGAGACACAGCAGGTGATGCATGGGTGGTTACACACACCACAAAGAGATTGTTTTTCCTACAGGAATCCAAACACTTTATCGGAGCTGGAGGACTTGCATTGAGCACAGTGGTGACTACATTGAAAAATGATACATTTGATCTTTACGTTTTCAGAATATATTCACCAAAAAGAAAACGTTTAAGGTTTTCATTTGAAGGCTCTCGTATTTACAAACTTCCCCGTTGGCAGCACGGAAACTTTAACCAATCTGTTCATGTGGCTTACTCCTGGCTATTAAAATAAACAAAATCCCAAGGGATAAACAAGTTATAGGTCTGTGAAATGTTGGGACAATCCCTTTTTGTAGGCCGGAGTGTATGGGTTAATAGGTGGTCAGTGTTTCCTTCACCCAGCGGATGGCGGACGCAGGCGTCAAATCCTCGCCTGACCGCGCTCATAGCATTACTATTATGCCCCCCTGGCGACGTCACTTACACACCAGCTAAGTAACAAGTTTATAGGATGTCTGTGTATAAGACAACATCAATGTGATGTCAAGTATAAAAGTGTGACATTAACTAGACTCAAATTATACAGCCTGGGACATGTCATTGAAATGAGCGGGAGAGAGAAAGAGAGAGGGGGGATAGAGGGACTGAGAGGGAGGGAGAGTTAGAGAGAGAGGGGGGAGAGGGAAAGCATGGAAGGGAGATAGAGGAATGGGAGAGAGAGAAGAGAGAGAGAGGGAGAGAGAAGAGAAGAGAAGAGAAGAGAAGAGAAGAGAAGAGAAGAGAAGAGAAGAGAAGAGAAGAGAAGAGAGAGAGAGTGGAAGGATAGAATCAGAATCCTGCACCAAATATAGGAAAACTCTCTCGCCCTAAGAGTTCATTCATCCCGTTTTATCATATCTACATTCTTGGAGGAAAATCTAGAAATTCTAGCAGGAGTAATGGACTGTTGCTAGATACGATTCTCTAGGGGTATATCCCTGTCATCCATATTTCCTGTAATGTCCATCTGCGTTCATTAGTGCCCGTATTCCTATTTATACACAGCCTCCAGGCCAGAGGAGATACGAAGGATGGGGTCGCTGTTGAACACAGAGAATGATATCCCAATATTCGTGATCAACGTAACATTGTAGAATAATAATATTAAGACAGAAAGATTGCATTAATTTCAATGTCTAGCAGGATTTCGTGCTGGTCATGTATGGATTAGGATGAATTTGGCCTTGCTAATGTCGTCACAAGAGTTAGTTACGTGGTTCTGTTATTTAAGCTTCCGAGTTGCACGAAAAGGTGTCCAGTTGGCCATGTCTTCATATACACTTTATTCCTACGACGAGGCACTAAGCTGTTTGGAGGTGACAGACTCGGGATCTCGGTTTGGAAAAAGCTTTTCATTTTTATGTTGTTTTGTGTGTTCTCTTATATCTACTTCTTTCTTCTTCTTATATGAGCGCAAATCAATACCTATGTGTTTGCTTATGTGCCGAGGCAGAAGAAGGGATATTAGGAAATCAGGCTGCGTAACAGTTGTGCTATAATTCATTTTAAAAATAAACAGTTAAGCAGAAAAGTTTGGTTAAGTGTCATAGCTACCAAGAGACAGTGCTCTAGAGAAAAGCAATATCCCACAGGAAGGGAGGAAGCATGAACAAATCCGATATCATCAACACGGACGCGGCTCTCCGACAATATCGAGTCTCCGTGGGTGAGTAGGTGGGTGAGTGGGTGAGTGGGTTGGTGAGTGGGTGAGTGAGTGGGTGAGTGAGTGTGTGAGTGAGTGAGTGAGTGAGTGAGTGAGTCAGTCAGTCAGTCAGTCAGTCAATCAGTCAGTCATTCAGTTAGTCGTTAGGTCAGGGTTAGTCAGTGGTGAGTGAGTGAGTGAGTCGAGTGCAGTCAGTGCTGAGTGAGTGCAGTGCAGTGAGTGAGTGAGTGAGTGAGTGGATGTGTGTGTGTGTGTGCTTATGTTCTTAACAGCTAAACGCTCAACCCTGCCTGATACCACATTAAACTGGCCCATCCCCTTACTAAACTTTCGTAACCATTCTATACTATTGTGCTATCTGTCCCTCAAAACGGCGACACAGTCTGCGCTTATTGTAGTTTAGTAGTCGAACTTTTGTACTAAACGACATCAGACATCGAAACATCGTGTATGTCTGCCAGGATGGCGCCCTGTCTGGGATGTAATAGCTATGACGACGAACAAAGAACAGCCTCAAATTTGCCGTAGAAAGGGCTATCATTGGGGCCCAGTGTACGGAGATTTCCCATATATCGTGTTGCAATGACTACAGAGAGAGAGAGAAGACAGGGAGATTAAAAGAAAGATCGGGATGGAAAAATGAAGATTATTTTAGAAGAGAATTAGAGACTTGATTTGCGTGAACCAGAGAATGCAAGGAAGATAGGAGTAGAGTAACAGGTGGAGGAAAATCGGCGTTGTTGGGCTTTCAGATATACAAATATTGACTGGAAAAAAATGTGCTAGACAGGAGACGTAAACGGAATCAGATTGAATATTAATTCAATAAAGAGACAAATACAGACGCCAAGAGCCACAATTTCATTCAATTTGTAAAGATTACATTGCTGGTAGAAATTCTGGAAAATGACAAACACACACACACACATACACACACACACACACGCGCGCACACACACACACACACCCCTACACACCCTATACACCCCACCCACCCACACCCACCCCACCCCACCCACCCACACACATACACACACACACATATGATGACAGTAGGCGCTACTACCTTATTCCTGTTAGCGCCGAATGTTGGGAGGCGCTCACCAAACCCGCCACCCCACATTGTGCCAACTGTTTCGGGCGGAGGAGTGCAATTGGAAGGGTTCAAGCCTGACCCTAGGGGGAGGAAATGAAACCTAAAGACTAAGTATCATGACAGGGCAGATCAGAGCCTAAGCCTTGTTTAGCTTCTGGTCTAGGATCGAAGTTGCGATAAAACATTGATTTGCTGATCCAAGCTTCTGCAGCTGGTCTTGTTCCAGATGTATTGGTGTTACCTTTCCTCTGAAGTAAACTAGCAGACCGAGAGAGGGATCATAGTATCCCAGGCTTTGTGCTGTATTATACCCTTTTGGGGGGGAAGCACAATGAAACAAACTATCGTCTGTGAAGACGGCAAGATGCAAGTAGCAAAATAAATACACACACACACACACACACACACACACACACACACACACACACACACACACACACACACACACACACACACACCTCGATGTTAGGTTGTGCGCTTGTGGTTATACATTGACTGTTGTCGAAGTCATAGAGTGTAACAAAACAGTCTAGATATTCTCTCTCCTAAGCATTTCAATTAGCAAGTCCTGTCAGAAGGAAATAAACACGGTAACCTAATTAGAGAAAGGGAGGCGTTATTCGCAATGGAATTGCGAACAATACTGAGCGTGATTCGCTATTACGGCTGGTCACGTGACGTTTACTTCGCGCGCTGCGAATAATACTGAGCGTTATTCGCAGACGTGACTTTTACTTCGAAAGTGGTTGTTTCTTGCTCTTGAGTCCACCTCTTTGTACTCGGGCTCTTCTGCTGTGCAAGTAGCTTTCGCCAATTTTCTTCTATTGACTACAGTTTCTCAGTTTAATCATCAGACCTTCTTTCCAGACATTGTCAAAAGCTTTCTTCAGATATATCCATGCCGCAAGCTGTAACTTCTTCTTCTCTTGGAATGCAACCTCAATTTCTTGAGAGAGGTAGGTTGTCTGATCTTCCGTAGAGATTGCATATCCTTTACAGGACATCGCTGTCAACATCAGCATCTTTCAGCTGTATGTTGATTTCTTGGCAAGATTACGCTCAGTAGTTTGCCATTGCTTTCTGGGCGGCCGGCTCAGTTATCCCGCAAGTCACCAGCGGGGGTCGAACCGCTCCCAGCTCTCGCCCTACTACGAGACTCTGCGTGATAAACGGGATTACGGAGAAAGTGTTGTAATCCCTCGGCCAGAGAGACCGGCCCTTCCGTAGAGTAGCACTGCCTAAAGCCAGCCTGCGATCGGTGGCACAATGATGTTTTGACTTTCAATGTCCCACTGTACCACGATTCCGACACTCAATCACTCCCACTCTGTTGCTGCCTGTGGACTACCCCCCGCCCCCCCCGCAGCTTACGCAGATCCATTTGAGCACACTTTATTCACAAGCTTCGAGTTTCTCAGTTCTATATTTTTGTTCGTAATGTATTTTTTTTTTGGGGGGGGGGGGGGGGGGGGTATTATATCAGCTAATTAATTTATAACAAATGAAAAAAAAAATTTGACTCCCCACCGATGAATCAAACCCGGGTCTCCCGCGTGACTGACGAAGTTACTTACCACTATACTACTGATGACACGATAAAAGTTCCACACATTGGCACCTTGCCGTCTTGACAGACGATAGTTTGTGCTTTAAAAAGGCATAATAACTTTTACCTATGGCGGTAGCGAATGTGACTGATAAGGCCAATTTGCGATGTAAATGTCCGTTCACAGTAGGTGCACGTGAACACGTGGTCATTTCCACCATCATGCACCATCTTACGTCTCATACGCTCGGTGTGTGACTTATCTGCAATAATTTTCTCCTTTGTCTTTATTCCATTTCTGATGTTTGCCCTCCATGCAACACGTTCAGCAGCGACTTGTTCCCAATGTGCATTATCAATGCCTGTATAATCATGTCCCGCTTACACACATCTTTGTATCGTAGTAGAGGCCGACCCTGAGATCTCTTACCCATCTGTAATTCACCAAAAAAGATGTCCTTTGGTATTCTACCATCATCCATCCTACTAAGATGTCCTATCCATCTAAGTCTACGAAGAATGAGCATGGAATAAAGCGTCACACAACCTTATCTTTCCAATACTTCAGTATTTGTGATTTTGTCTTGCCACTTAATACCAAGAATTCTTCGCAGACACCGCATATGAAAGCTGTGTAAACGTTTCTCTTTGTGTGAATGACCCTTCCTCAGCGAGACGAGTCTCCTGCAGGCCAGCAATATCAATGTTAAGACGATTGAGTTCGGCATCAATCACAGCCGTTTTTCTCACATCGTCAATATTGGTCAAGTCAGTGGAAAATCCTGGACACATGGTTCTCACGTTCCAGGTTGCAAGCCGTAGCTTGAGGTTTCTATTTTTATTTGTACCTGGTGCATTGGTTTTACTGCCTGCGATTCAGATTTTCTCCTAGCCCCAAGCACCCATTGAAGCAGGCAGACTGTGGCGGATTAGCACCCAATTGGCCGGGGGCTGCCCAGCTTGAGGCGGGCGGTAGCTGATCAGTGATACCTGTAAGTGTCTCCCACCGTCAGAGGCAACGCGTGGCGCCCCATGTCTACGCCAATTGACAGGGACTTATAACCCGTAACAGTTGCCTGTTTGATTCCGAGACCAGTTAAGACCAGGGATGGAGTTATTGCCTCTCCATAGCACAAAGCCTAGGCTAAAATATAGAGATCATGTGTTGCCCATGCAGCATGATCCCTCTCTCGGCCTGCCTAGTTCACTCCAGAGGAAAGATAACACCCCTACATCAGGAACAAGACAAGCTGCAGAAGCTGCCGGATCAGCAAAGCATAGCTCTAACTGTCCGCCTGTCGGAGCTTCGATCCTAGACCTGCCGTCAACCAAGGCTTAGGGCCTAGTCTGCCCAGCCATGACATTTTGTCTTTAGCTTGCATTTCCTCGCACCAGGGTAAGGCTTGTACCCTCCCAATTGCGCTCTTCCGCCCGAAGCCGTTGGCACAGTGTGGGGTGTCGGGTTTGGTAGCGCCGCCCAACGTTCGGCGCTAACAGAAAGCAGGTAGTACCGTCTACTGTTATACGGTAGCTCAGTCATATCTGACTAAGACCTGACACACTAAAGTTCCACAACAGTTAATAATATATAGCCAAACAATGTTCCGATGACGCCACGCACATCACGTGACCAGCCGCTGATGCTAATAATGCTCGGTGTTATTCGCAATTCAATTGCGAATGATCACTTCGTTAGAGAAACTAGACGCAGACAGTCAAATTTTTTTGGACATGTTATGAGAAGAAATAAACTATAGAACTTGGTAACAGCTGGCAAGATTGAGGGGAAATGAACAAAGGAAAGGCAGAGAAGTAAATATCTGGATGGCTTGGCCACAAAGCGTGGTCGAGATAAGAACACAGAGCTTATCCACGACTCTGGTGATAGTGTGTGATGGCGGAACATGACCGCCCACGCTTATCGGCATGGCACATGATGATAAAGCATTAAAAAATATCTGCATCAGACTCTGCTCTAACAAAAGTGTATAAGTGTAGACATCTAGACACAAGACAGACACCCTGGAGCTAGTAGACATTTTGTGTATAAATCTGATTCTAGGTGTCCTCCAACCAGACCATTGCAAACCAGTTCGAAATGTGTTGCCTACAAGCTCAATAATTGAACAGGGTGGCACAGCTGGATTTCGTTACGACGTTGAGTTGATTGAGCTAGGAACCGACATAATTGCACTCAGGAAATTCCCATACGCGCTCCGTCCCCTCGTTCAATAGCCAGCGAAGAGTCATAATACTAATTGTTCCCACCGCCATCTGATTCAAAGTTCTATCAGCCTATCAGCCTGTCAGCCTGTTCATCAACCCCCTCCCCCTACCCTCGCAACGTGCTTTCTGACGATAAAGATTGTATGTGGTTGGAGCTAGAGTTGAGAACAACGCTACCCCGATCGGCCATGATCGTGGTCAAAGAAAGAGCCGGCTGGACAAGACACCAGTCCTGGGTTAGCCACAGTCAATTCACTGGGTGCAGGGATAGTATAATGACGCTGTTGTATGCAAGAATTGATATGATTTTATTCCAGGAAGGAGGTTATGATCTGTTTGTGGCTTTGGATATTTGTATATGCCGTTTGCACGCTTTGAACTCAAGCGACGTCCATACACGTGTTACTACTCCTTGTGCACTGGAGTGATTTTTTATTGTGGATTAGCTTTCCCTATTACCAATGTCCCTCGGTATCAGTGTCGCTCCTGAGACGAATTTTATGAATTCCTTGGACTGTCTGAGTAACTACCTATGATTGCCTGAGAGAGGCTAATGAAACTAGAGCATTATATAGAACAATAAGAAACAGACAAACAGCTTTAGTTGGTCGTGTGATCAGAAGAGAAACATTTGAGAACATCGTGACAACTGGAAGATCAATGGGAAGAGAGGCATAGGCAGAACAAGAGAAATGGTGCTGGATAAATTGAGACTGTGGCATTGAGAAATATCATCAGCAGAATTGATCCAGAATACCAAAGACCGAGATCTCTGGACCTATATGAACGCTTATGCCAGCTGACATGGCACTTGATGATGATGATCAGCACTGGCTGTCTGCAATAAATATCACACAGTATTGTGTACTCAGCATCATCTCGACGGGCAACCTAGTACGTATCGAATAATATCAAGCACTCGTTTAACAAGAACTTTCTTGAGAAATGGGTTTAAGGCATCATGATCGACTTCGCTGCAACAGGTTTTATCCCATATTGTTCAGTCTCTGTCCGCTGAGCGGTGTGCCGACAGGGTCTCACATATCACAAACTTCGCAGCTCCAGCCTCGACCCAGGGGTCTCCGATAAAAATTTTTAAAAAACTGCACTCGTGAACCGAGTAACATTCCGAAAACAAACCTACGACCTTCTTAGATGGAAGCAGCTGGCGTGACCATTTAGCAGCGTAGGTTCCACAATCTTTTAGACTCATGCCTCTGTGTTATATTAATGACACATATACATATGGACACAACCACACTCTTGCGAAGACTCACGTCTCTGTGTAATATCAATGACACAGATAAATATCGACACAACCACACTCTTGCGAAGACTCACGTCTCTGTGTAATGTTAATGACACAGATAAATATCGACACAACCACAATCTTGCGAAGACTCACGTCTCTGTGTAATGTCAATGACACAGATAAATATCGACACAACCACACTCTTGCGAAGACTCACGTCTCTGTGTAATGTTAATGACACAGATAAATATCGACACAACCACACTCTTGCGAAGACTCACGTCTCTGTGTAATGTCAATGACACAGATAAATATGGACACCGCCAAACTGTTTTGAAGACTCACGCCTCTGTGTAATATTAATGGCACAGATACATATGGACACAACCACACTCTAAATGTAAGGTCAGCGGCAGAAGAGACAGGGGAAGACCGAGACAACTGGTACTGGACAATCAAAGACGGAGAAATAGAATAACATCACCAACAATGGTAAAAACTCCGCCGGGGGAGCAAGCAGGAGGCCTTTGGTCATCACAAGTTGTCCCACCTGGCCGAATGTTTCGGTCTCTTTATCTTCTTCACATTCTCAGACGACGGGCCCGTCTGGGTCATGACTCCTGGACGTCTTTCTCCTGTTGTACAACGTTTCTCTTTTCGACATAGCTGAGTGTGACTGCCCAGAGGACAGCCTCCGAGATCTGTGGAGATACATGTATGCGTACGCCGTTTGATAGGACACGTGATGATGAAAATGAAATCGTACGAGGGTAAGTTGATAAGTAAGTCACAAATGGCTGTAGAAAAATAACTACATATGATAACAACTTTAAATAGTTTATTTTTATACATACATTGCCCCTTTATTTCTCAACATAATTTCCGCCAACATTGATGCACTTATCCCATCGTTTTATCAGTCCTCCCAAACCTGCTGCATAGATCTGCATGCTTTGTTTTCATTTACCGGCCATCCTACAGAACTTTGTGAATTACTTATTGACTTGCATTCGTAACTTTTTCTACCCAGCTATGCACCGCTTTACGAGACAAAAATTTGTCACAATAAGCACTGACAACTCAGCTTGGCGGGAGACATTTCGCGAATGACGCCGAAGTTGAATGTGAAGTGAAAACATGCTTTAGAAAACAGAGCACACAGTTCTATGCAGCCGATTTGGGAGGACTGGTAAAACGATGGGATAAGTGCATCAATGTTGGTGGAAATTATGTTGAGAATTAAAGGGACAATATATGTATAAATATAAACTGGTTTCAATTTGTTATAATATTTAGTTATTTGTCTACAGCCATTTGTGACTTACTTATTAACTTACCCTCGTATCGCCATTCTTTCCTGTGTTTCTTTGATTGCCCGATCAATACCTGCGAATTGTTTCGTGTAATTTGAACAGCTTCACGTGACATGTACCCACACGAAATGACTCGGGCAAATGTGCGAGGTTGTTGTAACAGAGTAAAGATAGTCGCGTGATGATTGCACGTACAGATAGCCACAATGATGAAATTCACTTTACAACTGACATGAGAGGTAACTGAGAGAAGAGGCGTGCAAGGGAAAACATAGTTCGCTGCACGTCGTGCACCAATCAAAAAGCGTTCGTGCAGTGTAGAAATAAAATGGCAATGGCCTTGGAAGTTAGTGTGGTCAGCGCTTAAAAAAAAAACAAAAACAATCTGTTGTTTTGGAAGAAAAGAAGCTAAAATATATTAAAGGACAAGTAGACTGTGACGAGGAGATTACGTTCGTCATACTGAGCCACGTAGTACAGTGACTATCGTGGCATTTGCTTGCCGACGCGGTGGTCGAGAAGGATGCTTTTTTGTCTTTTTAAATTGACCTAGTATCCCTGATCGATCCAGCCTAAAATTGTCCGTAAGTCCGTATCACGAACCTGCTGAGGGAAGATGACGTGTTAAGACTATTACATATTTTATGCCTGAGCGCACGGGGGAATAAATGGCGATTTTCCTCCCCCCCCCCACCCCCCGTAAGGAACGGCAAGCGCATACATCGAACCTTCCTCCGACCGGGCTCATCAGCCTAAAATCAGCACCAGGAAATGTTTCAGGAAGTAAAGGTGCCCAGCGTAATACTGTTTCTATCTTCCAACGAGTTCCGATTGATCTATAGAAATGAAGGGCTGCCACAACACTCCAATACTTCCCAAGTGTTTAAAAGGGGCCTCATCGTCACACACACCAGGCTATTAACTGCGCACTCATGTGATGAAAAAGAACTCAGCAAAGTTTGAGAAAAGAACACGGAAGACTAAAATCAATAATGTACGGAACAAATGGTGTCATTACCTACAACTCCAGGAAGTAGTCCCTGTACACTCATACTTGACACGTATAGAATTACGTGTTGCAATAATTTTAACGAAACAGCACGTGCCACATCACAGACGCTCACACCATTGTGAAAATCAACTCCGAGCGATCTACTCTCATATCTCCTGCTGCTGAATTAAATCTAGGAAGATCAGGATTGTCAAACTGCGATCACTACCCCTATGCTAAAGAAGGACAATTAGCACAGAAGCATCACAATCCATCAATGCCCCATATATGTTATTTTACAGAAGATTACGAAAGATTCAGAGCCAAAGTCAGCAACCTTAATGTTTTGAAAGGGGTTTTGACACACAGGCATCTCATCTCAGACATTATAGAATGACAGTCGTAACATCTGATGGAAGATGCCGAGCTTAGTATAAGAATCACCATGGCACATGTTGCTAGATGGAAAGTTTAACTAGTAAAAAGCTGTCAAATGAAGTGATACAAAGATAGTTGATTAACTATACAGAACCTATACTATTGTAAGCATGTGAAGCATAAACAATAAATAGAACAGCTGCGAAATATCTAATGGCAGTAATATTGTTTGTGGATCAGAATGAAAGAATATTATGGATGAACAGAAAAACGTCTGAGACAGAAAGTTAAAACACATATTTTAGTCTGAATGACAGTAAACAGAAGTGTTGAAATCAAAAATAAACAAATGCAACATCACAGTGAATAGAACTAGTCAATGTATTTAATTAAGTACACTAATACTTTAGTAACAGCAGATGAAAGGGGTATTTCTAAGTTTTAGAAATGTATCGTAAAAATAAGGATCGAAAATTCAGAGACGATGGTGGTAGGCAGACAGTCAGAAAACCCTGTCAATAAAAGATTTAAAAGTGAACTCGGAAATAAAACAAACTAGCGAATTTAAATAACTAGTGAAAATTGTCACTTCAGACGGGGGACTGGATACAGAAATGAACACACGCTGTACAAAGGCAAATGGGGTTCTGGGACAATTATTGCCACTTCTGTCGCATAGAAAGACATCATATAAGTACTAAAGTAAATCAGATAATAACTACTTTTTGACCAACATTATACTTTCAAAGTCAAACACAAACACTTGCTGTACTAATGATCATTGACGAAAAAGAAGAAGAAGACTGTCTCTGAATTGGATAACAGTGTTGATGTTTCGAATATTCAAACATATTGATTATCCCCTTTCATCAGTTTAGTATGTCCTGGTAATAAACCCATAAGACCACCCTCGCGGGTTATCTTCTTTCTAATCAAAATAATATTGAACTTTGTTACTGTATCTAGGAGATGCTGATTTAATTTAGTATCATATGTTTGCTATACCTGAGAAGCTGACTTATAATCGAATTCATTACGTGGGTAAAAATATCATCTCATGATTTTGTAACTGGCCATGTATTAGTTCTCATGATTTTACACTTATCCTGCCGCCTGTATGTATGTCGGTCTCTCGGTCTGTCTGTCTGTCTGTCTGTCTGTCTGTCTGTCTGTCTGTCTGTCTGTATGTATGTCTGTCTGTCTGTCTGTCTGTCTCTCTTTCTCTCTCTCTTTCTCTCTCTCTCTCTCTCTCTCTCTCTCTCTCTCTCTCTCTCTCTCTCTCTCTCTCTCTCTCTCTCTCTCTCTCTCTCTCTCTCTCTCTTCTGTCTGCCTGTCTGCTGCCTGCCTGCCAATTATTTAAACGCAGTCTCAATGAATTGCATTAGTGATACCTGATATCAATACATCCATTTGAACACGATGCTTCATTCTGTCCTCAGAAAGGGTTCTCGTTATACACACACGCGTGCGCGCGCAAACACACATCCCCATACTGACACAAGCGCACAGACAGAGAGACACATACACACAAATTGTGACAAACACACATTATTCTTTTCTCCCTGTATCTGTACATTTGTGGAATACGTTGTGTTGCTGAAGACTGACACTGTTCTGTGGCTTTTAATCATGTGTTTCCCCCCCCCCCCCCCCCCTTTAAGCGTACAGATTCCTTGACGTTTCAACTCTAGAGTCAAATGTGTATAATATCATAGACGTTTGCAACAAATAATGAAGGCTTCCCCGCAACTATAAATGCCATGCCTGCCAGAAGATAATTAATAATGTTTTTAGATGCAAAAAAGACAAATTAAGAAGTTTTAGAACAACTGAATATAATGGGAAAACTGCTGAATGAACCAACAAACGAACGAACTTTATTTCTAAAAGGTCACACACTGGCAACGCATGCCCGTTTTACATTCAGCCCTTCTAGTTACTCATCTTTCGCACATCAATTATCTAGCATGAATGTTATATTGTCAAATGAATGCTTTAAACATACACAAAACAAAATGCAATGGTCTATTACAAGGACGGGCACAATTAAAATTAAAATGAAATAAAATTACCGTTGAAGGAAATACAAATGAGAAAAGCAAAGTATTCAAGTCAGAAACTTTTGGAAATCATGAGCAATATGGGCTTTCCATCACATGTAATACAACTCATAAGAATGCTCTATCTAGACCTAGAAGCAGCGGTTAGAATAGATGGCGAGACATCAAATGTTTTCCCTAGTGAAATTGAATAACGAAGACACAAGTCAAAGATTGTGAACTTTAAGTAACCATACAAACTCAAATATGTGGTGATGTAATACGCGGAACTGTGTTTCTATTGTTTGACTGTGTACACCATCAGAAACTTTGGGGAATCATGAGGAATAAACCTAGAACGGTGTTTGCTATTGTTTGATATTGTACAAGAGCCATCACATGTAACTTTGGGGAATTCATGAGGATAATGTATGGGGCTTTCATCACATTAATACAACTAATAAAGAGCTCATCTAGAGCAACAAGCAGCGGTTAGAATAGATGACGAGATATCAGATTGGTTTGACATCAAGCAAGGAGTCCGTCAGGGATGCGTGCTGTCCCCCTATTTGTTTAACATGTACGCCGAAAATATAATGAGAAATGTAAGAGATTATATAAACAGGGAGCTAAATGATGACCTAAATATCGGTGGTCATGACATACCAGAGATTCGGTATGCTGATGATACAGTATTGCTATCTGCAACACAGAATGGTATAGAAAACCAAATAGCCCCAACCCAGTTGAATAGTGAAATCAATCAATCATGTGCCATTTCACTCGATCACCAGCGTCGTGGATCAGCTCAGTGTTCCTGTCTCGTCCATGCCATATGGCCAAGCCATCCAGGTATTTTTCCTCTCTTTGTCTTCCTCTTGGTCTGTTCCCTTCGATCTTGCCAGTTGTCACTAAGTTCTCCAATCCATTTCAACTCATAACATGTCCAAAAAATTTTGACAGTCTACGTCTAATTTCTCTAATCAGTTTACGATGTTCATTTGTCTCCTGTAGTACTTGGTCATTGGTTTTTCTGTCTGTCCATGGTATTCTTTGCATTTTCCTCAGAAATCACATTTCTGCAGCCATCAGATGCTTTTCAGCTTGACTGTTCATTGTCCAAGTTTCACATCCATACAAAAGAACAGGCTCTACGTATCCCCTCAACACTCTTTTTCTCGTTTCACAGCTTATATCTTAACTTAGCAAAAACAAAGATAATGCATACAGATAAAACTGCTATGGAAAAAGAAATATATATTAATGAGGAAAAATTGGAGATGGTGGAAAATTTTGAATATCTTGGGTCATTGATTACCAAGAACGGTGACACAATGAAAGAAATTAAACGACGACTATAAATTGCTCTTCAAAGACTAAAACAACTGAATAAATTATAGAGTGGAACAAATAGAATTACAAAAATTAGATTTTTAAGAGCATGCATGTTTCCCCATTGCAACATACGCCTGTGAGACTTGGACACTTACCAAACAAGCTGAACAGCGCATAAATGCCTTTGAATATAAATGTTATAGACGAGTTCTAAGAATATCATGGGAAAAGAAAAGAACAAATGCATCCATACTTCAAGAGCGAATATTGAAGAAGGCTGGCTATTAAACACGATAAAGCAAAGAAAATTGAAATATTTTGGTCACTTGAATCGTCACGAAAGTTTGGAGAGAACAATAATAGAGAGGTATATGCCTGGGAAGAGAGGAAGAGGAAGGCCAAAGAGAAGATGGGTGCAGGATGTGGCGGACGATCTCCAAATAGGTGTATAGGACGCGGGACATCTTGCTTATGATCAAGAGGTTTCCGGAAGGTTGTTAAGGGAGCGAGGTTCCGCAAAGGACATACCACTGAATGAATGAATGAAAGTATTCTAGTCATACTTAACTAAAACCAATCTTCTGAAAACCACATTGGAGAAAAATAGTAAGATAAGTAGAAATAAAGAGCGTCAAAGATATATATTATTGGACAACATCAAGATATAAGGGCACAACTGAACAGAATCTATCACAAATGCTGATGACGGACACAAGGGCAGATCCATTAGTATCAGCCTTCACTGGGAATCATTCACTGAATGGCGTTAACGAATGTCACGCTATGTACTAAAACATTTCTTTGATACTATTGGTGAAAATAGCTCTCTCTGCAACAGTTCTCTTCAGCTCTATATATTACTATCCTCTACAGCCACAAATGTCTTAGTGTTGTGAACCCGATGAAATGAATACACATTTCTTCGAAACCTAACTTCATTTAGTTCATTTCATTGTGAGTGAATAGGCCGTAATTTATCATATTATCATGTATAGCGGAACAGTCACTGAAATGTCATAATCAGTATATTTTCTTTTCATTACTTACTCTCCCCCCCCCCCTCCCTCATTTTTCACTCGTCAAACTGAGTTCTCATTATCTCATTAACTAGTAGAAGATCTCGAGCCACATGCATGGGTAACACTTAAATAAACTGAACGTGTATTGTGAAGACTGACAGAAGGTGGTATCTCTTTCTTATCAATTAATATCTAAAATGATATACTAAGTAGAGATTGTTGCTCCCTCATCACAAATGGCTACCGAACAATTTTAAGAATTTTCTTGGATTTCAAAATAATGTTTTCCCGTAAATTGAATAACGAAGACATAAGCCAAAGATTGTGAACTTTAAGTAGCCATACAAATTCAAATATGTGGTGATGTAATACGCGGAACTGTGTTTCTATTGTTTGTTGGGAATGAAGGAAAACAGAATAAACAAGCCAGCCAACCACGAACAAGGCTGAGCATGAAGAAAAACAGAATAACCAAGCCAAGCAAGAGGACAGAAGGTTCTTCTAGAAGAGATTTGGCGCGTACGGACAACGCCACAAGGAATCCGGGGTATGGATGTTCTTCTTTGTAGCCAGGGAAGCTTACATAACTGGTACCTGGAATGCTAGAGCTGTAACTAGAAAGGCCACTGCCTGAAACCCTCAGTGCAAAAGAACAGAGGAAGACCTAACAACACACAAAGAAGAGAAGTAAAAATAGAAATGAGTTGAGTTGAACTGAGCTGAGTTAAGAACCGACATCAATGCACTCAAGGACATTCCCATACGTGCTCCGTCCCCACGTTCAACAGCCAGCGAATAGTTAACTACTAATCGTTCCTACCGCTATCTGATTTAAAGTTCTCCTGGTTTTCCCTCTCAGTTTTGAGATTCTTCCAGAACCCCTGTCGATCCCGAACAATCTCATTCTTTCTACGTGCGGGTTCTCGATCTGTTGCCCGCCTTCTCCACCTGGTCCCTGTGACGGGACAGCCCCGGCAGCATCCGAATTTACACCAAGTTTGAAAGGAATTAAAAGAAGCCCACAAGAAATTATTCTATCATTCTCTAAGTAAGAATAATTGTCCTCAGAAATAATTAGGTCCCCACCCAAGAATAAGGAAAACTAACAGAGATGAAACGAAGAGAAAATACATTATGACCGCCGCCCCATCGTCTCTGTATGCCTAGTCCGAGACGCTTGATGCCAGCATCAAACGTAAAACCCAGACATTCCGGCACCAGTAGGCGGGCGTATCAAAGGTTGAAAACGATCATGTTCAGTCCCGATACATCGCGGAGCCAGTCAGTTGAGATGACGTGTTAGTTTAGAATCCTGCGGTTGGGAATGGGGACTGACACCTAACAGCCTTACGGTTAAACATGACCTAATGTGTAAAACAGGCAACGGCAGGAATGGGAGATAGAGGGTCAGCCAGACCCGTTCTGAAAATCAAACATGCCACCACAAAGGGAGCAATTAGACCAGATGCTTAACACCTCACGCAATACGGGCGGCAAATAGTAACCCACATGGCTGACACATTCTAGCCAGCAACGGGAAAAGCGCGGGGTTAACAGCAGATTTGAATGTAGACGCAACTGCATCCGCCGCCAAAGCATGTTTTCATTGTTTCAGGGAAGTGCAGGGCATCGGTCAATTTGGATGGCAGAAAGAACTACAGTCCATGGGGAAAATAGTGGAGTTATTATATGGGGCAATATAATTAGCCAACGTGGAAACTAAGCTGGGATGAAGAGAATAAAAACTACAGCATTGCAGCAAAATCTCAGCCGCAAATCCACGTATAGCAAAGGATATACTGGAGAATATAAATTTCGCTTCTGTTGGAATTCTGTACGAAGTATTATGATGTAATTCCAAAATACTATAAAACCCAGTAATACCATTAGTTGTTGCTAGGTCTGAAGGCTGTGTAGTTTCCTGCTTTCTTTACATATTCTCCAAACTTACACTGGTGGACTTTCTTGTACTTTAAAGTTCCAGTTCTAGATTTACTATTACATGTGAACTTATCTTCTTCTTTCATTCACACTTGGGAGTCGGATTTGTGTATGTGACAATTTTGGAGAAATCCATTATCCAAGCTACCATGAGCGTGGGCTTATTCATGTACAGGAGATGAATTAGATTCATCCTGTATGCTGTTAAACATGGGGAGGACGACTACTAGAGAGAAATTTCCAGAGAGCTACCAGTCTCTTGATAGCGTCCAATTAACATTGATTTATTTGGACCAACACTTTGAGATACCTTCCAAGATTGTGTGAAACCACTTGGTGCGGATGGCACCAGTTTCACATTGTCTGCATGGTGTTCTGCAGAGGACGACATGACTTAGGACTTCAATATCACAGACAGATCAGGGAAGGCATTTAATGTTCGACAGGAACTGTGCGACCAGGCATTCCGACAAGACGGAATGAATGAATCAGAAATGAAGAAAGTGAGGTGGAAATTATATGGGAAACACTGCATTACATAAATGTAGTGAATATGTATGTTTTAAGCTATAGATGTTCTAATGTTTTATAATATTACATAATATTTATTTATTTAGAACGGATATATGTTTATGTAACATGCAATAATATATCATCATACCATCATATATTATGACTTCAATGTATGTTTATATGAAATTTATAGGACATATGCTGTTTGAGATGTGTAGACGTAGTACTACCCATCTCCGTTCGTTTCATTCCAGATCTCTTAGCGAGCAAAAGACCAGTCAACAAACAACATACAGGAAAGGACTTAGCCTGTGAGGGACCATGTTGGACTCCTTCAATCTGACAGTGGAACTGGTCTCACTGGGGGGAAGAAAAACATGACCTATGTGACTTTAAGTTAAGTATACATAATATAATCATCATCATATAATATGATCATCCAAGATAGAAATAATAAAACACAGTTGTTGTATTTTAAAACTCAATTTGTCCGTATAATTCTAAATGTTTATAAATGTTTGCGTAGCGTATCAAGTTACACACAATATTGTATCATTTAGTGGGGGTTCACACATATGTCAGAGTGGGAATCTATGTAGGGAGTATCGTGCCTATGCAGTCATAAGGTAACCAGATTACGTTGCATGTTCTTAAACTTCTACTTTTCTCACTTCTGGTGATACCAAGTACAGCCAAAACTAATAGATATATTTCATCTTCAACGAGACACTTCTGGCTGATTTCTTGATGTATCCAGGGACAGTGTCTTAAATCAGAATAACAGACTATGTTCACGTTTTGCTTGGGACTGGGGTAGCAATAGTTCCTTCTGACAGCGTTAGGGGATCTTAAACTGCAGCAGAACTTAACACCAGCAGAAGAAAATGATGTGGCTGGTGGTGCCCAACGGGAGCTACCTCAAGCCAGTTGGTGACAGTCCCACAAGCGCACGACCACCTCCCCCTTGTAATATGGGAAGGCCGTGAACGCAGCTGCATGGGGTAGCTAAGGACAGAGCGGCTTGGGGTGAGTTTGTTGAGGTCCTATACTCCAATGGGAAATAGAGGGCAAAAGAAGAGGAAGAAGATGTGCTTATAATTACCACAGCCTCAAAGGGAAAATTTAGAGACCATCCGAGCATTTCGTAAAAGGTGATTAATGCTCGGTCTGAGACTAATCTCAGACAAATATAAGCCAACATCCAGAAAATCATGAACAGGCCTACTAAGGGTTGGCATGTGTGGTTGTGGAACTTCACTTCATTAAAATTCTCAGGTCTGAAGAATAAAAAGAAGTTCTTTAAGAGACTTAACGGTAGAATGGATATTTAATATATATTATGGCTGACTGTTGAGGAAAAGGAGCCGCAGTAGAGTCGTACCTAGAAATATGCCTGCCCGGCCAGATGGCCAAGGGTTCTTCTTCTTCTTCTTTGCGATCATCCGGAGTGTTTTTTTTTTCAGATATGATTGCGGTGTGTCTGTTGTGCGCCCTTGGGCCGAAACCCGTAGGCCAACATCAACCGGGCTTCAGCGTGCTTTTTGACCAGGTTAGCATCCTGGGAGGACTCTCACTGTTGCGGTACCGTCCACAACCCAGCTGGCCAAGTGGACGGGTGAAGACAACGGTTCGTCCCTCAAAGGAAGGCAGGAACTGCCCATGGAATTTCCGCCCTCAAGGGTGGCTTCCATAATTGCAGGCCCGGCACATAGCGGCCCTGGTCCTGGCTCACCGAGGAATCGTCAGTCCCTGCTCATGGGCTGCTTTAATTCCTCACTTCCTATATTGGGCATTCGTTTCGCCCGGGCCGTTCCCGCACAGACCAAAAAATGGTTGCAGTCAATATCCACTCAGCGAGTTTTTCGGAATGTGCTTGTCGTTGTGTCCGTCAGAGCTGTTCAGACACGCGGACATTCGGAAACTACCTAGTCGAGCTGTCCGAACAAACAGCGACATTCGGAGGACTAGGTAGCTGTTCTAGCACGAGGAAGACTGTTAGAGATTTTCCAGGCACGAAGACATTTCACTCAGGACGTAATTGCTTAGTGCCATTGTATTTTGCCGCCCGTAGGTGGCGTTTCCTGGCTTCCGTGGGCATTTTTGATGAGGTTAGCCTTCCTCGGGTTTCGAGACTCTTTTCCACACCAGCAAGCTTTTGCTTCGGGCTGCCAGTAATGGATCGCAAGACAGGCGTTCCATTTCGTGCAACGAGACAATTTTCACTTTGAACTACACTCACTCCATGAGTTACGGTTACAGACCTTTCTACGAGCGCCGTGGTGTTTTTCACTTTGTACTCAGCTAACGAAGGTAGGCTACAGGTGGCTGCCGGCTCCGCACTTACCCCGTGCGGTCTGTGGCGAGTAATGGCAGGCCCTCTCACCGGGGATACATCATTCCCCAGATAAGAGCATCGAGACGAGTGTCTGCGCCCAAGTGTAGCTGTGATCAGCACCTCACCTCAATTTTGATGTATGTTGTGTCGGCAGGCTCTCACTTCGAGGGTTTTATGGGCTTAGAGATGTGGTTCAGCCATATACCTCGGCTGGGAGCCTTAGAGGTTATGTCCTGACTGAGATATTGGCATCGTTTGCCTGATTTTGGACTGCTATCTCAGTTACCTGCAGAGCAGCAGGTTGTGTCTCTCTTAGTCTGTCCCTATCCCAAGAGCTGTCTCCAATATGTAGTTATTCCATCGGAACAGCGCCTTTGGGGTCAGAGGGACACTCAAGCTCCCCCACCACGGCAAGGTGGAGACACATCGGGAGAGGGTCAAAGGTTCGAATTTGCTTCGAGACGGATTTGTAAAATTGACCAGGGCTCGCAAACTGATCCAGTCTACATAAAAGTTTGTTGCATATCCTTTACAGGACGTGGAAGTCATATTCGGCGTTTTTGTTTGGCCGTTTATGATTTCTTGGCAAGTTTACGTTCAGTAGTTTGTCATTGCTTTCTGAACCACCGGCTCTCTGACCTTCGTATGGGAACCAACGCAAGGCGGTCTGCTGCCAAATCACCCGCAGCTGTATTTCGAACGTGGTATGTGGGATTACGAATTGCATTCGTCGCCTCTTCGCCACATAGACGGCTTAATTGGTACGAGGAAACGCATGTGGGAAATGAAGACGGCCGGCGAGACATTGACCCCACCAGCCATGGCATGCCGATTGGTCTATACAGATATGCGTCTTTCACCTTATACACAATACGTCCTAAGTCAGTGGTCTCAACAGGTGGGAAATTCCTCCCCACGGGCGAGTGTTAGGGTTTCCATGGGTGGGAGTAGGGGGGTGGGGTATTAAGATTATTTCAAGATCGTGTTAATACAAGAACTGGATTACTTGATATTATTTTTCCCTCCATACTTTACAGTTCTGTACGTCTCACCCTTCTGAAATTCGTTTTATAACGTAAGTAGACCCGAAAATCACGTTTTATGTAGACGTCTAGACTTGTTCTACTATGTGTTATTAAATTTAGCTTCCATTTTTACGTGTACTGTGTAGGGACCGGGAATTTATAGGGAGAAAATACGAAAGAGGGGGGGGGGGGGGGGGGGGGGGGGAGGTGCAAACTTGAGTACGTGATGATTGCACTCATTATCTCGTTTTTTTTTCTGTGATTGAGTATAGTGGGCCAACAAAGGTTGAGAACCACTGTCCTAAAGCGTGTAAGAGGGTCCTTACTTGTTTAATGTTGACGAAACAGAGGCATCCTTCAACATAAATAAACTGAGCAGTTGAGAGAACATTTCATTTGGCAGACTAGATAGAAGAATATTATCTCGCCTTGATGCAGATACACGCCACACGAAAAACTCAAAACACATCACACACACACACACAACATACACTGAAATAGACATGACGGGTCTGAAGTTGATTTTTCGTGTTTACAAATTTCTAGAGATGGATCAACTTATGAATATCATTAGTCGATCCGGCTGGAAGCATGTGGGTTACAGTTTTTTTTTAATTTTTTTTTTTTACATGTATTATTTTAACATTATTTTAACATCTTTTAAAGGTCTACATTCAAATGTGTTGAACGCTTATATTTTGTGATGCATATCTTTGGTCCCGTTTTTGTTTTTGATTTTTGGCCTTCGCTCGCTTTGTACTCAAGCGTTGTCCATTCACGCGCTTCTACTTCTAATGCAATGTGATGATCTTTTCATGTGGATTAGCTTTCACTGTTACCAGTGTTCCTTACCAGCAGGTGAACCCACTCCGACTTCAGAGGTACTTGTTAAATTGCATCCCCAAGTCAAGGACGAGAAGTCAACATTTTAGTCAAATTGACCGGTATATGGGGTTGAACATGCTACCTGGACATCAGCACACCGGATGTTCAAGTACGAGCCCTCTTATCCATTCGGCCATGCTGGCCGTTAGCTGTGTTGATATCGATGGACCGATGCATGCAAGTTTAGGTTAAATAGTAGTATGAGTGGATTGAAGTATGGATAGATATATAGATGGATGGGTTATACAAACCGATCTGTCACGTGGTGATTACGTAAAACATGATAGTGTCAGTTCGCAACACAGCTGCGGGACATTTGGAAGCAGACCGTCTCCGCTGGTTTTTATTCAATTGTATGAGTGTCGGTCGTTCAGAAGGCAATGGCAAACTACTGAACGTAAAGTTGACAAGAACTAACAAACAGCCAAAATATGCTGGGATATGCAACTACCTTTTTTGTTTTCTTTTGACAGTTAAGTGAATGAGTTTGCCGATATATACGATTGTTTGAAAGGAATAATGATTATCATTGTTACTGTTGTTACTTTGTCAGTACATGAATGTACATATCAGATGAAGGAAACGCTTGTGTCTGGTAAGAGAGGAACTTCCACTGGAAGATTCGAGAAGCAGAGACAGACGAGTGAAGTCTGATGAATTACTGATAAATAGAAGAAACGAGATAATAGATTTAAATCTTGGTGTTCAGACAGTATGAGCAACAGATAAACAGAAGAAACGAGATAATGAGTTAAATCTTGGTGTTCAGACAGTATGAGCAACAGATAAACAGAAGAAATGAGATAATGAGTTAAATCTTGGTGTTCAGACAGTATGAGCAACAGATAAACAGAAGAAACGAGATAATGAGTTAAATCTTGGTGTTCAGACAGTATGAGCAACAGATAAACAGAAGAAATGAGATAATGAGTTAAATCTTGGTGTTCAGACAGTATGAGCAACTGATAAGCAGAAGGAACGATATAATGAGTGCAGTCATCACGTATTCAAGTCAGCCTAAGAATAAGCAGACATAAGCAATCCAGTGCATCTCAAGCTATTTATCAATCACAGAGACATACTGAGAACAATTAATGTTCTGTGGCACCTTGCCATTACCACCTCCATCCATCCATCATGTGCCATGCCGGTAAGCGTGGGTGGTCATGTCCTGCCATCTCACTCGATCACCAGAGTCGTGGATCAGCTCCGTGTTTCTGTCTCGACCATGCCACAAGGCCAAGCCACTCAGGTACTTGCTTCTAGGTCTTCCCCTTGGTCTGTTCCCCTCGATCTTACCAGTTGTCACCAAGTTCTCCAAATAATTTCTTCTCATAACATGCCCAAAAAATTGTGACTGCCTACGTCTAATGTCTCTAATCAGTTTACGATCTTCATTTGTTTCTTGAAGGACTTGTTCATTGGTCTTTCCACCTCACAAAACATGAAAGTATTTTTGTGTACATGATATTTGGCGATGACGAGTAGAACCAATTGTGGTAGTGAATCGTGATCAAGATATAGGCAGAGCCAGGCAGTAAGGAGGAAAAAAAACATATGGTACTAAACACTTTCAGAGCCGGGCAATAATAAAACATGACTTAAACTCTTTTAGAATCCGGCGAAAATTTAACAAAAAACAACATGTGACTTTAACTAGTTCAGAATCAGGCGGTAAAGAAAAACAATAGATGGGTCGCAACTCTGTAAGATGATGTTTATAAGCCAGTTATCTTTGATGTTCACATCGTGTAGAAAGTCTACATTTTTCTTAGTGATCTGTATGCAAGAAACAAAGTGATCTTTATGCAAGAAACAAAGTAATCTTTATGCAAGAAACAAAGTGATCTTTATAGAAGAAATACATTCCGGAAACCTTTCGAAGATAGTAAAGTAACCCTATATACTTGCGATTAAATTGGTATTAAACTAGACATCAGTGTTTGCTCGCTGGACTTTAGGCTTCTGGTGTGCCATGCCAGATCGAGAAGACCTGATTATTCGGAGCCACATCGATTGACTGCATATCTAACCATTAGAGAACTCCTGTTTGCGAACGACCAAGCACTAATAGCAACATCAGAAGCTGAATTACATGATCACATGAATAGTCTAAACGAAATGTGTAGGGAACATAACATGAAAATTAGCACAAGTAAAACAGAGGTACTGACTATAACTAAAGAAGAAAAAGCAACAACGATTTACCTAAACGAACAGCCCTTGAAACAAGTAAAGAGTTTCAAGTACCTAGGAAGTATAATATCATCAAATGGAAAATCACAAGACGAGATCGAAAATAGATGCAACAAGACAAACCAACTCATTCGACAAATGGCACCAATACTAAAGAACAAACATGTATCAATAACTACTAAGAAAGCACTTTACAACACAATCTTCCTACCAACTCTATGTTACCAATGCCAAACCTGGACAATGACAGAAAAAGAGAAACGAAAAATCACCATAACAGAAATGAGATTCCTGAGAAGAATACTCAATGTATCAAGAAGAGATAGGATCAGAAATGAAGAAATCAGGACTAAAGTGGGGTTACAGCTTCACTAGATTTTATTAGAAAGCAGCAAGTCAAATGGTTTGGCCATGCAGGTAGGTTACCAACTAACAGTATACCACAACAAGCAATGATGTGCAGACCAGATGGAAACAGAGGAAGAGGCCGACCACGTAAACGTTGGACGGAGGGAATAGCAGAGTCCATGGGAATATCGATACATGAAGCCCATAATCGGGCACTCTTCCGGTGTTTATGCTTCACCTCGACACCGCAAGGTACAAGAGGAACATGATGAGATGAGATGAGATGAGATCGATTGACGGATGTCAGTCGCGGCGATCGGGAAAATTTTGAGCTATAACCTACAATGGGTGACGTTGTGATAGTCTAATGTGATAATTTGGCCGCGTCTATCGTGAGTCGCATGGTCAGTGGTTGCAAGCCCGCGCCACACGCCAGTGATCCGGAGTTTGATCCCGGGTTCAGTCAGAGATATGCACTACTGACGAGGTCAACAGAGAGCGAACCTCGAGTCTAGTGCTTCCAATCTGACATGGACAAGGTCCAGGGTTCGTACCGGAATACAATCAACGTTGCCAGTAGTGGGTAGTGCTCAATCTTTAAACCTCACTGTGACGGGATACTGTGAGTTAATGATTCCCTGATAAACTTTAATAGTATGAGGAGGGTTAACAATCGAGTACGTCAGTCTGAGATGAGGATAAATTAAAGATCATTGACCGACTGGTATAAAAATAGGATACAGTGTGAGGGGTCATTGCTCATCGACTTCAACGGACAAAACAACGCGGAGACAGCAGGTTGGGGAAACAACGGGGGAACACACGAAGACGGTGATCCAAGAGTTAGAACTCTTTGATCTGCGACGAGTGGTGAACGAGGGGACCAGCGGAAGAACGGAGCGAACACGAGACGGAGCGCCACTAACGAATACGTGACTTCACAGACTTTTGATGTGGGGACTTACGGCAAATTTGATTGTGGATCAAAAACAACGGAGAATTGGACACTCGGTATAAATTGGTGGAAAACTTGTTTTGGAGTTAGTGTGTGTTCCCAAACTGGGCAGAGATATCTATGCATCCTGTGTGTGGAAAGAAATTATAGTCCCTTATTGTTTAAAGGCGATGGGATATTAGTGCATATGTGCTTATATATATATTTCAATTCATGGATGAACATAGAACATAGAAGTGATAAGGTAATCTAACCTTAGCGTAATAGTCTAGCATAGGGAAATAGGCGTTTGTGCTTGGCTTTTAGCATTTCCTTCGTTTAGCTAATCGGTTAGACTTTAGTGCACTCATCTGTCTTATGTCAGAGTATCTTTCGGAAGCTTCTCAGTACGGCTGGAGAAAGACACTCACATAAGAAATAGTTTGAAGCAGACTCATATCACCTGATTATATATTTATCCCACAGGTTTCATATATACTCCTGACCTGTTCAGAAAAGATTAAAGACATTAACGTCACTGGTGCAGTGAAAGTATTTCAATAGAGCAACTCCAACATAGCCATTCACTAATCGTGGGCTGACATAACGAATTACAAATAACTAGGTTTTTGTGAAAACCATTGAAAGGACTTTCATTATAATAAAACAGAGAGATCCAAAACTGTATGCATTTGCAATGCGGAAAAAAAATATACAACTTTCCGAATGAGAGACAGTGTGTAGAACATTTACCATTGCAATAGACATTGATAGACAGTGGTGATGTGTTTTTCCGTGATGGATGGTACAACTTCCAAAACCAGGACATATGCGTTTTTTCAGTGACTTACCTTAATCGCATTATTTTCTGGTGATTAGACTGTGAACATTTTCCCAATATCGGATTACGTCCAGACTCAAGCAGAACGGAACATCCAGGGTGAGAGCTGTCCATTTCTATGTTTGATGTCCTGTGGTTTGGCCGTATGACGATGCGAGATGCGATACGGAGACTAAACATTCAGAGTCCTATCTTGCACCCACAATAGAAGACACTACCAACTACATATACACAGTCCATACATACACCAGACATAGTTTTAATTAATAAATATTTTATTAATTGTTGAAGGAAACTGTTGTCGGAGTATGTGATGAAGGAATAAGAGAGAGAGAGAGAGAGAGAGAGAGAGAGAGAGAGAGAGAGAGAGAGAGAGAGAGAGATATGGAATAGAAGACAGAAGGGAGGAGTGTAGACAGAAGTCTGTCAATAATCACAAAGTATAATAAGCTTTAAGGTGTGCTTGTTGATTCCACGTTCCTCCTGGGACGACAAGCGACACTCACATCCAGAAACAACCAAATGATAGTGACAGTTCGAAACACAGCTGCGGACTGCAGACCGTCTGCACTGGTTTTTATTCAATTGCATAAGTGCCGCTCGTTCAGAAGGCAATGGCAAACTACTGAACGTAAACTTGCTAAGAATTCACAAGACGTCCTTTAAATGATATGCAACTAACCTTTTTGAGAGTGAAGGGAATGTGTTTACCGATATGCACGATTGTTTGAAAAGAATAATGATTATTATTGTTACTATTGTGACGCTCTCAGTACTTGAATGTACGATATCAAATTAAGAAAACAAAAGTGTTTGGTAAGAGAGGAACTTCCGCTGGAAAATTGGAGAAGCAGAGACGGACGAGTGAAGTCTTAAGAGCTACTGATAAACAGAAGAAACGAGATAATGATTTAAATTTTGGTGTTCAGACGGTATGAGCAACAGAATAAACAGAAGAAACAAGATAATGAGTGCAGTCATCACTTACTCAAGTCAGCCTAAGAATAAACAGACACAAGCAGATACCATATCAGCAATCCAGTGCATCTTTAGCTATTTATCAAACAACGAGACATACTGAGAACTTTTAATGTTCTGTGTCAGCTTGCCATTTCAATCTCACAGAACATGAAACTATTTTTGTGTACGCAATGTTTGGCAATGACGAGTAGAACCAATTGTGGTTGTGAATCGTGATCAAGATAGAGGCAGAGCGAGGCAGTAAGGAGAAAAAACAATATAAATGACGTTAAACACTTTCATAGCCGGGCAATAATAAAACATGACTTTAACTCTTTTAGAGTCAGGCGATAATTTGAAAAAAAAAAATCTGACATTTAACTAGTTAAGAATCAGGCGATATTGAAAAAGATAGATGACGTGTAACTCTTTCAGAGTCAGATGATAATGAAAAACAGACGACGTTAACATCTTTTAGAGTCAGGTGATATAATAAAACAAGGAATATGTCTAACGCTTTCAGGGTTAGATGATAATGAAGAATAGATGAAGTTTCACTCTTTCAGGGCCAGGAAATAATGAAAAACGGCTGACGTATAATTTTTTCAGAGTTAGGTAACAATGAAAAAGATACGACTTTTAAATTGTTCAGAGTCAGGTGGTTATGTAAACTGGGTGAAATTTATCTCTTTCGGAGCAAGTTGATAATGAAAAGCATAAGCATTTTAAAGAGATAATTTAACAAAGGCAGTTTACATTTAGAACTTACCGGTGCTACACCAAAGAACATATAGAACAGCATGAGGACACGCGAGAAGAAACTGAACTGATGACATCAAAGACAGTTTACAGTCACACGAAATATCATTAGCTAGTGCCACCCATCTGGATGTGGAACATCATCTATTCCTACAAACAACGCTTGACGGCGAAAGTGGCAAATGATACAGATTACCAAATTCCAGCAGATGTCGAACGGTGGAGAATATTGACAGGGACCTGGCCGTCTTGACAGACGATTGTTTGTAAAATTGAGTTATACCTCTCCATAGCACAAAGTATGGGTTGAATTTAGAGACTATGTGTTGCCCATGCAGCATGATCTCTCTCTCTCTCTCTCTCTCTCTCTCTCTCTCTCTCTCTCTCTCTCTCTCTCTCTCTCTCTCTCTTCCTGTCTAGTTTAATCCAGAGTAAAGGTAACACCAATACACCTGGAACAAGACAAGGTGCAGAAGCTGCCGGATCAGCAAATCAATGCTCTAACAGTCCACCTGTCGCTCCGACCAGCTGCCGATCAAGGCTTAGGGCTTGGTCTACCTTGCCATGACGTTTACTCTTTAGGTTTCTTACCCTCGCACTAGGGGGTAAGACCAGTATCCTCCGCCCGAAGCTTTGACACAATGTGGGGTGTCGGATTTGGTGAGCGCCGCCCAACATTCGGCGCCAGCAGAAAGCAGGTAGTACCGTCTACTGTCATACGGTAGCTCAGTCATATCTGACTAAGATCTGACATAAAGTGGTGGTGGAGTATAACCACAAAGAAAATGCATTAATGTGTAACTTTCAAAGATATGACATATACTGCTTCTGCATTTAATCTCTCATTGGACCATAAGCACTCAAACAACTCACGCCCAGCCCTTTGTAGATTTGGTTTTCTACGGGTTGAGGTAGCCAGTGTCACGCTACCTCTCCTTAGTCGTCTCTTACGACATGCATTGTGAATTACAGTGCACGCTACTCTTTGCGTCCTTCATGTGTCCCGGTAACACACATGATAACCATATACTGTGTTTTAATCTGGACATATGTCTTTATTTTACACAGAGAAAACCCTAGTCTTTAGTTGCTGTTCCAACTTTACGGCAAATGGTCACTCCATAATGATCCTTTCCTGTGCCGGTAAATATCACATAAAATGATCCTCACTGTCCCATGTGAAAAGTGGAACAGGCAGCTGTCTCAACAAGCCAACATCACGCATAGATCAAACGTATACAAGGACAACAGCTGATAGCACATGTTGGCTTACTTGGTACACACGTGTTCACAAGCATACAGTAGTGTTCATAAGCATATAACAGTGTTCACAAGCATACGTGGGCGAGTCAATAAGTAAGTCACACAGTTCTGTGGGATGGCAGGTAGTTGGTGTTTTCTACAGGTGTCATTAGGTGACAGAAACATCGCACTTTATAGTCCCGTTCGCCAAGTGACGCTATGGCGACTGTACTTACGGAGTGTACAAACAAAGCGCAACGTGCTGTTGAGCGTTTTTTTTTTTTGTGTGTGTGGGCAAAAGGACTGCCTGCAAAGGATATTCATAAGGAAATGCTTCCTGTTTATGCTGACTACCAGCCCGAATCAAAGCGTGCTTCAATGCAATGGAAACATCCTTCTTCGCCTTGTGTCCAAAAATTGAAGGTTGCGCCATCAGAAGGGAATGTTATGCTGACAGTATATTGTCAAGGAGTGCTTTTAACCAATTTCAAGAAGAAAGGTGACAATTTGAATTCTGAACCGTACTGATTGATTGATTGATTAATTTAGGAATCGACATCACAGCATTCGGGGCATTCCCATAAGTGCTCCGTCTCCATCCTCAGCAGCCAGCGAAGAGTTTCAACACTAATAGTACCAGTAGCAATCTGATTATAAGTCTGTCTCGCCTTTCCTCTGAGCGTTGAGCGTCGGCCAGATTCCTTCGTCACTCCTCGTTGTCTCATTCTTGCCAGACCATGGTAATCCATTTGCTCCTCTGAGGTGTGCACGTGCTCCAACAAGGCCGCAACCATGTCTGCCTTGTCATGTATCAATACTTCACCAGTTCTGCAGAGCCACCCAATCTGTCCGCCTGTTCATTTCCCAGCACACCGGCATGCCCCGGAGAAAAGATCCAGGCGATGCTTGTCACCCGTGACCTCCGAAGAGTAGCAAGCGACTCCGCACGAAGTCTGCCCGTCCTCACCCTCGTCAGCATGCTTTCTGAGTCAGTTACAATCACGATGTGTGTGTGTGTGTCGTATTCTCCATCCAGCGGAGAGCCGCAGTGACTGCCTCCACTTCTATTCTTAAGCTGGATGTTGTGGTATCATATGCCAGGCTCTCCTGCCCCAAACATCGACTCTGAACCGTACTGTGAAGTTCTATCGATGCTTCATGGTGGAATTCGAATAAAACGTCCAGGACTGCTGACAAGAGGCGTGTTGCTTCTTCATGACAATGGCACACCACATACGGCTCGATTAACTCAGTAGAAAAGTAACCAACTAAGGTGGAAAGTTCTGGAACATCCACCTTACAGCCCCGACTTAATCCCTAGCGATTTCCACCTTTTTGGTCCACTGAAAACACACCTTGGTGGGAGACATTTCGCGAATGACGCCGAAGTTGAATGTGAAGTGAAAACGTGGTTTAGAAAACAGAGCACGCAGTTTTATGCAGCCGGTTTGGGAGGACTGCTAAAACGATGGGAGAAGTGCATCAATTTTGGTAGAAATTATGTTGAGAAAGGGACAATGTATGTATAAAAATAAAGTGATTTCAAGTTGTTATCATATTTAATTATTTTTCTACTACTATTTGTGACTTACTTATTGATTTACCTTCGTATAACAGTGTTTACAAGCATATAGCATGCCCAGTATCAAAGGTTCAAACTCACATCAAAGTATCTTTCTTAACATGTATGTTTCCTGGCTGACCCAGCCTAAAAATGTGCACCAGGAAATGTCTTGGGAAGTCAAGGCGCCTTATGTGATATTGACCACATCCCTGATTGCTCATTGGTCTGTCAAATATATTTCTAGCACCATATACTTATTGCTCCTGAAGGCTTTACACGGGTCGTTTACTTATGTATGGGACTTGAAATTCCTTGGACTGCCTGAGTAAGCAACAGCGATTGTCTGAGAGAGGTTAATGAAACTAGTACATTATATAAAACAATAAGAAAGAGACTGGTGGCAGGTCTTAGATATGACTGAGCTACCGTATGACAGTAGACGGTACTAAATGCATTCTGTTAGCGCCGAATATTCGGCGGCGCTCACCAAACCCGACATCCCGCATTGTGCCGACGGCTTTAGGCGGTGAAATTCAATTGGAAGGGTACAAGCCTTACCCTAGCTCGAGGACATACAACCTAAACACTAAATGTCATGGCAGAGCAAACCAGGCCCTAAGCTTTGGTCGGCAACTAGTGTAGGATCGAAGCTCCGAAAGATGGACAGTTAGAGTATTGCTTTGCTGATCCGGCAGCTTCTGCTGCTTGTCTTTGTTCCAGAAGTATTGGTGTTACTTTTCCTCTGGAGTAAACTAGACAGGCAGAGAAGGGATCATGCTGCATGGCTAACACATGATCTCTAAATTCAGCCCAGGCTTTGCGTTATGGAGAGGTATAACTCCATTTTACAAACAATCATCTGTCAAGACGACAATGTGCCAGTCTTTAGTCGCGGTTCCAAATTCACGGCAAAGAGTCACCCCATAATGCTCCGCTCATGTGCCAGTAAATATCACCTAAAATACTCCTCACTGTCCCATGTGAAAAGTGGAACAGACAGTATTCCCAACAAGCCAACAGAACACACAGACCAAACGTATACAAGAATCCAGCAGATCGCATATCGTGGATTACTTGGTACACGCGGACAATGTCTGATCACACACAATGAGTTAGTCGACTCACATAGTCAATAACTATTATACATTGTGCGTTTCTTGATAGACACGGAAAATAGCTGATCACACACCATGAGTTAGTTGACTCACATAGTCAACAACTATTATACATGGTGCGTTGCTTTATAGACACGGACAATAGTTGATCACACACAATGAGTTAGTTGACTCACATAGTCAATAACTATTACACATGGTGCGTTGCTTGATAGACACGGACAATAGTTGATCACACACAATGAGTTAATTGACTCACATAGTCAATAACTATTATACATGGTGCGTTGCTTGATAGACATGAACAATAGCTGATTACACATTAATAGTAATGATCTTAATGTGTTACACACGGGAAGCATAGTCTGTTTACTTTGTCTGCCCCAATATAAAATTCCACGTCTCAATAACCAACTGAGGGAAAATGATGAGATTTAACATATAACCTTATCATTATGTCCACCCAACAAAATCATTTTTTGTTCTGGAGATTGTACAGCAGATTTCAAAGTTTGCTTATATGCGGTATATAATTTACGGGTCAGATAAAAAAAAAATGTATTACGTCTTCACACGGAAACATTAGCGTTGAATAGTTAATTTTCTCGTGGGACATGGGATTGGCCTTATGACAAGAGCCTCGCGTAATGGAATGGGGCATTAACTGTAAAACAAATTTGTTATCGAGAAAACACTAGTTTTTCACCAAAACTTCAAAGAAATGTCGCCGCTTTCCATGATTTAAGTTGCTGTTGGGCCTATGAAGGAATATTCATTGGGTTGGGGTAAATATAAGACGGCAGGAAAAATTTCATAACGATGCAACAGACAGTTTTCAAAATAATTGATCGTGAATGAAGGCATTCATTTCTGGACAGACTATAACTGATCACGCATGGCGGATTACTTGTTACACACGGACTACCGCTTATAATTGACCAACGTGTGTCGTCTTTGTTCATTGCTGTTTACTGTGATCAGTATGTTTTGTTTAATTGTAATATTACAACAATTTCCCTTTTAGAACCATGTTTAACATCAAATAAGGTTTTGTAATAATCCTGAAAAATCATGACCCGTTATGCTTATCCTGTAGATGAAAACTGAAAGAGAGAACCACAACCCCTTATGAACTGCAAACAGGGCTGCATAGTTTAATATGATTTAATAGCAAGTATATAGGGTTACTTTACGTTGCCTACAAATATCGTCGAAAGGTTTCCGGAATTTTTTTCTTCTATAAGGATCACTTTGTTTCTTGTATAAAGATTACTTTGTGTCTTGCATAAAGATCACTAAGAAAACTGTAGACTTTCTACAAGATGTGAACATTAAAGATAACTAGCTCATAAACAGCATCATCTCCAACAAACTGAAGCACTTTGAACAAATTAAACATCGCCGTTGCTTAGAATGAATAGAGATGGAGGGCATGGTTCCTGGTGGATATTTTGGGTGCGGGGGGGGGGGGGTGTGGAGGGGGTGGTGGTGGTGTCGACCAATATGTACATTTAAACAGGAGGTCTGTTGCCAGTAGAGTCACCTTCATCTTCGTTGCGGGGCATGCAGAAGTTTATAGAGATGAATGAGCTGATAAACTGGTTGGCTCTGCATCCCCTGCAGATGGCCAGCCCATGGACCGTGCTGATGTTATTAACGCCCTTAGAGAGACGTCGACAGCTGTGGTCATTGATGTCAATGAATCCATATCGTTGCCCAGAATGAGAGACTCGGGGGTAAGAATTGACACGGCCAGACAACAGGGGCACATAGGGAGAACGAGAGGTCACGTCAACCAACGCAGAACTGGCGCTTGTCAGCCGACTGACACTGATGCGTATGTTGGGGGGGGGGGGGGGGGGGGGGGGTCTGTGCGCCTATGGACTTGTCAGGAGTGCAAGGATGGATTCTCTACTTATAACATACACCAGATAACAGAAATGTAATGACACTCTAGGTATGAAAATGCATAGGGGAAAAACGTGGAAAGGAGGGGAGAGGGGGAGAGAGAGGGGGAGAGAGAGAGAGAGAGACAGAGACAGAGAAACAGAGAGACAGAGAGAGAAAGAGAGAGAGAGAGAGAGAGAGAGAGAGAGAGAGAGATGAGAGAGGGGAGGGGAGAGAGAGAACGAACGAATGAACGAACAATCTTTATTTTCAAAGGGTTCAGATTGGGCACGCAGGTCCGTCTGACATTCTGCCCTTCTTCTCTAATTCATTTCATACATTATTTCATTCAACATCACTTATGAAGCTAATCTTAGACAACAAAAGAACAAAAAGCATTAATACGCATGAAAAATAATCAACAATACACGACTCGCTGAGGCAATGTTTACAATGGGCATGGGTAAATACCTAAGGAAGGTGTAATGTGCCATACATATGGGAATGATTATTAACTAGTTGTCGTTTGATATAATTTACTATTATTATTTTTAGGGGGGCATGTAGTCTGTACTGCGGTAGTGTTCAAACAGGTTACGGCTGTATGTATAATGATTTGTAGTGTCTTTCATTTGAGAGAGAGAGAGAGAGAGAGAGAGAGAGAGAGAGAGAGAGAGCTAGAGAGAGAGAGAGAGCTAGAGAGAGAGAGAGCTAGAGAGAGAGAGCTAGAAAGAGAGAGAGCTAGAGAGAGAGAGAGAGCGAGAGAGAGAGAGAGAGCGAGAGAGCGAGAGAGCGAGAGAGTGAGAGTGAGCGAGAGGGAGAGCCAGAGCGAGAGAGAGAGAGCGAGAGAGCGAGAGAGAGAGAGAGCGCGAGAGAGAGAGCGAGAGAGAGAGAGAGAGCGAGAGAGCAAGAGCGAGCGAGAGGGAGAGCGAGAGCGAGAGAGAGAGCGAGAGAGTGAGAGAGAGCGAGAGAGAGAGAGCGAGAGAGCGAGAGAGCGAGAGGGAGAGCGAGAGCGAGAGAGAAAGAGAGCGAGAGAGCGAGAGAGCGAGAGAGAGAGAGAGAGAGAGAGAGAGAGAGAGAGAGAGAGAGAGAGAGAGAGAGAGAGAGAGAGAGAGAGAGAGAGAGTGTTGTCCGGCGGGCCATAATACGAGCGATGTTATCAAAGGTCTTGCTACATGATAATAAATAAGCATTAGAAACAAAGTTGAGCTGACTTGAGCTAAGCCTCGACATGACTGCACTCAGAACATTCCCATACGCGCTCCGTTCTCCCGTTCAACAGCCATCAAAAAGTCACACTACTAATCGTTCCCACCGCTATCTGATTGAAAATTCTCCTGGTCCTCCCTCTCAGTTTTGAGATTGTTCCAGGACCTCTGCCGAAACTAAACAATCATGTATACTACTATTTGTTCTCATATAGAGAGTGTTCGTGGTGAAGTGATTAGGCCATCTGCCTCGGGCTCCTAAGGCTGCGGGTTCTATGCCGTGTTATGTTGTTCGGTTCACGAGTGCAGTTTTCTCATAGACTCCATGGGGGTCTTCACTGGAGTTGCTGAGTTCGTGATTTATGAGATACTTTCGTCCAACTGCTCTTCTGAAAGAGACCGACTCTTACGGGACAAATCTCGATATAATGAAGTCGATTCTCTTGCCTTGTACAGCGTAAAGCCTGCTCTGAAATAGTACCTATCTGATGAGAACCGCCGTAGAACCGCCGTTTACCTACCGGCTCGATGGTCATGTGAGTGAATACCCATTAAAGATGATTATTATTAATTGGCCTGGGCTCACACCAGACCTAAACTTGATAACCGGATATGTTATGGGAACGAAGGTGACGGTGCGATATTGACCATATCACCATATCAGCATATCACCATATCACGATATCATCATATCATCAAATCACCATATCATCCGTGTGGGGTCAGTATCTATTACTCCTATGCCTAAAGCATGTAAAATTGGCATATACTTATTTATTTTTAAACCTATTTTCAGCTCTCACAATGCAACTCGCAGAAAAACAAACAAAACGTCTGTCTTCTCTTAGGCAGTAAATGAGATAATTACATTAATGATTTTGTTTTACCAATGTCCACACAATCTTTTAACAGTTGAATTCCAGGAAAATCGATCATTCAAACTTGAGTCGAAGATTCTGGGAACTTGTTGATTCTACATAGCATATCAACACATCTATTATGTTTGTTTATTGCAGTCCCAGATGAATGATTAATTTCCCTCCCGTTTGTTTTAAATATATAAATGTCGGTAACTGTAATTGACACATATCTTTCATTTCTTCTTTGTCGTTATTTCAGAGTTATTTACAATTCCGTGCTGTCATGTTTCTCTCGCAATCGAATTTAATTGCAAAGGTTCTGGTTTCTAAAACGAAATTACGAATGGGAGGCAAAATAGAGTGAATACTAGTACGGTGAAGTACTGACGGACTCAAGGGAGTTAGTGTCACTCGACTCGTGGCAGATCCACGGTTGCAGAACTGATTATGTCTGCGCAGGATTGTACCTATCACTGATTAAGTTGTGTGTGGCTGGAGAGGGGGGAGGGGGAGGAGAGGGGGAGAAGAAAGCTGTATATATACCATGTGTGTATATATACACAGAAAAATCGGGCAAACAGCATGAGACGAAAACACCGGGAAATACCATGCGATTCAAATAAAATATTACTGAATGAGATCTGGGTTAGATAATTCAGGTATGTCGGCCACATAACGAGACGCAGCTTCTTGTTAAAGGGTGCAGTGGAGGGTTAAATTGAGGAAGAAGCTTGCAAGTGGATATATATATATATATATCGAAGCATTATATATTAGTCGATTCCAGCCGTCAATATATAAACAGGACTACCTGCTATGTGTTAAGACTTTCGTGGATGTAACTTTCTACACATACGCGCAATATTCACGACAATGTACATCATATTTTAGCCACAGTATTATTCATTTGTTTCACATAACAATATATATACCTCTGCAGTATGCACCTGACGAGATATATATTTTATTATATATAATAGGCAATATTTTATTATGGCGTCGGTGCTTAGAATTTAATTTTAGTTCATACATTACCAAAGTATGTGGTGAACGGAAAGTGGCTAATGCCATACTTGTTTCAGTTCATTACCGTCAGGTAGGCAGGGCTCGTTCTTATCACCTAGCAGTCAATGCACTCTTCACACACACACACGCACACACACACACACACGCACGCACGCACGCACGCACGCACGCACGCATGCACACACGCACACACACATACACACACACCCACACGCGCGCGCGCACACACACACACGCGCACACAAGCACACGTACACTCACACACGGACTGGAAAAATTCATCTCGAACTTTTGATATCATTTTTTCACTCTGTATTTTCCTGTTCGCATTCGAAAAATCCTGACCTGATCCGTCTTGAAAATTTAGGATTAGCATCATGTTTCTCGTGGCCGAGGAGTCCTTTTGTCCATCTCGACCGGAAAGAAGCTTTTCTAAAATATTTGAGCCGTTCCATAAGCTGTGCTTAGATCATCATGTTGTAGTGATCTGCTCACCTTTGCAAGTCAACGTCGTTTTTGATTGCCCTGAATGTTGAAGTGAACTGGTTTCCATTAAAGCGGGGGTTTGTCTTTGGCCGAAACCTTAAATTATGTACTTCGGTCACCTTTAACGCCACAATGGCTTAGTACAAACAGTAAAGATTGACATGTCTCCTGGAAGAAGCTGGGCGCAGGACATTTAAGACATCATGGGCACGAAACTTCATGAGGCTGGAGAATTTGATAATCTTTCTGTGGGACCGTTATGGGAGTGACGTTCTGCAAAAGACCAGGTATATGATGACGATTACCTCTGATCATAGTAGTAATAATAATAATAATAATAATAATAATAATAATAATAATAATAATAATAATAATAATAATAATAATTTCACTAATGGTGAAGGCAATAACGATAATTGCAAAGGTAATAACGATAATTGCACTTGTGTTGCTTATAACGACCATGACAAGGACATATGTAGGAATGACGATGATAATGAAGATATAATTTGTTATGTTGATCACAACTATTGTGATGATGACGACGATAATTAATATAATAGTAATAACGATGATGATGATGATGTTAATGATGATGATGATGATGATGATGATGATGATGATAATAATGATGATGATGATGATGATGATTGATGATTGATGATTGATGATGATGATGTTGATTGATGATTGATGATTGATGATTATTGATGATTGATGATTGATAATGATGATTGATGATGATGATTGATGATGATGATTGATGATGATGATTGATGATGATGATTGATGATGATGATTGATGATGATGATTGATGATGATGATTGCTGATGATGATGATTGATGATGAGGATTGATGGTGATGATTGTTGATGATGATTGATGATGATGATTGATGATGATGATTGATATTGATGATGATGATGATTGATGATGATGATTGGTGATGATGATTGATGATGATGATTGATGATGATGATGATCGATTATGATGATCGATGATGATGATTGATGATGATGATTGATGATGATTGATGATGATGATTGAGGATGATGATTGAGGATGATGATTGAGGATGATGATTGAGGATGATTGAGTATGATGATTGAGGATGATGATTGATGTTGATGATTGATGATGATGATTGAGGATGATGATTGATGATGATGATTGATGATGATGATTGATGATTGATGATGATGTTTAATGATTGATGATTGATGATGATGATTGATTGTCATGTAGTAAATGACAGTGAGGCAGGCAATTGATGAGTTAGCGCATCAAAGAAGAAGATAACGGGTGTCACAAATGGTGAACATTGTGACACCAACATTGAACGCAATTGAGACGTCATAGGATGACGTCACCTAACACCGTAACGGCTTAAGCTTTAGTTTGGTGATCCAGCAAGGACAAGCTAGGACGTGCTTCAACACCACACAGAATACCGGCCTTTATGATGTTGCCAATCCTCAGTGTCCACATGAAGTCGCTCTAGGTGTGTCCGGCAATTGACTACAGGTACTCCTGGCTAGCCTGAGGCCACGGTCGCTGGCATATATCGTATTCCCTATATGACAGTGGAAGGTAGGCGTTTGTTGTACATTCATTATCATGGCAGGTGGCCCGCTTGGTGCCCAAATATCCACACAGTCTAGATAGATGAATAGCGATGGAGAAGCAAGAGCGAAAGTGCAGTGCGAAAGACTCAAGACTGGATGCGCTCACTCGCTCACGTTTGCTGTTGAAGTTGCCTGCGATAAATTATATTTCAGTTCACTCAAAAGACTTTGTTGTTGGATTTATGTTGGAGTCAGCAGAGTGAGGCCGTCCTACATGTGATTGTACCATTTAGCTCTAGCAGTTAAACGTCAGGTCAATATCATTGTAGAGGAAGCAGGGATCAGCGTTTAACTCATGACATGGGGGCATCGTCTGCAGAGATTTGGACCAAATGATCGTTCACAGTAAGGTCGTCAGTGAGTCAAGGATAACGGTTATAGTCACAAGGTCAATATTGTACGGATACGGTACAGAGACACAGTCAGTGGATTTCATCTTTGTTGGAGGCAGTAATGTTTTTGAGACATTGGCTGCAAACATATTAATAATTGGAAGCAGAGTGAATATCAGACTATGGAGACAGGATTGAATGACATTATAACGGTCATATTCTCATCCTAAGGAATGAATACAGAACACACAGTCATGCATGCACTAACACGCAACACATCTGTGTTTGTGAGGATCATGCCGGTCTAGGTTGCTGGTGACCATATGGCGCATCCTCAGTCGTTCATTTGTATCGTCATTTTGTCAATCGTTAACCGTTAGAGGTTAACACCAATCATGGGCATTGGGAAGTAGTTTTTCATGTTTGAGAGAGCATCGGTACCAGTTTCGATCATCTGTAAATGGTACACTCAGTGTTAGGAGTGTAATTTTATCGTTGCATATATATGGTTACAGTATCGCTCCAATCGTTGCCCACCCAGAGAACTCTCGGTTCTCATCGTGTTATCCAGATCACAGGAGTGTGATTTCAGATTGCCTCGTCTGTTTTGGAAGCTGCCGTTTTGTTTTGATACAGACCTAGCTCTACTTGGGACTATTGGCAATGAGTGAGTGCTGATTTCTTCGGAAGATTCTCAGAGCCTGTTATTGGACAACGACAGATTGTTACAGAGGAATATTGGTCAACGACAGATCGATAAGAAGGATTATTGGACAACGACAGATCGTTACAGAGGAATATTGGACAACGACAGTTATATACGAATGTTTATTGGTCAACGCTGGAATCCTCAAGATGTCAGAAGTATGAAGGCGGAGAATCGTCTCTGACATTTGTCGAGTGTGAGGAGACCAGTTGGCACATCCTCGTTGTTCGTATTGTGTCTTCAGTTTATTAATCATCATCATTTATTTCTTGGAAATAACAGTCAGTGCGATCGAATCAGGATACATATAGTTTCATACAAATGACACCAACATCAATTACGATCCACTTCAGGGATTGATGACAGGCAACGTGCCTAAAGGTGTCAAAGTCATAGGATTCGAGTACGAACAGAATTGGTTATCAAATCGATTGGATTGGTCGACTATCAAGTTATTGGAAAATGTTTGCTGATGCTTGAGCTGAGTATTATGTTTGTTTGTGGTTTGTCAGTAATTAGTTATAGTCAAAATACTGTAATTTTGCACGCATTCATTTTGTCTTTATTATCGTAACTGTGATGACGTCATAGGCGCGATACACAATTTTGTGCTATTTTGTGCTGTGAATTCTTGTTCGCGGTACATTATTGATTTGTTTACATAATAATAGGATTTCTTTGATAAATGTTTGAATCTAAAGAACTTTTACTCTGTCTATACTTTAACTGCTGAGTTATAGGTCTTGTCTATCATAAAATTATTTGTCATTTTTCATTATTAATGTATCTAATTGTAATGTATTAATTATTTCTTTCTACGTTCTTGGACTTTATCTGTCAATTTCGATAGGTATAAGCTCTGTCTCTTTTGTGGTAAACTTCTGGCTCTATTTCTCACTTTGAGTATTATTATTTAATATTGTAGAAACATAAAAACATGTCATCTTTACAGGATTTTGTTGCAATCGGGAAAGATGCAGGTTTGACAGGGGCAGATCTTATATCGTGGTCGGAGAAACAATTTACAGATTTTCAAGCTCACGAAAGAAACGAAAGAGTTGCGATTAGACAATTGGAAAAGGATCGACTAGATGAACAAGAGAGACAAAGAGTATTTGAGAAGGAAAAAATGGCTATGGAAAATGACAGAATTGCAGCTCAAATTGCAGCAGATAAAGAGAGGATAGCCGCAGAAAATAACAGAATTGCAGCTCAAATTGCAGCAGATAAAGAGAGGATAGCCGCAGAAAATGACAGAATTGCAGCTCAATTGGTTGCTGATAAGGAAAGGATGGCATTGCAAATCGCTGCAGATAAGGAAAAACTAGATAGAGAAGCACAATTAAGAGAAAAAGAGATGGCTTTTAATCTTGAGAAATTGAATACAGAAAAGCTTCTGAAGGAAAAAGAATTGGAGAATAACTTCAAAATGAAACAATACGAGAAGGACAAGGATGAACAGATTGCTAGAAACAAAGTGGAGGCACAATCCACAGATGCCATTAAGAAATATAATGGGGTGATAAAGACATACTCCAACTCCGATTCCGTCTCTGCATGGCTAACTAATTTTGAGCTAATCTTGAGACACTATGGAGTTGCGGAGACCGAATGGGCAGTTTTGCTGCATAGGCACTTAAGTGGTGAACCTTTGCAGGTTGTAGAACTAATCCCAGATGAGTTACGTAGTGATTACTCATACATTCGTAAGAGGCTGCTGTCTCATTTTTGTCTTGACGAATTTGGCCTTCGTGCATCATTCAAAAATCTTAGTCCTAAAGCAGGACAGACGTTTCTTGACTTCTCATCTTTAACTCAATTAACATTCGATAAATGGGCTCGATCAGCCAATGTTACTGATGACTACAAGAAGCTACGGGACTTGATTGTTAGAGACAGACTGATCTCGGCGGTTCCTCCATCTATGTCTACCTTTCTTATTGAACAGAAATGTTCTAGTATACAGCAGATGGATGAGAAGGGAGAGTCTTTCTTCGACGCCCACAAAGACATATTTAATAATAGTTTTTCCCCATTGGTGGAGACAAACGCATGTGATAGATTCCCTCAGAAATCAAGGATGCAGGGATACAAAACACAACAACAGTCTGGTGGACAACATCAAAGGAGGGAAAAACAACAACAACCAAAGTATCAACCTTATGTTAAACACGAGAAAAAGGGTGTATGGACAACTTGCAAATACTGTGGTTTCACCCACGGCTCAAATCAAATGTGCGACAAACATCCGCAGTTTGACAGTTACATAAAGAAATTAGCACTGAGAAATAGAGACAGATTTAACACCTATCAAAGACAAACACAATGCTTTAAATGTAAAAGTTTTGGACATAGGTTTTTAGCTTGTCCGTTAAGACAACTGTATAAAGAAGCAAACATGGGGATGCTAACATCTAGTAGTGACAGCGACTCGGACGAGACTAGTCATGCAAATACGGTAGAAGTAGAATATTCTCCCATCGACCCAATGTGTGATACATGCAAGATCTTTCACAAAGAGGGCAACTTGACGTGTGGTCATAAAATACATGTGCAGGAGGCTAATGCGGTCCAAATTACCAATGGATCACTGATCGTACAACACGCCATAGTGAATGGAAAGAAATGTAGCTTGGTACGCGATTCCGGGTCGAGTATAGTGGGAATACATAGAAAACTGATTAATGAAACCGACTATACTGGAGAACATGTGACCTGTAGGACTTTTGGAGGTGGAAGAGAAAAGTTTCCAGTTGCCTGGGCTGATATAAAATGCCCATATTTTTCTGGAAAAATAACGGTAGCTGTGCTGCCCGACCCATTTGTGGATGTCTTTATTGGAAATATCCCTGAATTATGTGATGTTTCGTGTGAGGACATAACAGAATGGGAAAGGAAGCATATTGTAGCAATCACCGTTAATAATACACAAATACAAAAGGAAAGTCGATTACCTCATGATGGTCTGGTTTCAAGCACACACATGTCACATCCAGTTATGGTGGAACCTAAAGATAATAAGACAGTTCAAGCCGCAGCAATAACGCTGCAACAGGACATCATACAAGTGGATAGAAAGCCACGGACATATGACATATCAGTGACAGTTCCGTCTTGTAATCCGAAGAATAGGTGTATGAAAAGAGATGCTTCATTTGATTTGGTCGAGACTTTCTTCTGGTTGATTTCCTTGCTATCTATCATAACAAACGAAGTAATAAAATGTATAGCTAAGGTGACAGGGAGTGTGATTAGGATGTTACAGTATAGTGTACGCCGGAAGGTGAGCCATATTATGGGTATATATGATGATTCTGTACAATGTATTCGAACAACCTGCCTGACGACACGGTATGACGAATCTGAGATTCTTTTGCAGGAAGCACATTCAATGATCAGTCCTAAGATCATTTTCGGAGCAAATAATGGTGTGGTGGTGGATGGTACCTGTTTACTGTCTGGCGTGTACATTCTTCCACAAGGTTGTAGGAAAATACTACATCTTGTCTTGTACTCTGGGAGAAAGGTATACGAATCACACAAACGCTATGAAATTACTTTATCGTTGGTAAATTCTGGTCAGAAATTGGTTAAATATCTTTTAGGAAGAAAATTCTTGGTCATCTCAAAATGAATTTCACTAACCTTAAATAAAACATGTAGCGTCGTTGTGATTGTATTGTCATCATATATATTGTTATAAGTGGAGTGTACTTTATTTGTATCATTGTCTTGTTCATATTAACAATCATATTTTTTTTATTATTAGAGAGATTATCTTTATCTAAAACTTATGCTCAAATAGACTTAGTAATAGCGAGCATGGCGAAATTTATATAGTTTTATAGATCATATCTGACAGTAACAAATAACCCCGTTGGCGGAGGATTCTGTGCATATGACCGCACCTGTAGCGCCTTTGTGTTTATAGGAATTCTTAGACCTTCGTTGTGGTCTTCAGAACTATCCTTCATCATTCTACATTTACTATTTAAGGACATCACAAACATAGCATCCATAAAACTGAAACAGTACATCATCGTACATTCCTAGACAGATTTTTGTTTGGTCGCATTCGGATGTTTGGCATTTCAGGAAATTCAATTTCTGGAACATAAAATAATTTAACGGATCCACTTAGTTGACTATAAATAAATTAGGAAAGTTGTATGTAGATATATTTATTTATTTTTTTTCTGATTTTTTTTTTTCAAGTGTAACATTACGGTAGGATGACTGTGGCTAAGTCTGAATTACCACAGATATATGTATGTTATTATTTTTTTTAAAAGAAAGTATGGACGTAAGTTAGTCACTTGTTATTATTATTATTGCAGAAAGACAGGTGAAAAAGTGTCACGAGATGTAATGCGAACCTGGCATGATCAATTAAGATTGCTGCATTCTTGGACAGGCCAGAGTGGTAGTATCAGAGACAGATGAAAAGTTTCACGTACTGTGGAGATGACATGATCAATTAAGTTGGCTTCACGCTTTGACAAGCCAGCGTGGTAGTATTGTTAGTAGTTTGCCTAATAGATATACTTTTAATTTGATTTGAGTAATTTAGTCTTTGAAAATAAATAACAGATTCAAGTACACACGGAAGTGATGACAGTATTGATTAACAGTTTTAATGACGGTGTAGAGTTTGTGGATTTCAGGTGATAGGTAGATATATGATAGTTAATTAAGTAGGTAGATTTTAAATAATATTGGTTGTTTTAAGTAAAAAAATGTTTATTTTTTTTAATGTTATGGTTATATATATATATATATATTTTTTTTTTTGGGTGTTTATAACTATTAGGATGACTGATATTGGTTATTTTAATTATCAGTACATTAATGTGTTGTAGTTATTAATGTCAATAATATGTTTTGTGTTAACTAATCATCATATATGTATCATTTTCATGATGGACGAATGAAGAGAAAGGAATGAAAGAAAAGTAATAGACACAAACATATAGTAACAATACACATTATAGGATATATACATACATATAACAAATGAACAACACATTATAGATATATAACACAGTTATATTGAGAATAGTTTTCCTTATCGACATGATGCAACGAAAAGAAATGATGGTGTACCAGGTCGACTTGGAGTTGTGTGGAGATAGGTATTCACGTCCAGGACAATCAGTTGTCGACTACGGATCATGTGATCGTTGGGTATGCAACACTGGATGGTGTTTTTATTTAACTGACGGCACTCGGGGATATAGAGACCGTTAGTAGTTTTAAGGTGTCAACATATATACGCGATAACAGATCTTAATATGAACTGGCGGTGTTTGAGCCTTAGTTTAGTTACAAGTAGTCGGGCATGTTAACGCGATAACATCTCAGGGATCATTTATAGAATGTAGAGGTGGCGGTGTTCGGGACTTGTATTTTAGTCCGGTGTTCAATATCCCACGATCTAGATTGGTTCACATTGACAAACTAAGTTCCAAGGACGGTGAATGCGTTATCGATCACAATAGGATGTAATTTACGTCGTGGACATCATTTGCTTGCATGTCAAGATAACAGAGAAAATGGTCTAACGATCATTTTCATTGTAGAGGGGGCAAAGCTGTCATGTAGTAAATGACAGTGAGGCAGGCAATTGATGAGTTAGCGCATCAAAGAAGAAGATAACGGGTGTCACAAATGGTGAACATTGTGACACCAACATTGAACGCAATTGAGACGTCATAGGATGACGTCACCTAACACCGTAACGGCTTAAGCTTTAGTTTGGTGATCCAGCAAGGACAAGCTAGGACGTGCTTCAACACCACACAGAATACCGGCCTTTATGATGTTGCCAATCCTCAGTGTCCACATGAAGTCGCTCTAGGTGTGTCCGGCAATTGACTACAGGTACTCCTGGCTATCCTGATGCCACGGTCGCTGGCATATATCGTATTCCCTATATGACAGTGGAAGGTAGGCGTTTGTTGTACATTCATTATCATGGCAGGTGGCCCGCTTGGTGCCCAAATATCCACACAGTCTAGATAGATGAATAGCGATGGAGAAGCAAGAGCGAAAGTGCAGTGCGAAAGACTCAAGACTGGATGCGCTCACTCGCTCACGTTTGCTGTTGAAGTTGCCTGCGATAAATTATATTTCAGTTCACTCAAAAGACTTTGTTGTTGGATGTATGTTGGAGTCAGCAGAGTGAGGCCGTCCTACATGTGATTGTACCATTTAGCTCTAGCAGTTAAACGTCAGGTCAATATCATTGTAGAGGAAGCAGGGATCAGCGTTTAACTCATGACATTGATGATGATGATTGATGATGATGATTGATGATGATGATTGATGATGATGATTGATGATGATTGAGGATGATGATTGAGGATGATGATTGAGGATGATGATTGAGGATGAGGGATGAGGGATGAGGGATGATGATAATGAAAATTGTAAGAATAATGATGATAATGTTGATGGCGCAGAGTTGAGTTGAGTTGGTGAGTTGAGTCAAGAACCGACATCACTGCACTCAGGACATTCCTATACGTGCTCAGTCCCCTCGTTCAATAGTCAGCGAAGAGTCATACTACTAATCGTTCCCACCGCTATCTGATTAAATGTTCTCCTGGTCTTCCCTCTCAGTTTTGAGATTCTTCCAGAACCCCTGCCGATCCCCCGCAATCTCATTCTTTCCACATATGGGTTCTCAATATGTTCCTCTGCCTTCTCCGCCTGGTCCCACAAGCGCACGACCACCTCCCCCTTGTCCATAGGCAAGATACCACCAAGAGGTGCATTCCCTGCTAGCCTATCAGCCTGTTCATTCCCCCGTGCACCCGCATGGCCAGGGCAAAATATCCATATAATTCTCACAATCTGTGACCTCTGAAGCGACGAGAGCCATTCCACACGAAACATTCCTTTCTCCACCTGACTGACTCCTTGCTTGATGTCACACCAATCTGGTATCTCGCCATCTATTCTAACCGCTTGTTGTTGGTCTAGATCAGTGGTTCTCAACCTTTTTTGGCCTATGCCCCCCCCCCTCTTTGCCATATGTTCAGTACGTCATTCCCCCCCCCCCTTTCCAAATTTCCTCCCTATAAATACCCTCACACTTACACAGTATACATAAAAATGGAAGCTAACTTTAATAACACATACTAGAACAAGTCTAGACATCTACATAAAATGTGATTTGTGGGTCTAATTACGTTATAAAACGAACTTCATTAGGGCGAGAACTATAGGACCGTAAAATATATAGAGAAAAGCAATTGTATTAATGCGATCTTGAAATAATCTTAATTCCTCTCGCCCCCCACATCCCCCCCCCCCCGAAACCCTAAAAACCCCCCCTGGGGAGGGGGGAATTCCCAATGATCTAGATAGAGCAGGGGTCACCAACCCTTTTTCATAGCGGTCCGGATAACTAAGCTCCATCACAAAGGTTGAAAAAACGTTGGCCTAGAGACCAGCTCGATTAACATCTTGACTGGGAAATTCTTCTGAGCTGGAGGTAATATTTTCGTAATAACACGAGGCTTCTATGGCATTGTTATGCTATTTTTGCTACTTTATTGCCTCTATTCACACTTGTTGTTCACTTACCTAGTACTGTCAAACAAAGAAATCCTTGTTACATACCTATAAAATGGATGACTGGCAACAAGAAGTACATATTTCTGGAGCATCAGACCTGTGTTGGCAGCCGGACGCATCTGGAGGAGGGAAAGATGCGCGCGCGTGTGTGTGAGTGTGTGTTGCTATGGAAACTATGGTAACGTCAGAGCATAGCCGGCGCTACCACGAGCCGGGTAAGGACCTGGGATGGCACGAAATAGCAAACATTACAATAAACAAGAAAATCTAGATATAATAACTTATAATTGAAAATAGTAAATTTAAGACACATAGCTGCCAGGAGGTCTCCGCACCTGTGAAGATCTCATATTATTCTAAACATAGTATTTACATTTAAATTGTATCACAACGTCTCGTGTTCCATACTTTATATCAAGCAAATTCGAGTACCGTCGGCGGGCCGGATGACATGACGTCACATGCCGGATCCGGCCCGCGGGCCATAGTTTGGTGACCACCCCCCCCCCCCCCCCCGAGACAGAGCATTTTTAGATGAGTTGCACTACATGTGATGGGAAGCTCATTTTCCTCATGATTTTCAAAAGTTTCTGATGATGTACACAGTCAAATGCCTGTGAATAATAATATTTAAAAACAAACATGAGAATAGGTTTACATTATATTAAATTAAATTAACTAAACTTCTCTATTATTAAACGTGTGTTGAGTATGTGATCTCGTGTTCCTCTTCCTTGTCTAAATCCAACTTGAACCACGTTAATCTCTTCTTCCATGTTCTTACGAAGTCTTACTATCAGTTTATTGGACACTCTTTGGAAATATTGATGAAATAAAGAGGTTAATTCTATTCTCATGTCATCAGATCGGAGCCTGACCACTCTTGTTCGTCCTGTCTTTGTTCAGAATGTCCAAAATTTGTTTCCTTCATTTGACTTGAGGACGCCAGTTGTGCATGATGTTAATGTCTGTATCTCAGATGACGACAACTGTCATGTTCTTCCAGATGTTGCTGATATTTGAAAGGTTTGTATTATATGCTTCACAATTTTAAATTAAGAAATAGCTACAGATCATCTAGACTGGAATTCTTCTCTATTATAAAGAACCTCCCCCCCCCCCCCCCTTTTTCTTTATATAAGCTCAATAAATACAATGAAAGCATGATGACGTCTACTTTGCTTATATCTCTGTACATATATGTGTAATCGATTTAATATTCTACATGTTTTACCGACCTTACAAGAAGGAATACATGTATTACTGACCTTACACGAAAGACTACATGTAGTACTGACCTTACAAGAAAGACTACATGTATTACTGACCTGACAAGAAGGATCAAGTTGTTTTGCTGCTGAGGAATGGGGGGGGGGGGGACTGTTGTTTCAAGATATGTATGGGGGAGTCAATAAGTAAGTCACGAATGGCTGTAGAAAAATAACTAAATATGATAACAACTTGAAACCAGTTTATTTTTCTTCATACATTATCCCTTTATTTCTCAACATAATTTTCACCAACATTTATGCACTTATCCTATCGTTTTATCGGTCCTCCCACACCGGCTGAAAAGAACTGCGTGCTCTGTTTCCATAAAGGACGACCAGATCGGATTTCATCAACAATTTTAGAGCGTCTGGAGGAAAAAATTGTCTACCCAGCTATGCACCTCTTTACGGTACAAACATTTGTGAGCATAAACAGGAAGCATTTCCTTATGAATGTTCTTTGCAGGCAGTCCTGTTGCCCACAAAAAATGCACAACAGCACGTTGCGCTTTGGTTGACACTCCGTAAGTACAGTCACCATTTTGTTTATGTGCTGCGCATGCGCATGAGACACCTAGCGCTGCCTGATGAACGGGAATATAAAGTTCGATGTTGCTGTCACCTAATTACACCTGTAGAAAACACCAGCTACATTTACCAGCCATCCCACATAACTGTGTGACTTACTTATTGACTCGCCGTCAAATAAGTGTTACCAAGTCGGCAGAATTACAGTGGAACCTCGCTTAACGAGCACCTCTCATAACGAGTAATTCGCATAACGAGCAAAATAAATTGTAAAAAAAAATGATTCGCTGAACGAGTGACGTTTCGCATAACGAGTGACGAGGGGAGGGGAATTCCCGGATTTGTGAGATGGCGAAAGTGATTTTCGCCGACCTCGTTAAGAAGACTCCAGGACGACATCGGCGACTTCAAGAAGCTCGTAGATTCTGAGGATTACCTGCCGCAACAGGTTTTCAATTGTGACAAAACGGGTCTCTTTTCGAAAAAGATGCCGAAGCGAACCTATATAACAGGTTAGGAGAATGCATTACCCGCCACAAGCCAATGAACGACCGTCTCAAGCTGCTATTTTGTGGCAATGCAAGCGGCGATTTGAAAATTAAACCGCTGCTTGTTTACCATTCAGAAACTCCACGAGCCTTCAAGAAGTGTAAAGTCCAGAAGAGCAGGCTAAATGTGATGTGGAGGTCCAACAACAAGGCTTGGGTTACACGTGACCTTTTAACTGATTGGATCAATTAAGTGTTTGGTCCTTCTGTGAAAAAAAAAAATATTTGCTTAAGATGAATCTACCACTCCAAATCTTGCTTGTTATGGACAATGTTCCTGCCCATCCTCCAGAATTACAAGATGACCTTCTTGCAGAATTTAAATTCATCAAGATCCAGTTTCTACCTCCCAAAACTACTCCGTTACTCCAGCCTATGGAGCAGCAGGTTATTTCTAACTTTAAGAAGCTCTACACTAAAGCGCTCTTCGAGCGAAGTTTTGAGGGACCAATCTCACTCTAAGAGAGTTTTGAAAATATCACTTCCATATTGTTGCGTGCCTCAAGATGATCGAAAAGGCGTGGGAAGGGGTTACCAAGAGAACCCTCACTTCTGCATGGAAGAAGCTTTGGCGGAGAGATTTATCGAATGTGACTTTGAGAGGTTTGAGACAGTACCTTGTGGAGCCTGTAGTCAACGAGATTGTGTCTTTGGCCAAGATCATGAGACTGGAGGTGGATAACAAAGATATCGATGAGCTTGTGGAAGAGCATAGCCAATAGCTGACCACCGAAGAACTTATTGAATTATATTGTGTTTCACATCAAGAAGTTGTGGAGGAGAGTTTGTCCAAGGAGAAGGAGGAGAAGGTAACAGCAAACCATAATCTTCTGGCGCTATAAGAGAAATGCTGAAAGCATTGGAAGCTGTTGCATCGTACATTGAGAACCAACACCCTAATAAGGCAGTGGCTATGAGAGCTACTAATTTATTTAATGATAATGCTGTGTCGCATTTCCACCAAATTCTGAAGCGTCGGCAAAAAACAAATTTCTCTAGACAGCTTTCTAGTAAAAAATAATTAGTTATGTATTATAAATTGTAAATTAATTATTTCATTCAGCGATAGAAGAGGAAGATGAATCACGCTCCTTAACAATGTATGTATAATTTTCTTTGAATAAACGTTATACAAAATATTTTGAGCATTTTTCGGCATAGAACGCATTACCGTATTGTACATTAATTTGTATGGGAAAAACTGTCTCGCTTAACGAGTGTTTCGCATTACGAGTAAGATTCTGGAACGAAATATGCTCGTTAAGGGAGGCTCCACTGTATTCCAAGCGTGGATACTAATCAGGTGAATCTAAACCCAGTTCTGGTTGGGGTTTCCAGTACAGCATGCACACGCCACTCATTACATAAACAGTGTGGTTGTAATGATGAGTCATCCAACTTTACTTTCTTAAAGACTGAACATTCATACACTATCCGCCATACACTGTACTGTAAACTATAAACCATCTATTGTTTTCTCCGGTGACATTTATTACGTTGAACCGTTTTCTGTAAAGTGTATCATATTACTATCTGTCGCAGCTACCGTTCCAGATTAAATGTCATAATTATCCCGTACAGAAGGTGTTGTAAAGTCATGTGCAGGTGTTTGGTTTTCCATGAAGAGTCGTGATACGAATACTTGTTATATGGTGTTAATACTCCACTCTATCTGTCTTTTTTTTAAAATATCCTATATGCAGGACATCACTGTCAACACCAGCACTGCTGGTGACACGATCTGCTGCTAGATCAGTCACAGCTTGTTTCAAACGCAGGTATTCGGAATTACGAACCTCGTACGTAACGCCTTTCCCAAGGAAACCGGCAAATTTATGTCTCCTTTATAATTTTTTTGTACTTTAACATTCACCTAGACTCTGATTAATCTCAACTTTAATATTGATGTTGTGGAGACGCAACCAAAGTGCATTTGTTACCATAAAAGTGCATTTCAATGATTCTTCCCTGTACTCAATATAAGTGCCTGTGTTGCGTGTTCTCTTATCTCTGATTCGGAATCAGTGATTCCCTTCTGAACTATCAGTGAACATAGTCTTAATGTGAGAGTGTCGTAAACTCTATAAGTATATCTAAATATGGTGAAGGATTAATAAATCTTCACATGTTATTGATATCATAAAAGTGCATTTCTACCAAATGAAAATCATTAAGGTACTTATCCTGGAGATCTACCATAACTATAACCCTGCTGTGGCACTCTAAACCCTTCACATCTACTAGCTCACAATATAATGCAGTGAGGTGTTCGTTTCCCTTCCTTGTCTCCTTTTCCTCCCAGGTAATTTCCAGAAATTATTGAGAATTACCCAGTACCTATTTTGAGGGGTTTCATCGACTTCAGAGCCCTACTAGTCGGGAGAAAATGGTAACATTACTGAAACTTGATTCCGAACCAACGCCTGGACTTGGTAAGAAAAGCGCTGTCTGCAACGAAATTGCTTTTATCTTGTTACCCAACACTAAATTTGCATATCCTACTTTTATTCCGCTAGAAAGAGTTTAGTTCTACGATTCTAGAAATTGGAATGGCAGCTGTCGAATTAAAATCTTACAAGGTTGTTGACTCAGAAATATCTACTTTGGAAAATCACACAAGGTCATAGAATTAACACGAGAAATAACGGAGCAAGTATTAATGAACACTGAAGAAGGTATCATAGAAAATATAAAAATTGTCTTTTGTAAACACACCATGATTCGAACCTATTTCCTCCAAATGACGATAACGCCTCACTGAAAGAACCATTGTATGTCTCTGCACGGCCATCTATTCTTCTCAAGAGATGTCATTGTATCATACGGTCATCATTTAGTGGCTGTAGGTACCACTTCCTGTTTACATGTAGCGATGCAGTTTTATATTGTCTCGCTGGCCTCTGACCAATAGTTCATTCATTGTATTCACTATGAGTGCTTGTCTTGTGTGCTCTCTGACCTATGATTCATCCCTGTATTCACTATGAGTGCCTGTCTAGTGTGCTCTCTTATCTCTGATTCATCCCTGTACTCACTATGAGTGCCTGTCTAGTGTGCTCTCCTATCACTGATTCTTCCCTAGACTCACTATGAGTGTATGTCTAGTGTGCTCTCTGACCTCTGATTCTTCCCTAGACTCACTATGAGTGCCTGTCTAGTGTGCTCTATTATCTCTGATTCATCCCTGTACTCACTATGAGTACCTGTCTAGTGTGCTCTCTGACCTCTGATTCTTCCCTAGACTCACTATGAGTGCCTGTCTTGTGTACTCTCTGACCTCTAATTCTTCCCTGTACTCACTATGAGTGCCTGTCTAGTGTGCTCTCTTATCTCTGATTCATCCCTGTACTCACTATGAGTGCCTGTTTAGTGTGCTCTCTGACCTCTGATTCTTCCCTAGACTCACTATGCGTGCCTGTCTTGTGTGCTCTCTGACCTCTAATTCTTCCCTGTACTCACTATGAGTGCCTGTCTAGTGTGCTCTCTTATCTCTGATTCATCCCTGTACTCACTATGAGTGCCTGTCTAGTGTGCCCTCTTATCTCTGATTCTTCCCTAGACTCACTATGAGTGCCTGTCTAGTGTGCTCTCTGACCTCTGATTCTTCCCTAGACTCACTATGAGTGCCTGTCTAGTGTGCTCTCTGACCTCTGATTCTTCCCTAGACTCACTATGAGTACCTGTCTAGTGTGCTCTCTGACCTCTGATTCTTCCCTAGACTCACTATGAGTGCCTTTCTTGTGTGCTCTCTGACCTCTAATTCTTCCCTGTACTCACTATGAGTTCTTGTCTAGTGTGCTCTCGTATCTCTGATTCTTCCCTAGACTCACTATGAGTGCCTGTCTAGTGTGCTCTCTGACCTCTGATTCTTCCCTAGACTCACTATGAGTGCCTTTCTTGTGTGCTCTCTGACCTCTAATTCTTCCCTGTACTCACTATGAGTGCTTGTCTAGTGTGCTCTCTTATCTCTGATTCATCCCTGTACTCACTATGAGTGCCTGTCTAGTGTGCTCTTTTATCTCTGATTCATCCCTGTACTCACTATGAGTGCCTGTCTAGTGTACTCTCTGACCTCTGATTCTTCCCTAGACTCACTATGAGTGCCTGTCTAGTGTGCTCTCTGACCTCTAATTCTTCCCTGTACTCACTATGAGTGCCTGTCTAGTTGTGCTCTCTGACCTCTGATTCATCCCTAGACTCACTATGAGTGCCTGTCTAGTGTGCTCTCTTATCTCTGATTCATCCCTATACTCACTATGAGTGCCTGTTTAGTGTGCTCTCTTATCTCTGATTCTTCCCTGTACTCACTATGAGTGCCTGGCTAGTGTGATATCTGACTTCTAATTCTTCCCTGTACTCACTATGAGTGCCTGGTCTGACCTCTAATTCTTCCCTGGACTCGGTATAAGTGCCTATGTCACGTGTTCTCTTATCTCTGATACCTTCATTATGAATGAACATCTAATACGTCCTCTGACCTCTGCATCATCCCTTTCCTTATTCGGAGTGTCGATAAACGTTCTATGACTGTCCTTCTCATTCTAGTGTACGTGGACACAAGAAGCCAAACCATTTCACGCCTGAGCTAAAAAGACACAAAAGCACAAACGTGGACTTCTAATAAAATCAAATACCTAGGGCAAATCAAATAGTAGTCAAGCGGTGTTAGTTTAGCGAGATGTCTGATTAATTATCATGGAATGATTAATCGTCTTAAGCGACTTCCGGTATCTGCCATAGGCTAATATATCGCTGAAATGTTGTCATTGCGTTATAATAAAGCATGTCTGCTACCATACAACAACTTGTAAGTGATAACTGTGGCACACTCCTACTTCCCATTTCCGCCATCCATTTTAGTTTTGTCCAAACTTACGTTTTGCTTGTCACTGAATCTGTTATATCTATACATACCAGAGTGTTACAATGCAGCCACATTCAGCTCTGATCAATGGCGGCCATCCCTTCTCACGGCTAGTTGTCTGTCTGTGATATTATGGGATATGTTTATTTCTGATATTCATCTTTGAGGGCATATCCAGGACCCTGTCTGTACATTGAAGAGGAGTGCTGCTCATGCGTTGATCTCAATTTAAATATGTTTGTCATACCAGTCCTTCCTCCGTATCAGCTGCCACACTTTACTTATCATGTGGAGTCATTATCGTCGTCGTTATCATTATCATCATTATTATCATCATCATCTTCTAGTCATCACCATCATCTTCATCATCACCATCTTCGTCATCGTCATCACCATCATTGTCATTCTCATCACCACCATCATCATGATCATCACAATCATCGTCATCAATTGCATCCTATTATCGTCGTCATCATCATTTCTGTTGCTATCAGTGTAATCAGCGTTATCAATATTAATGTCATCATTCTTACCATTTTCTTTACGATCATTGCCATCACCATCTTCATTCTTACCATTTTCTTTATCATTATTGCCATTAACGTCATCATTATTACCATTTTCTTTATCATCATTGCCATCATCATCATCATTCTTATCATCGTAATCACAATCAGCTTCATTATCGCCATTCCTACAATATTTTTCATTATCGTCGTTAACAAAATCACTAGCAAAATTAATGTCATAACCTTCAGTATTAGTGCTATCATAATCAAAATTTTTTGAACATGTTATGAGAAGAAATGGATTGGAGAACATAGTGACAACTGGCAAGATCGAAGGAAACAGACCAAGAGGAAGACCGAGGGGAAAATACCTGGATGGCTTGGCTTGATTGATTGATTGAATCATCATAATGATTATAGTCATATTTTAGCATCGATATCAATTGCCATCATTGCGCTCTGCTTCCGATTCTCGCATTCATCATAAGCTTCTTCATCGACATTTCCATCATCATTGATGTTATCGTTCATGCACTACCATTACCATCACCATAATCATCATTAGCATCACCTCCATTAATGCCATCGTTTGCCTTATCATCATCATCATCATCATCATCATCATCATCAACTTCCACTTTTACCGTCAAGCATCGTGGGGAGGAATAATTGGCGCTCCAGCATCCGATGGGTGGTACTAGATTGTGTCATTCCGTGTGATTACACAATGTCTTTTACGTCGTCAATACATTTTCTTCTCGGACATCCTCTTGCTCTCGTAGCAGTTTTCTTTGATGTAGGGCCAGTGCTGGTAGTTGATGGTGTTGCATTCTAATAAGATGACCACACGTTATCAACAATCAAACCTTTCTCTACAGTCGCTCACATTAGTATAATTATTGATATAATCTCCATCATAATTCTTATCTTCATGATTATTATTAAAAGCATCAACAGTATCTTCACACAAATATGATCGGGAGTCTTTGTGGCGAAGTAGTTCACCAGCCTGCCTCGCGCTCTGAAGGTTGTGGGTTCGTTTTCTGACTCCGTCATTTGGTTCACGAGAACAGTTTTGCCGGAGACTTTTGGAGCTATGGAGTTCGTGCTTTGTGTGATGTTTTCGGCAAGCCGCCATGTGGGAAGAGACTGAACCGTGTAAGACCCCGTGGAATGAAGTAGATCATCCAGCCGTTAAACCCACTTTATACCATCATGGTCATGATCATCATCATCACCATTAGCATCTAAAGTTGGTACTCTTATTCCTAATCAGGAATTAAGTACCATTCGTTCATAAAGTTGTAGTTTATGTACAACATATGATAATACTGTTGCAACTCTCAGACATGCATGATCGTGTTTTACATTTATTTTGTGTGAGAAATCAGAACTGAACAATGTTTAGTTGTCTTCAGTGTTTAGTGGAGCCGGCGCGTAGGCGTGATTGATGGTTAACTACGCTGATAAGAGTCTGTTGGACTTGAGTTTGCGCCTGCGTTCGTCGTCTATCTAAGTGAGGAAAAGACTGGCCACCTATTCCACTGTGCATTCAGACCTATCAATTGTGATGGACCTATCACCACACAGACCCTATGCAGTGGTAACAATCGTCTGTAAAAGCCATAAACTGTTTATGTGTGTTTCTTAAAACGTTTATATGTTTTATTATTGTAATTAAAAAATTGAGATGAGAATTCTGGTTCCTTCGCTATCTAAATGTACCAAGTTGTTTTTTTCCCACCGTTCACTCGTATTGAACTCAAGTGTAGTCCATCATCATAGTCATCTTCCACTTTTGTCGTCAGCGTCGTGGAGAGAAACAGCTGGCGCCCCAGCGCCAAATGGGTGGCCTGGATAGTGTACATTGTCTTTGATGTCGTCAATGTAGATGTTCTTTGATGTAGGGCCAGTCTGATGGTGTTGCATTCTAACGTACTCCATCCACGAGCTACTAATTCTAGTGCACCGGACTGATTTTTGCGTGTGGATTAGATTTCTCTATTACCATTGTCTAAAAGCTGAGTTCTGGTTGCCCTGTTAGCATCGCCTTGGCCAACACGACAGAGGTTAGGAAGTGATCATCGCATGAGGAATAATTTGATCACTCTCTGTTAACTGAAGAATCGACACGGTGCCTAGTACTATGTTTCCTAGAAATTAAGACCTACCCCTAAAATAATCCCTAGCTCAACTTTTCGGGATATTTCTAATATAAGACCTACCTCTAAAATAAGCCCTACCCCTAAGATAAGCCCTAGTTAAGATTGTCAGCTACGGTGAAGTTATTTAACGTGCACTTGCATACAAGTTCTTTGTTGATGGCATCGACTTTACTTACTACCAACTCTCCAACATGATTGTTATTAATGAAACTGCAGTGTTTATGGGCCTAGTTTGTTCACCTCAGATAATAATGTATATAGGAGAATAGAAGGATTGTAAAGGAAACAGATATTTGATCTTTATTGAGTCTAATATAGTGACTGGGAAAGCATATATATACATGTAAGATAATTATAGAATAGAAAATCAGGATTCGAAAAAGATGTAGATATTAAATAATTATTGAGTGGAGTATATTGAATGAGAAATCACATATTTTTAAGATAGTCATAAAGTATAGTATATACATTTGGAAGAGAAGTACGTATTGCATAATGCCATAGACAAAATGTGAAAACTGTAGACGTACTTATGAAGAACAAGAGAAATGCTGAGTTGAATTATTTTTGAAAATTCAGAAAATGCTATGCAGCGTAAGGAGATCACCATTCAATTGTTCATAATCATCATCATATACTGATCTGTTGCAGAACGTCGCCCTCACAGCGGCCCCACAGATAGAAACTCGATCTCTTGCCAATTCTCCGGCCTCGTGCATTTTCGTGCACAAGATGACTTAAATGTCTTGGACCCAGTTCGTGTTGATCTATCCCAGCCTCTTCTTCCAAGGACCATGTCGTTGTTTGCTGTTTATGCTAAGTCACTGTGGCGTTAAATACGACAAAAGTACATCATTTTGCGAGACCGGGTGTTTGTATTCGCCATTTTTCTTATCTGGTGGAATCTGGAAGAAATGGCGATATTTTCTTGGTCTTGTAACGATTGTTTTTTTTTTTTTTTACATGGTCTGAAGCATTTCATTTTATAAGCCAGGATTTTCTTCTTTTGTGGCTGCGAAATGGTAACTAATTCACACCCAGTTCCTCGCCGTTATGGAAGTTAGTTGCACGCCCTTTACAGGACATAGCAGTCAACACCAGCATTTTTGGCTGCTCGTGATTCCTGGTCAAGTTTATGTTTAGTAGTTTGCCATTGCTTTCTGAACGATCAGCACCCATGCCATTTCATAAAAAGCAACGCAGCTATGTTTCGAACGCCGTATGCGGAAGTACGAACTGCGTCGGTAACCTCTTCGCCACGGAGCGGGTATAAGCTATCGTGATAAGTGAAGGCGGTTTTTATTGTACGCCATCTCACACGATCACCAGAGTCGGAGACCAGGTTTGTGTTTTTGTCCCGCACTTATCTCGTTGCTTTCTCCTTGTTGTTTTTTCATCAAAATTTGTCAGCTGTCACAAAATTTTCAAGTTTATTTCTTACCTTGGCATGCCTAAACTTTTTTTTTTCTATGATTGGATTGCACGAAGAATTGTGAAATGTTCTAACAATGGTTGGATAGCACTACAGATTGTGAAATGTCCTAACAATGGTTGGATAGCACTAAAGATTGTGAAATGCCTTAACTATGGTTGGATAGCACTAATGATTGTGAAATTTCCTAAATATGATTGGATAGCACTAAAGACTGTGAAATGTCCTTACTATGATTGGATAGCACGAACAATTATACAATGTGCTAACTATGATTGTCCAGACTAAAAATTCTAAAATTTCATAACTATGGCTTGATAGCAATAAAGATTGTGAAATGTACCAACCATTGCTTGAAAGTACGACAGATTGTGAAATGTCCTAAAACGGACTATATACCACTAAAGATTATGAAATGTCCTTTGACTGAACAGCACTAAAGATAACGAAACATCATAATTATGACTGGATAGCACTAAACATTGTGAAATAAGCTAACCATAGCTGGGTGGCATTTTGCCTGAATATAGACAATCTAAAATAAATCGCCTTATTAGGCGAAGTGACTGCGGGGTAGTGCGTGAATCACGATGTGTATGTTTTTGCACAATAAATAATCCAAAGATTGTATACGCTCCCATTTTACAAATAGAAAAATCCACGAGCATGTTGCATGAAGTTATAATTTCACTGCAGCAGGAAATCGTTAAAAGAAGACAGAACACGTCTCTGCCCTGAGTATATTTAGAAAAAAAAAATAGAGTGAAAGACTATTCTGAAATATTATTTATAAAATATGTGATTCTGGTGTAGACAGTAGTAGATTATGGTTTCCAGACACATATTTCCAGGCTGACTGCTAGGCTGATAGGGTTTATGAAGGAAATATGGGGGTATTTTTGGGGAAAATGTCGACTCGGTAAAAAAAATTTTGTGTGGGAACGGGATTTTTTCGGCCTGCCTGGTGGGAAAATCTGTGAAAGTAATTAAGGTAAAAGTAGTTGGTTGGTTCTGGAAAGAGAGGGTGTGAAGGGGAAAGTTATTTTGGTTACGTAGGGTATATTAGTATGGGTAGTGATGTATAAACAAGGGTGTGATGGATCGTGGTTTCTACTCATGGGTTGGATATATGGTGGTGGCGTATATGAATGTATTAGTATGCGTGGTGTAGTGATGTATAAACAAGGGTGTGATGGGTCGTGGTTTCTACTCATGGGTTGGGTATATGGTGGTTACGTATATGAATGTATTAGTATGCGTGGTGTAGTGATGTATAAACAAGGGTGTGATGGATCGTGGTTTCTACTCATGGGTTGGGTATATGGTGGTTACGTATATGAATGTGATAGTATGCGTGGTGTAGTGATGTATAAACAAGGGTGTGATGGGTCGTGGTTTCTACTCATGGGTTGGGTATATGGTGGTTACGTATATGAATGTGATAGTATGCGTGGTGTAGTGATGTATAAACAAGGGTGTGATGGGTCGTGGTTTCTACTCATGGTTTGGGTATATGGTGGTTACGTATATGAATGTGTTAGTATGCGTGGTGTAGTGATGTATAAACAAGGGTGTGATGGGTCGTGGTTTCTACTCATGGGTTGGATATATGGTGGTTACGTATATGAATGTATTAGTATGCGTGGTGTAGTGATGTATAAACAAGGGTGTGATGGGTCGTGGTTTCTACTCATGGGTTGGATATATGGTGGTTACGTATATGAATGTATTAGTATGCGTGGTGTAGTGATGTATAAACAAGAGTGTGATGGGTCGTGGTTATACTCTCGACGACTCATGGGTAGAGGTGTAGATGGTTACTATCATCTGAACAGTCTGATAGTAGTGAAGGTAAAGGGTGGTATATTCACTACCATAATTACAAAGAAAATCTTATAAAGTTATAATGGGTATGGTGGTAAGGGGTATTAGTGATCAAGTAGGAGTGATATAGGGGTGGTCATAAATGTAATAAGAGGTGTTCGCAGTTACACACTGGTCAACCAGTGGTCAAGCAATGGTCAAGTAGTCAAGTAAGGAAATTTTAGGGAAAAGTTATTGTAATGATATGGTGCTGATTAAAGAGTGGTAAATTAGAGGTCAAGCAGTGGTCAAGCAGTGGTCAAGTAAGGAAAATTTTAGGGAAAATTGGTCGTAGTGACATGGTATTGTTTAAATTAGTGGTAAATTAGTGGTCAAGTAGTGGTCAAGCAGTGGTCAAGCGGTGGTTAAGTGAGGAAAATTTGAGGGAAATTTGAGGGAAAAGTGATTGTAATGAGATGGTGATGATTAAAGAGTGGTAAATTAGTGGTCAAGCAGTGGTCAAGTAAGGAAAATTTTAGGAAAAATTGGTCGTAGTGACATGGTAATGCTTAAATTAGTGGCAAATTAGTGATCAAGTAGTGGTCAGGTAGTGGTCAAGCAGTGGTCAAGCGGTGGTTAAGTGAGGAAAATTTTAGGGAAATTTTAGGGAAAAGTGATTGTAATGATATGGTGATGCTTAAAGGGTGGTAAATTAGTGGTCAAGCAGTGGTCAAGCAGTGGTGAAGTGGTCAAGTGAGGAAATTTTAGGGGAAAAGTGATTGTAACGATATGGTGATGCTTAAAGGGTGGTCAATTAGTGGTCAAGTTGTGGTCAAGTAGTGGTCAAGTAGTGGTCAAGTGGTCGAGTGACCACTTAAATTGTAGAGGACGATGTGCCTAAGATTATGGTAGTGATTAAAGTGATCGATGACGTGGTCAAGCAGTGGTTAAGCAGTGGTCAAGTAGTCGAGTGACCACTTAAATTGTAGGGGAAAGTACGTATAGTGCAATGGTGGTGAGTAAAGTGAGGAAGAATCAATAGTAGTGATAATACTATTACCAATATTAGCGACAAGCACAAAGACAACCAAGTACATACTTGATACACACAAATACAAAGACAACGACACACACACACACACACGTACACACATACAGATACAGAAGTACAGAAAACCATACCATTACTACTGTCACAACAACAGTTATACACAAGTACACACCCATAATCAAAGACACAAAGAGGGTCACACACACACACATACACACACAAAGGCAACCATACACAGACAACCCATACCATTACTACTGTCATCACAACTATACACACACGTGTACACACATACAAGCACAAAGTCAACCACACACACCCATAAACATCCACTCAAGTACAGACACAGGAAAACAAAGAAGCAAACAAGGACAGACACACTCACCCATAATCAATTACACAAATACACACCTACAAACACAAAGACAACCACACACAGACACATTTGTACATACAGACATACACATAAAGACAGACAAGCACAAAGACAAACCATACCATTACTACTGTCACAACAACAGATATACACATGTGCAGACACACTCACCCATACACAAGAACACTCAAAGACAAATACAAAGACAGCCAAGTACACACACACATACACACCCATCGCCTAGGATTACTACTGTCATCACAACTATACTCAAGTACAGACACACCCATCGCCTAGCATTACTACTGTCATCACAACTATATACAACCACGTACAGACACGCTTACAACAACAAAGACAGACACAAAACACATACAGACACCCATACACACTTGATACACTTGTACATACAGACACATAAGTACACAAAAAACAAAGACACACCCAAAACATTACTACTGGTACCTCAACCAGTATAGATACACTTACCCATAAGACTAAACTATACAAACCACAGACCCCCTTTTGGTAAAGAACGCGGATGTCCGAGACAGCCCCTACGTCATCACCGCCATGTGCAAAAGTCATTAAGTGGTAGCATGAGTCATCGGTTTGTGGGAAGCAGGCGGGCGGCGTGAGAATAGCTTGTCTACAAAATTGCTACGTCAGCTATGTAGGGTCGTGTGCAGAACCAGTGTATAAAATAGAAGGCGTCTCTTGTGAGCACAGTACCAGTTCACGGGCTGACTTGGGTATCTACAGAGTTATTTTTTAAATCAGGGTGGTGTGAGCAGTGTTTGTGTCGTCGGCAGATATTGTTCACGTGCTGACTTGGCTAGCTACAGCGGTGAAACTTGGTGTGAGCATTATTCGTATAGTAAGCAGATATTGTTCACGTACTGACTTGGCTAGCTACAGCGGTGAAACTTGGTGTGACCCTTAGTCGTGTCGTAGGCATCTGATAAAACAGTGAAACATTGTATACAACAGAACTTTTTCGCTGTTGTAAAAATCGAAAGTGTGACTTATGACCAGTTTATCAATATGACCACCAGATCTACTTTCACGTGTTCAGTGTGCGACAAAGCCTATTGTTATAAGTATTACCTTAATCATCACATTCGGACAATTCACGGTACGAAACCACACTTATGTCATATCTGTGGACAACTTTTCAACAGAAAACGCAATCTACAAAGACACACACGAACACACCATCAACCACGTATGAATACATCAAACACTACAACAGCAGAGACGACAGCACCACGTGTATATTTACACCATCATCGTAGTCTAAGTCAAGTACCAGACTACCACCACTGTGACTTCAATGATAACCTTACCCACTACAATGGGAACATTCACAATGATTATCCCTGTCAGGTACGTGACAATCTATACAATTCGAACCTACAACGGTACTTACATCACCAGATACCACGAGAAAGAACGACACCCTTAGACACCCTGGCAACATGTCCACTCATAGTAGCAGAGGATATCCAACCAAATGATAGAGACAGCTTGGCAGCCCTTAAGGCGTACTGCAAGGACCTGTCGATTATGCTACCCAATCAAGTGGTAGTATTAGAAAAAAGTGTCGACCACCGCTACCGGGTGGTTTTGGTATGAGACCTTCATAAAAAGAAGTATTCAGATATCTCATGTGTGATGACTTCGACAACAACAGTGTTGTTTTTAGTCAATCAAGCTATATCAGAGCCCAGAAGAATGAAGAGCACTAATCCAGAACTTTTTGGTTTTTCACTAATCATGTATGTCATTGATTTTTTTCTTATGATATATCACTAAACTGTTTTGATGAATATGTTGTGAACACACATATTTTGGTGATAAAAATATTGAAATCAAGATTTTTGTTTTGTTGATTTTCTTTAGTGGGTTGTTTTCATGACGTTGTCTTTTTTCTTGATGGAACAGAGACACATACAGACATGCACAGAGACATTTTATACAGACATGAACAAACTCGGGGGAAAAGTTATGGCAAATACAGAACAGTCAAATGTATGAAAAGTAGGAAACTAACCAAATAAGGGAAGATACTGACCAAACTATGAAATGTCTCGCCCAAATTTATGAAAAGTATGACAATATGATTACCAAATGGGAAGAGACTTTCAAGCAAATTTATAAATATTTCAACTAAACTTATAAAAACTAGGAAAATTTGTCAACCAAAAGGGAAAAGGTCAACCAAATACTGAAATATCTCAACCAAAACTTATAAAATTATCATCAATTCTTATAAAAAATAGAAAAAATGCGTCAGACAAATCGAAAAACGTTGGCCAAATACAGATATAACTCGAACAAACTTATAAAAAGATAGGAAAAAATATTACCCAACACAACTAAAATGTTGACCAAAGTTATAAATAGCACATCCAAACTTATCAACAGTAGGAAACTTTGTTAACCTTATAAAAAATAGGAATATTTGTCAAATAAAGTGAACCAAGTAAAGACATATTCTCAATCAAACTTATAAACGTGTCATCCAAAGTGATAAAAACTAGGAAAAGCTGTCAGTCAGTCTAAGAAATAACTATGGAAAAGTAAGAACTATGTCGACCAAACTAGGGCAAAGGTGTTACCAAAATTAGGAAAAATGTAACTTCTGTAGTTATCTCATACGTGTCTTGAACTTTTATCTGAAAACCCGTTATCAATGTCACCACTTTCTCGATTTTACAATTCCGAAACCTCCAACTTCACCGTATCTGCTACAGAAACCCTTATACAGACTAAGCACTCATCTCTCCACACTCTTGGTTTCTTTCTAACACAAACTGGTCACATCAACAAGAACTTCAAACCTCCATTGTACACGTGGTCCATTGAAACAGACATAACAACATTTATGGTAAGGTCGTCTATGGTTCCAACTAGTATAGTTTCTGTATCATCTAGGTATTCATCATCACGGAACCATTTCCCATGGCTGCCAGCTTCAACTTTCCATACCACAATGTCTGCTACACTATCCTTTCATTGTTCCAGCTTTCAACAATACAACGGTTTTTTTCTCGAAGTCTGCCTAAAATAGCATTTCTTACGGTGTCCACTCCTAGCGCACTTTACCATTTCACATCTGCAATAACGACAAGTCTGCAAGCAACCACCACTGTCTGTTATAAACTCGGCCTTTCTTAAAAACACGCCTACCATTAGTGAACTCATGAATACCAGCTACCACATCTTCTAACCGACTTTCAATGTTTCATAACAAATAACACTAACATTCGTTTTGATTACAGAACAATATAATTTCTGGTGACTACGCAGATTTTCCAACCTAATGGAGGTAAAGCAACTGTCCCCCTAACCTACTAAGCGCTATTCTAGACAACGAATAAGGTCATCGATCAGCACCCCTAAGAAGAACTTGAAAAAACAACAGAGATTGGGTTCCTGAGACGAATTATTTGAATTCATTGGACTACCACAGTAATTAATGACGAACGCCTAAGGAAAATAGAGCATTATATACACCAAACACAACAAACTCTTTCTTACTAACCCTAACCCTAATTATACATCATTTAACCCTAACCTAACCCCTAACCCTAACGATTCACCAAACACAACAAGCTCTTTCTGTAAGAGACATAGACACAAACCACTGTTAGAAAGCGAAAAAGTTAAATTTTAATTAACACTTAAAAAAATAAATCGCAATTTTATTTCGCTTCACTTAATATACAGATATAGACTAAGTATAGGTATAGGTATAGGTATAGGTTATGTATAGGACTATATCGAGCTTACATTTTGCGCAATAAAATTGCGATTTATTATTTTTAAGTGTTAATTAAAATTTAACTTTTTCGCTTTCTAACAGTGGTTTGTGTCTATGTCTCTTACAGAAAGATCTTGTTGTGTTTGGTGAATCGTTAGGGTTAGGGGTTAGGTTAGGGTTAAATGATGTATAATTAGGGTTAGGGTTAGTAAGAAAGAGTTTGTTGTGTTTGGTGTATATAATGCTCTATTTTCCTTAGGCTTTCGTCATTAATTACTGTGGTAGTCCAATGAATTCAAATAATTCGTCTCGGGAACCCAATCTCTGTTGTTTTTTCAAGTTCTTCTTAGGGGTGCTGATCGATGACCTTATTCGTTGTCTAGAATAGCGCTTAGTAGGTTAGGGGGACAGTTGCTTTACCTCCATTAGGTTGGAAAATCTGCCTAGTCACCAGAAATTATATTGTTCTGTAATCAAAACGAATGTTAGTGTTATTTGTTATGAAACATTGAAAGTCGGTTAGAAGATGTGGTAGCTGGTATTCATGAGTTCACTAATGGTAGGCGTGTTTTTAAGAAAGGCCGAGTTTATAACAGACAGTGGTGGTTGCTTGCAGACTTGTCGTTATTGCAGATGTGAAATGGTAAAGTGCGCTAGGAGTGGACACCGTAAGAAATGCTATTTTAGGCAGACTTCGAGAAAAAAAAACCGTTGTATTGTTGAAAGCTGGAACAATGAAAGGATAGTGTAGCAGACATTGTGGTATGGAAAGTTGAAGCTGGCAGCCATGGGAAATGGTTCCGTGATGATGAATACCTAGATGATACAGAAACTATACTAGTTGGAACCATAGACGACCTTACCATAAATGTTGTTATGTCTGTTTCAATGGACCACGTGTACAATGGAGGTTTGAAGTTCTTGTTGATGTGACCAGTTTGTGTTAGAAAGAAACCAAGAGTGTGGAGAGATGAGTGCTTAGTCTGTATAAGGGTTTCTGTAGCAGATACGGTGAAGTTGGAGGTTTCGGTAATGTAAAATCGAGAAAGTGGTGACATTGATAACGGGTTTTCAGATAAAAGTTCAAGACACGTATGAGATAACTACAGAAGTTACATTTTTCCTAATTTTGGTAACACCTTTGCCCTAGTTTGGTCGACATAGTTCTTACTTTTCCATAGTTATTTCTTAGACTGACTGCCAGCTTTTCCTAGTTTTTATCACTTTGGATGACACGTTTATAAGTTTGATTGAAAATATGTCTTTACTTGGTTCACTTTATTTGACAAATATTCCTATTTTTTATAAGGTTAACAAAGTTTCCTACTGTTCATAAGTTTGGATGTGCTATTTATAACTTTGGTCAACATTTTAGTTGTGTTGGGTAATATTTTTTCCTATCTTTTTATAAGTTTGTTCGAGTTATATCTGTATTTGGCCAACGTTTTTCGATTTGTCTGACGCATTTTTCTATTTTTTATAAGAATTGATGATAATTTTATAAGTTTTGGTTGAGATATTTCAGTATTTGGTTGACCTTTTCCCTTTTGGTTGACAAATTTTCCTAGTTTTTATAAGTTTAGTTGAAATATTTATAAATTTGCTTGAAAGTCTCTTCCCATTTGGTAATCATATTGTCATACTTTTCATAAATTTGGGCGAGACATTTCATAGTTTGGTCAGTATCTTCCCTTATTTGGTTAGTTTCCTACTTTTCATACATTTGACTGTTCTGTATTTGCCATAACTTTTCCCCCGAGTTTGTTCATGTCTGTATAAAATGTCTCTGTGCATGTCTGTATGTGTCTCTGTTCCATCAAGAAAAAAGACAACGTCATGAAAACAACCCACTAAAGAAAATCAACAAAACAAAAATCTTGATTTCAATATTTTTATCACCAAAATATGTGTGTTCACAACATATTCATCAAAACAGTTTAGTGATATATCATAAGAAAAAAATCAATGACATACATGATTAGTGAAAAACCAAAAAGTTCTGGATTAGTGCTCTTCATTCTTCTGGGCTCTGATATAGCTTGATTGACTAAAAACAACACTGTTGTTGTCGAAGTCATCACACATGAGATATCTGAATACTTCTTTTTATGAAGGTCTCATACCAAAACCACCCGGTAGCGGTGGTCGACACTTTTTTCTAATACTACCACTTGATTGGGTAGCATAATCGACAGGTCCTTGCAGTACGCCTTAAGGGCTGCCAAGCTGTCTCTATCATTTGGTTGGATATCCTCTGCTACTATGAGTGGACATGTTGCCAGGGTGTCTAAGGGTGTCGTTCTTTCTCGTGGTATCTGGTGATGTAAGTACCGTTGTAGGTTCGAATTGTATAGATTGTCACGTACCTGACAGGGATAATCATTGTGAATGTTCCCATTTCAGCGGGTAAGGTTATCATTGAAGTCACAGTGGTGGTAGTCTGGTACTTGACTTAGACTACGATGATGGTGTAAATATACACGTGGTGCTGTCGTCTCTGCTGTTGTAGTGTTTGATGTATTCATACGTGGTTGATGGTGTGTTCGTATGTGTCTTTGTAGATTGCGTTTTCTGTTGAAAAGTTGTCCACAGATATGACATAAGTGTGGTTTCGTACCGTGAATGGTCCGAATGTGATGATTAAGGTAATACTTATAACAATAGGCTTTGTCGCACACTGAACACGTGAAAGTAGATCTGGTGGTCATATTGATAAACTGGTCATAAGTCACACTTTCGATTTTTACAACAGCGAAAAAGTTCTGTTGTATACAATGTTTCACTGTTTTATCAGATGCCTACGACACGACTAAGGGTCACACCAAGTTTCACCGCTGTAGCTAGCCAAGTCAGTACGTGAACAATATCTGCTTACTATACGAATAACGCTCACACCAAGTTTCACCGCTGTAGCTAGCCAAGTCAGCACGTGAACAATATCTGCCGACGACACAAACACTGCTCACACCACCCTGATTTAAAAAATAACTCTGTAGATACCCAAGTCAGCCCGTGAACTGGTACTGTGCTCACAAGAGACGCCTTCTATTTTATACACTGGTTCTGCACACGACCCTACATAGCTGACGTAGCAATTTTGTAGACAAGCTATTCTCACGCCGCCCGCCTGCTTCCCACAAACCGATGACTCATGCTACCACTTAATGACTTTTGCACATGGCGGTGATGACGCAGGGGCTGTCTCGGACATCCGCGTTCTTTACCAAAAGGGGGTCTGTGGTTTGTATAGTCTAGTTTTATGGGTAAGTGTATCTATACTGGTTGAGGTACCAGTAGTAGTGTTTTGGGTGTGTCTTTGTTTTTTGTGTACTTATGTGTCTGTATGTACAAGTGTATCAAGTGTGTATGGGTGTCTGTATGTGTTTTGTGTCTGTCTTTGTTGTTGTACGCGTGTCTGTACGTGGTTGTATATAGTTGTGATGACAGTAGTAATGCTAGGCGATGGGTGTGTCTGTACTTGAGTATAGTTGTGATGACAGTAGTAATCCTAGGCGATGGGTGTGTATGTGTGTGTGTACTTGGCTGTCTTTGTATTTGTCTTTGAGTGTTCTTGTGTATGGGTGAGTGTGTCTGCACATGTGTATATCTGTTGTTGTGACAGTAGTAATGGTATGGTTTGTCTTTGTGCTTGTCTGTCTTTATGTGTATGTCTGTATGTACAAATGTGTCTGTGTGTGGTTGTCTTTGTGTTTGTAGGTGTGTATTTGTGTAATTGATTATGGGTGAGTGTGTCTGTCCTTGTTTGCTTCATTGTTTTCCTGTGTCTGTACTTGAGTGGATGTTTATGGGTGTGTGTGGTTGACTTTGTGCTTGTATGTGTACACGTGTGTGTATAGTTGTGATGACAGTAGTAATGGTATGGGTTGTCTGTGTATGGTTGCCTTTGTGTGTGTATGTGTGTGTGTGTGACCCTCTTTGTGTCTTTGATTATGGGTGTGTACTTGTGTATAACTGTTGTTGTGACAGTAGTAATGGTATGGTTTGTCTGTACTTCTGTATCTGTATGTGTGTACGTGTGTGTGTGTTTCGTTGTCTTTGTATTTGTGTGTATCAAGTATGTACTTGGTTGTCTTTGTGCTTGTCGCTAACATTGGTAGTAGTATTATCACTACTATTGATTATTCCTCACTTTACCCACCACCATTGCACTATACGTACTTTCCCCTACAATTTAAGTGGTCACTCGACTATTTGACCACTGCTTGACCACTGCTTGACCACGTCATCGATCACTTTAATCACTACCATAATCTTAGGCACATCGTCCTCTACAATTTAAGTGGTCACTCGACCACTTGACCACTACTTGAATACTGCTTGACCACTAATTGACCACCCTTTAAGCATCACCATATCGTTACAATCACTTTTCCCCTAAAATTTCCTCACTTGACCACTGCTTGACCACTAATTTACCACCCTTTAAGCATCACCATATCATTACAATCACTTTTCCCTAAAATTTCCCTAAAATTTTCCTCACTTAACCACCGCTTGACCACTGCTTGACCACTACCTGACCACTACTTGATCACTAATTTACCACTAATTTAAGCATTACCATGTCACTACGACCAATTTTCCCTAAAATTTTCCTCACTTGACCACTGCTTGACCACTAATTTACCACCCTTTAAGCATCACCATATCATTACAATCACTTTTCCCTAAAATTTCACTAAAATTTTCCTCACTTAACCACCGCTTGACCACTGCTTGACCACTACTTGACCACTACTTGACCACTAATTTACCACTAATTTAAACAATACCATGTCACTACCACCAATTTTCCCTAAAACTTTCCTTACTTGACCACTGCTTGACCACTGCTTGACCTCTAATTTACCACTCTTTAATCAGCACCATATCATTACAATAACTTTTCCCTAAAATTTATTTACTTGACTACTTGACCCTTACTTGACCATTGCTTGACCACTGGTTGACCAGTGTGTAACTGCAAACACCTCTTATTACATTTATGACCACCCCTATATCACTCCTACTTGATCACTAATACCCCTTACCACCATACCCATTATAACTTTATAAGATTTTCTTTGTAATGATGGTAGTGAATATACCACCCTTTACCTTCACTACTATCAGACTGTTCAGATGATAGTAACCATCTACACCTCTACCCATGAGTCGTCGAGTATAACCACGACCCATCACACCCTTGTTTATACATCACTACACCACGCATACTATCACATTCATATACGTAACCACCATATATCCAACCCAAGAGTAGAAACCACGACCCATCACACCCTTGTTTATACATCACTACACCACGCATACTAATACATTCATATACGTAACCACCATATATCCAACCCATGAGTAGAAACCACGACCCATCACACCCTTGTTTATACATCACTACACCACGCATACTACACATTCATATACGTAACCACCATATACCCAACCCATGAGTAGAAACCACGACCCATCACACCCTTGTTTATACATCACTACACCACGCATACTATCACATTCATATACGTAACCACCATATACCCAACCCATGAGTAGAAACCACGACCCATCACACCCTTGTTTATACATCACTACACCACGCATACTATCACATTCATATACGTAACCACCATATACCCAACCCATGAGTAGAAACCACGATCCATCACACCCTTGTTTATACATCACTACACCACGCATACTAATACATTCATATACGCAACCACCATATACCCAACCCATGAGTAGAAACCATGATCCATCACACCCTTGTTTATACATCACTACCCATACTAATATACCCTACGTAACCAAAATAACTTTCCCCTTCACACCCTCTCTTTCCAGAACCAACCAACTACTTTTACCTTAATTACTTTCACAGATTTTCCCACCAGGCAGGCTGAAAAGATCCCGTTCCCACACAAAAATTTTTTTACCGAGTCGACATTTTCCCCAAAAATACCCCCATATTTCCTTCATAAACCCTATCAGCCTAGCAGTCAGTCTGGAAATATGTGTCTGGAAACCATAATCTACTACTGTAGACAAATGTGGAACCTCGCCAGCTCTACGGAGGCTATGTTCTGAGTTGCGATTCTCTGTGTGTGACTTATGGAAAGGGATCTTTTTTTGAGGCATCATTGTGTCCAATGTCAAGGATTATTTATACATACACGCATATACAAAAGAAACATTTCTTCTTCTTCTTCGTCTTCTTCTTCTTCTTCTTCCTCTCCTTCTTCTTCTTCTTCCTTTACTTCTTCTTCTTCTTCTTCTTCTTCTTCTTCTTCTTCTTCTTCTTCTTCTTCTTCTTCTTCTTCTTCTTCTTCTTCTTCTTCTTCTTCTTCTACTTCTTCTTCTTCTTCTTCTTCTTCTTCTTCTTCTTCTTCTTCTTCTTCTTCTTCTTCTTCTTCTTCTTCTTCTTCTTCTTCTTCTTCTTCTTCTTCTTCTTCTTTGGAAGAAAATGTGTCACACTTAGTTATGTACCTCAAAGATCAGTGTGTTCGACTTCCGACTAAGTTTGCTACCTCTGGACAGATTCCATCCAAGGTAACGGCCCCTATCTACCAGTGAGCAGGTTTTCTTTCCTAAAAGGAACATTTGCTGACCTGTTTTAAGAAACCCAGCGATTCCAGAAATACGCATCCATAAATCGCCATCTTCATTTTGTGAGCTATTTACCATGTTCATGGCGGAGACAGCAAGAATGGGCAATCTCCGTTGATCATATCACATGGCTTGACTTGAAGGGCTGCATCGATCTGAGTACACGTAGCTGAGAACAGAGTCACGCTTCGGTGTCCTAATTTGCTATCGCTGTTTGGGCAAGATCCTAGCCAGTGTAAACACTTATCTCTTCTCTTTCTCTCAATAGTTGTATAAATCACTAGTCAAGGGATTTCCTCACCACAAATGTATTTTAGTGATAATAACGTCTTCTTCTTAGGGCGCTGACCTGGAAGCATGGGGGTCATATTTTCTGATTCCTTTCTGAGGAGGGGAATTGTTCTTTTTAATGGGCTTGGTTTTTAAAGTTGATCTAGGTTAATGTGGGTAACATAAAATGTTGTGGTGATATTTACCACATCATCCATTGTTGCCCATTTGAATATAAAAATATGGCCAAGGACCATATTCTAAACACACTCACAGACACAGACAGACAGACAGACAGACATACACACACACATACACATACACACACACACACACACACACACTCACACACTCACACACACACTTAGTGGATACAAGAAACATTTGCTGAACTGTCTTCGTAAACCCAGCGATTCCAGAAATACACATCCATAAATCTCCATCTTCATTTTGTGAGCTATTTACCATGTTCATGGCGGACACAGTAAGAATGGGCAATCTCTGTTGATCATATCACATGGCTTGACTTGAAGGGCTGCATCGATCTGAGCACACGTAGCTGAGAACAGAGTCACGCTTCGATGTCCTAATTTGCTATCGCTGTTTGGGCAAGATCCTAGCCAGTGTAAACACTTATCTCTTCTCTTGCTCAATGATTGTATAAATCACTCTTCATAGGGATTACCCCATTCTATGTAAATTTATTCTGACTTGTCGGACTGGTGCTTGAGTGTTCAAAACATCCATCGAGGTGACGACCTTTTTAAACATTGCCTTGGACTTCATGGTCAATAGTGGGTACTGGAAAATGTTTTGGGAAGTAAAGGTTGCCGATGTGATACTGATGACCATGCCACCCATCATTTGCCTGTTTGTCTTTACAAATGTGGGTCTAGCATCATATATCCCGATAGACCTCAAAAGGTGGGGAAAATGGTCCTTTACTTAAACCGCTAAATAGAACCTATAAAGTTTGATGCCCGTGAAATTTAGACAAGAACCAGACAGGCTGAGAAACATCCAAAAACAGGGAAAATGTGGTTTCTGATGAAAAATGCAAAGATTACCAATACCACGGACGGACAGAAAGAAGAAAAAAAACAGAACTTTTCAGTTCTTCGAGAAACAAATGAAAACACTAAATTGATTACAGAAATGAGATGTAGACAGTAAATATTTGTGGGCTTGTTATCAAGACAAATAATAAAATAATGTCGGCTTCTGTCATGACTGTGATGTTATTAATGAGGATCATGATAATGGTGATAATAATGATGATATATAATACGGCATGTCGGCGGCTGCCTGACTCCAGTAGAATATCCATGTTTATGAAATGTCGGTTTCCAGTGTCGTTCCCTCCAGTTAACCTCCACTACTCCCCTCCGATGCCACCCAACCCGCTCTTCAAGGGCATCTTGCTGCTATTATTCCCAGCCGACCTATAGTTTTACACAACTGTATATGCTCCATAAAATAACTTTGAAAAACTGTGGGGGGAAAAACGGTCTGCGTGTAGTAAATATTACTATCACCAAGTAATAACGTGAATCGAGTTATTGCATGGGTGAATAATAAATTGCTTGTCTTCACAGTATCAATCCCTCCAGTCAACCCTCCTCCGACGACCATCTCACCCCCTGCAAGGGCGTCTCCATACCTTTAGTCTGTCATTCACAACTGTCAAGAAAATAAATAAGTAAATTTGAAAATAAAAAGCGGATTGCGTGGAGTAAACATCATTATGACCAAGCAATAGCGTGAGAAGAATTAATGCATGGGTGAATAAACAATCGGTGAGCGTTGTACCGCATTCTTAACCAGGAAACCAACAGACTGAATAGTTGCTTCATTCGTGAAGATGTGGGAGCCATGCCGTCGGGAATACAGAGTTCGTGCACAGAACTGCGATTCTCATTGGAGGTATCTAGATGAGATGGGAGTACTGATGACTGTTTTCAATGGGAAGAAGACGGTCATTAAATGCTATAAATCAATGAACACAACGTTTGTATCTGTTTACAATGAGAAGTGTGGGGTGACGTGTGCACGCAACATGTGTATATTACGGGTACAATGAACCCAGACAAGATAAATTGTGACATCGTTGTTGGATGGTTGACGTAGAATGAAATATTAAGTTAGGTAGCTGCATATTCTTTATATGACGCTGTAATAAACCCCGGTATTTACTTGCTGTTCGTGAATTACTAGGCATTAGTTTTGCTATCAACAGCGTGAATAAAAAGCCGTGACAGAATGACGTGTGTGGAGCTCATGGAGAGAACAAACAAATTCCAGTGAACTAAAAGGTGAGAAACAGACGCTGGCGCTGGAAAGGCCACACTGGAGAAAAACAAAAAAAGAAGAAAGAAAAACTGAGTACATTATAACCAGACACCCACCACGTAATCGGAAGTGGGTTCGTCTGGAAGTGAGGGACACTGGTAACAGGGAAAGCTGATCCACACGCATAAATCTGTCCAGTGCACTGGAAATAGTAGCCACATGTATGGACTACGCCTGAGTTCACAGCGAGCGGACGCAGGGGAAAAATACACAACAAATACACAACAAATACACACCCACAAGTTATAGAAAATATAGTAGGGAGACTTAAAAGCAATTGGAGAAGAGAATTACAGACAAAGATGAATAATATTGAGAGCACATTGGGGGGGGGGGGGGGGGGGGGGGAGGAGCTGCAGAAGATAGCAACAGATATGACGGATTGGCGTGGCTATGTTGAGTGCCTTTACCGAAATGGTGGACAAAGGGCAGATGAAATAGAAGAAGTGCGCCATTGTTTTCCAAACTGATGACTTGATCACATGGCATAATCTAGGAAAACAAAAACACAGAGCTGATCCGCAACTCTGGTGAGGGTGTGAAATGGCGAAACAAGACCACCCAAGTTTATCGTCTTGGGACATAATGATGGTGGACAATGTCTCCCCGGCCTATGTTTCTTGTCAAGGCTTTTCCGGTAGCCACTTGGTGCTGAGTACAGAAGGAAACTCAGGTGATTTATAGAACTCCGCCTCGATGTCCGGACTCGAACACTGCCTGCAGTTCAGCGTCCTGCACTACTGCGACATAGTTGTTTCTTGTATATCTATGTGATGTAGTTGTTTCTTGTATATATGTGTGATATAGTTGTTTCTATTATATCTGTGTGATGTAGTTGTTTCTTGTATATATGTGTGATATAGTTGTTTCTATTATATTTGTGTGATATAGTTGTTTCTTGTATATATGTGTGATATAGTTGTTTCTATTATATCTGTGTGATGTAGTTGTTTCTTGTATATATGTGTGATATAGTTGTTTCTATTATATTTGTGTGATGTAGTTGTTTCTTGTATATATGTGTGATATAGTTGTTTCTATTATATTTGTGTGATATAGTTGTTTCTTGTAAATCTGTGTGATATAGTTGTTTCTATTATATTTGTGTGATATAGTTGTTTCTTGTATGTCTGTGTGATATAGTTGTTTCTATTATATTTGTGTGATATAGTTGTTTCTTGTATGTCTGTGTGATATAGTTGTTTCTATTATATTTGTGTGATATAGTTGTTTCTTGTATGTCTGTGTGATATAGTTGCTTTTTGCATATCTGTGTGATATAGTTGTTTCTTGAATATCTGTGTGATATAGTTGTTTCCTGTATGTATGTGTGATATAGTTGCTTCTTGCATATCTGTGTGATATAGTTGTTTCTTGCATATCTGCGTGACAGAGTAGATCTTGCATATCTGTGTGATATAGTTGTTTCTTGCATATCTGCGTGACAGAGTAGATTATTGCATATATGTTTTATATTGTTGTTTCTTGCATGTCTGCGTGACAGAGTAGATTCTTGCATATCTGTGTGATATAGTTGTTTCTTGCATATCTGCCTGACAGAGTAGTTTCTTGCATATGTGTTTGATACGGTTAGTAGTATTATATGATGCCTACTAGCCCCAAGGAGAAGGAGCTAAAGGAGCGCTCCTTCAGGAGCTGAAGGAGCCTGAAGGAGCGGGTCGTGAAGGAGCGCGAAGGTGTCTGAAGGAGCGGGTTATGTCTGCTCCTTCTGTGGTGTGATATTGACTCCTTCTAACACCTGCCTAGTTGTGTCTTTGGCTTGTTAAGCTCGGTATTTTTTGGCGGGTAAATTTTTTTAAAAAGAAAAAAAGTCTGATCTAATGGGTGATAGGTCTCATCATGTGTGTATGTGGCCAGGGTGGAAGGAGCCGGCGTAAATAGTAAGCGCAAAGAAGGTGGTGGTGTCCCCCATGTAGTTGTCACCTAACCGGTCAGCACCCGAGTGACAACGAGTCCGATCATTGGTGTAACGAGTAGTGGGGTATCTACTGGTGCTAACAACGGACAACCGACTGTGTCCTTAAAATGTCAAAACTTAAAAAACACACAGATAGTTGTACATGCACAATGTGGGACAAAAAATCAATACTGATTCTCCTAACAACTAATCCAGGAGCTTATCATCGTCGTAATGAACTAGGTGGGTTATTAATAATGCTATATATATAAACCGGGCGGGGTGGTCGGGGCTAGCGCGGGCGACGAACGCGGGGGCGACCACGACCGGGTGGTTGCGTGGGCGCGGGTTCGAACCCTCGAGCCGCTCCGGGTGTCGTATGAAAGTTGTAATAAGTAAAAATGTAAATAATTCGGATGTATGAGCTATAGTGGTTCGTAGTGGTTTATACATTATCATCATATAAATTACACCGCTTCAAATGAAAACCTTAGCAAAGAAAAGATGGCCGAAGTAAAGGTTGTGGTGGGCGTGGCTTAGTGTTATACGTTGGTAAGGGTTGGTTGAGTGACGAGTAACTAGGTAAGTGCTTCCAAACACTATCATGGGGTTCGAATCCCGGTAGGGCGGTCTAGTGGTAGAAGAAAAAGTGATAATGTTTTTGTTACTTAGTTGTGATATAGAGCTATGTGTAGCAAAGGAGAGGTGGTGTGTTGGATAAGCTTAGGTGGTACCCCAGACGAGGTGACAGGGTCGAAGCTCGGTGCTGTGCCACTGGTAAGGGTAATGGGCATCAGCGTGTGGGGTGTCTAGCTGGTCATACGGGTTAGGATTCGGGACGGTTTGTCTCTCCGTATCGCTGTGTCCACAAGTCCGAGGGAAAAACAGGCATCTGACTTCACAGCTTAACTTAACATAACAAATTGGAGAACATAAGATACCCATACACGACGCCAGCTGTGACAAAACCAATAATATCCATCTGTATATATGTCTAATCCAGGGGGATTATCGTCGTCGTAATGAACTAGTTGGTTTATTAATGTTATTGATGTATCCGCCATGGCAAATAGTTCGCAAGATTAATAAAAGTTCATATAAATATCGATAGGGGATTAAGAGCTTAACACCTATTGTCGGGCCATCCACAGAAAATCAATACCACCACGCTAGATTTTTCTCATAATTGCGACCAGTGGCTTATAGATGTAACCGTTATTGCAGATGCAGTTGTGTGCAGACTAATCTACCAGGTCACGTGGGCTAGGCCATTTCGACAAAAACTGTGAATAAATACGGTAGAATATTCACTATACAAAGCAGTCTCTACCAACCTAGCAGATCGGGGAAACTAGACAGGACAACCTCTTGTTACGAGTCCACAGCAGCATATATCGTGTATAAAACAACCATCCTGTGTCAGGCAGAAGGACCTCTTTTTGACAACACCAAAACAGATCTCATCAAGTAGCAAGTCACTAATTGTAAGTTGGATGTTGATAAATCTTTCACATTTTCATTATATTTCTTCATGTCGACACACCATTAACCTAACAATACTAGTATAATACAGGGGGATATATAGGACTAGATGTATATCTGATGAGGAAACAACAAAACATTGTCTTAATATTTCATATTAGGCTATGTCTCCCTTCTCTCGTTTTTCTATGTCCGAGTCATCCTGGGGCTATCGAGTAAAACCAAAGAACACCCCGACATCAATATAACATAAACCAGTCTCGAAAAGCAGCATAGGCGCGTGTAAATAACTCATCACATTGTCCGACTAAGCTTTTCTCATAGTCATAGAGGAGAGATGTGATCAACGACGCTAGTCAGGGGAAGGCGTGAAGTCAAATTTGCACCTGAAAAATACGTTTTCATGTCATATGTATATATGAAGCTATATACAGGCGATCTCTAAGGACACATTTCCTCATGTCACAGTTTACAAATTATGGAAGTCGCTCAAATTTATACATTTAGAGTGAAAAAACCATATTGTAGATACGGTATTTCATATCTTCATGTGGGACTTGGTCATTTGTTGTTCTATCTGGTCATGGTATGTATATTTTCCACACATCTCCACTGATGTATTTCATCTTGTCTGCTCATTGCCCACGCTTCACAACCCTACACAAGTGCAGGTTCTATGAAAGACAGAGACAATGTGTGGATATTATTAACCAAAAGGAGAAACAATGTATAGCAAAGTAAGGAAATTGCTCTCAGAAATTATCGACTCGACCTTCAACTTGACTAATTAACCTCACATATTCCCTACTGACTCTCCCACTTTGCCCAATCGCTATTACAACTTGTCGACTGCCTCTCACAAAATGCCCATGGGGGCTTACTATATGTATTATATAGCCACACTCAAGCGCTCTCACAGTCACAAGAATAATGAAACACAGGAATTTAAGCCTGTTTTTTATTCAACATTTTTTCTTTTCTTTTTGATGTACAGTCAAAGTGTAGAAATTCGCCCAACCACCTTGTTGCTGAAGTATCCAAGGACTTAGTTTATCAGTCATATATTCGCCTACAGATTTAGCGAAGCGTTCTTCCAACACCTGGACATTCACATCTGCATTGTAAGAATTTTCAACCAGATGCTTACCCAGACGCATGGCAAATGCAAACAGCATAATTATTCTCCCATAGTTGATGACGTTATCGCCAAAGAGTTCATCACCAACTGAAACAAAAACTTGGAAAACGTGTTCGGGTTTGATACTGCATACTAGTCTCGTGAACAACTCATCGTGTTGTTTGGCTATTTGACCTACTAAATTAGACAAAGTCGAGTTACTTGCCCTTGTAGAATTGTAGGAGCTAATAATAGTCAACGCCATATTCACCATCTCGTTGTGAACGTGTTTCAAAACCACCGTTGCTTGTGTCATTATTATACTGCTAGCTAACTTACACCAAAAAAAAAATCAAACGATGACTAACCATCAAAAATCTGAGTCAGTAGCGTGATACTTGATGCAAAGTGTTCAAATGGGCTAATACTATCACCCGACAGGTTAATAAATAGAAACAATATCAATAACCAAAACAGAATGAACACACACACACACACACGATGCCCATGGTCAAAGAGAGTAATAATTTCAGCCTCTTCGCTTTTGGTGCTCCAGCTGATAATGAGAGGGGCGATCGTATCCAGCAAAGATTATTGATCAAGACTGTTGATCTCCAGCCTGTGAACTCCTCGGTCTTAGAAAATATCAGCCTGGCAGTGACCACAATATATATAATACGTGCAACTGTGCAGTCTTAAAGGAAACACCTACATCATCAACTTCTACTGGAGAAAGTAATGTTACAGATGGTTCAAAGTCAAATGTTTCTGTAGGAAGCAACCAGTCAGTAGGAATGACTTCACATTGTGAATATTTATCAAACTTGTCAGTTGACAATTGTTACTTGCTTGAAGGCAATTACAACAGTTCTAATTCCCAGAACTGTAAGTTAGTCGCAGAGTCCAAACCAGCAGTGGGTGATAATACAGCCCAACTTGCCTTACAAACCGGTTTAAACCTGACATCAGTTTTGTCAGCGCCCAGAAAAATTGTCAAAAAAGGACGTCCTTCTTCCAAAAAGCAAAAGAAACGTCAAAGAGAAAAACGAAAACATGGAGTACAACACTTGCAAACGAAAGAAATTCCTGACCCCACTCACACTGGCTGTGACACAGAGCAAAGACTTCATTCCCAAAACATGGTATTGGTGTGCGAGCAGATAAATAAATTATATTCTTCCACAGTATCACCTTGTAATCCTAAATTTGAAACTACCCATGAAACTTTCAACTCACCATGCACAATGACACGTGTTTTTTGTAGACTGATATCATATTCAGAAGATGAAAATTGTTTTGAAGCTGATGATGACTCTTGCTTCTTTACCCCAGCTCTATCATTAGACATTTTGTTCTGCAAGAAACCTACTTCGGGTAGTCAGGCAGCAGTAGATCTACAAGAACCAACATTCGATTTGCTTGATGATATGTCTTCAGATGAGAATGTTGACCTTCTGTCTAGTAGTCATGGCCCAGACTCTGAGTCTCTCAAGAAGATTAATGCATTATGGAATGAAAACTATCCTACGGCTGGTTTCCGAAGTTGTTCCTCTGACTCAACAGATGAAATACAACACCCAACGATTAAGGTTTGTATAAATAGTACCTTTCATGATCATAGTCACGCTATAGTATAACTTTCCCTTTCTCAAGTCGAGGCCAAAGAAGGTCGACAGTCTGCTTTTGATGCAAGTTATATGTTCTCTTTGTGAGTTTTCATCCACGATGTCTTTATTACACTATTTATCCGTTCAATGTATTTTCGGCAGTCTTCTATAAAATCACTGATCTGTAAATTCCACACAATTTCTCGACTTTCTTATATAAACCACACAATCAGTATAATAAACGAGAGCACTGGAAAATACTTTATTTAACATAATTTCGTATGCGTCTCAGCTTATATACCACTACTTATGGATAAGTATAAGCGCATGTCATTATGTTTTTCACCGTAAACAGTTGCGTTTGATTAAGATTTTGCCACTTTCATAGTGAGGTGTATATGTTGAAGTTATTTAACTTTCACTATAAATAGCTATTATCTGTTAGGGTTTTGTAACTTTCACTGTCCATTAATGACTAGGTATTGAAGTCTTGTAAGTTTCAATGTGATTTTCTCCTCCACAGGTTAATTTTGCACCAGAACCTCACCTCTTGACAGTTCATATAGTTGGCACCGAAGAACGCAATGGTAACTGGCATCATGTAATCAGAGAACGTGAGAATTTTGAAAGGTGTATTCTAGAGTTGGAACAAATTCTGACCCCAGTCCTAGGGGCTAGTCACAGAATCAAAGTCTTGGAGCAGAGAAAAAGTCCAGAACAATTGTGAAGGCTGCATAGTCTAATTATATTTTATATGTTTCTCTCTGTCATAGTAAAACAGTTATAACAAGAAACAAACTTGTATGCTTTTCTTAATTTAACACGCGTTTTCATGTCTTTGTGTCTTTGTAGTTTTGTGGTCTTGTTCTTGTGTATGTGAGCTTGTTAAGCAAATGAGGGGGAAAACATTGACCTAGTAGAGAAATATTTCATCCAAGCTTATAAATAGCTGATCCATAAGAACCAACGCCAGCATTTTCCCTCTTTTTACATCACCGAAAACTTCAACTTACCAGTCCAGAGTAGCTGCTAAAGAACTCATTATACAGACTACTCACGCATCTGGCCACACTCTTGGTTGTTGTCTTCTAACATAAAATATCTCTGTCTTTCGTAGCTGTCTTCACAACTTTTCTATGTAGCACCACTAACTACTCCAAACCTTCGTTGCACACGAGCTCCAATGAAACACTGATAACAACATTTATGATAATGCAATCTGTGGCTCCCACCTGGGATAGTTTCCATATCATCTGAGTATTCGTCAGCAAAGAGCTATTACCCATGGCTGACATCTTCAACTTTCTATACCACAATGACTTCTACACTAACCGTCCATTGTTCCATCTTTCAACAATACAAAGGGTGTTCTCGAAGTCTAACTAACATAATATTTCTTACTTTATCCACCTCTTTCACACGTTGTAATTTCACAGCTGCAATAACGACAAGTCTGCAACCAACACTGTCTGTTATGAAGTCGACCATTCTTAAAACCACGTCTGTCTTAATGAGCCCTTGAATACTCTCTACCAGATCTTATAACCGACTTTCAACTTTTCATACCAAATAACATTAACACTCTTTTTGATTACAGAACAACCGATTTTCTGCTGACTAGGCAGGTTTCTCAATCTAATGGAGATAAATCACCTGTCCTCCTAACATACTAGGCACTATTCTAGACAAAGAATATGGTCATCAACCAGCACCCCTAAGAAGAACTTGAAAACACCAACAGAGATTGGGTTCCTGAGACGAATTCCTTGGACTACCAGAGTAACTAACGCTGATCGCCTAAAAGAGCCTACAAAACATAGAGCCTTATATACATCAAACACAAAAAACTTTTTCTTACTAACCCTAACTATGCATCATCTAGCCCTAACCCTAACCCTAACTATACATCATGTAACCCTAACTCTAACCCTAACCCCTAACCCTAACTATACATCATGTAACCCTAACTATAACCCTAACCCCTAACCCTAACCCTAACTATACAGCAAATACAACAACTTCCGTCTTAAGAGACATAGATACAAAACAGTGTTAGAAATGGAAAAAGTTAAAATTTAATTAAAATTTAAAACTAATAAATCGCAATTTTATTGCTCGCTTCACTTAATATACATATATAGGCTAGGTATATGTATAGGTTAGGTATAGGACATATAGCAAGCTTACATCTTACGCAATAAAATTGCGATTTATTAGTTTTAAATTTTAATTAAATTTTAACTTTTTCCATTTCTAACACTGTTTTGTATCTATGTCTCTTAAGACGGAAGTTGTTGTATTTGCTGTATAGTTAGGGTTAGGGTTAGGGGTTAGGGTTATAGTTAGGGTTACATGATGTATAGTTAGGGTTAGGGGTTAGGGTTAGAGTTAGGGTTACATGATGTATAGTTAGGGTTAGGGTTAGGGCTAGATGATGCATAGTTAGGGTTAGTAAGAAAAAGTTTTTTGTGTTTGATGTATATAAGGCTCTATGTTTTGTAGGCTCTTTTAGGCGATCAGCGTTAGTTACTCTGGTAGTCCAAGGAATTCGTCTCAGGAACCCAATCTCTGTTGGTGTTTTCAAGTTCTTCTTAGGGGTGCTGGTTGATGACCATATTCTTTGTCTAGAATAGTGCCTAGTATGTTAGGAGGACAGGTGATTTATCTCCATTAGATTGAGAAACCTGCCTAGTCAGCAGAAAATCGGTTGTTCTGTAATCAAAAAGAGTGTTAATGTTATTTGGTATGAAAAGTTGAAAGTCGGTTATAAGATCTGGTAGAGAGTATTCAAGGGCTCATTAAGACAGACGTGGTTTTAAGAATGGTCGACTTCATAACAGACAGTGTTGGTTGCAGACTTGTCGTTATTGCAGCTGTGAAATTACAACGTGTGAAAGAGGTGGATAAAGTAAGAAATATTATGTTAGTTAGACTTCGAGAACACCCTTTGTATTGTTGAAAGATGGAACAATGGACGGTTAGTGTAGAAGTCATTGTGGTATAGAAAGTTGAAGATGTCAGCCATGGGTAATAGCTCTTTGCTGACGAATACTCAGATGATATGGAAACTATCCCAGGTGGGAGCCACAGATTGCATTATCATAAATGTTGTTATCAGTGTTTCATTGGAGCTCGTGTGCAACGAAGGTTTGGAGTAGTTAGTGGTGCTACATAGAAAAGTTGTGAAGACAGCTACGAAAGACAGAGATATTTTATGTTAGAAGACAACAACCAAGAGTGTGGCCAGATGCGTGAGTAGTCTGTATAATGAGTTCTTTAGCAGCTACTCTGGACTGGTAAGTTGAAGTTTTCGGTGATGTAAAAAGAGGGAAAATGCTGGCGTTGGTTCTTATGGATCAGCTATTTATAAGCTTGGATGAAATATTTCTCTACTAGGTCAATGTTTTCCCCCTCATTTGCTTAACAAGCTCACATACACAAGAACAAGACCACAAAACTACAAAGACACAAAGACATGAAAACGCGTGTTAAATTAAGAAAAGCATACAAGTTTGTTTCTTGTTATAACTGTTTTACTATGACAGAGAGAAACATATAAAATATAATTAGACTATGCAGCCTTCACAATTGTTCTGGACTTTTTCTCTGCTCCAAGACTTTGATTCTGTGACTAGCCCCTAGGACTGGGGTCAGAATTTGTTCCAACTCTAGAATACACCTTTCAAAATTCTCACGTTCTCTGATTACATGATGCCAGTTACCATTGCGTTCTTCGGTGCCAACTATATGAACTGTCAAGAGGTGAGGTTCTGGTGCAAAATTAACCTGTGGAGGAGAAAATCACATTGAAACTTACAAGACTTCAATACCTAGTCATTAATGGACAGTGAAAGTTACAAAACCCTAACAGATAATAGCTATTTATAGTGAAAGTTAAATAACTTCAACATATACACCTCACTATGAAAGTGGCAAAATCTTAATCAAACGCAACTGTTTACGGTGAAAAACATAATGACATGCGCTTATACTTATCCATAAGTAGTGGTATATAAGCTGAGACGCATACGAAATTATGTTAAATAAAGTATTTTCCAGTGCTCTCGTTTATTATACTGATTGTGTGGTTTATATAAGAAAGTCGAGAAATTGTGTGGAATTTACAGATCAGTGATTTTATAGAAGACTGCCGAAAATACATTGAACGGATAAATAGTGTAATAAAGACATCGTGGATGAAAACTCACAAAGAGAACATATAACTTGCATCAAAAGCAGACTGTCGACCTTCTTTGGCCTCGACTTGAGAAAGGGAAAGTTATACTATAGCGTGACTATGATCATGAAAGGTACTATTTATACAAACCTTAATCGTTGGGTGTTGTATTTCATCTGTTGAGTCAGAGGAACAACTTCGGAAACCAGCCGTAGGATAGTTTTCATTCCATAATGCATTAATCTTCTTGAGAGACTCAGAGTCTGGGCCATGACTACTAGACAGAAGGTCAACATTCTCATCTGAAGACATATCATCAAGCAAATCGAATGTTGGTTCTTGTAGATCTACTGCTGCCTGACTACCCGAAGTAGGTTTCTTGCAGAACAAAATGTCTAATGATAGAGCTGGGGTAAAGAAGCAAGAGTCATCATCAGCTTCAAAACAATTTTCATCTTCTGAATATGATATCAGTCTACAAAAAACACGTGTCATTGTGCATGGTGAGTTGAAAGTTTCATGGGTAGTTTCAAATTTAGGATTACAAGGTGATACTGTGGAAGAATATAATTTATTTATCTGCTCGCACACCAATACCATGTTTTGGGAATGAAGTCTTTGCTCTGTGTCACAGCCAGTGTGAGTGGGGTCAGGAATTTCTTTCGTTTGCAAGTGTTGTACTCCATGTTTTCGTTTTTCTCTTTGACGTTTCTTTTGCTTTTTGGAAGAAGGACGTCCTTTTTTGACAATTTTTCTGGGCGCTGACAAAACTGATGTCAGGTTTAAACCGGTTTGTAAGGCAAGTTGGGCTGTATTATCACCCACTGCTGGTTTGGACTCTGCGACTAACTTACAGTTCTGGGAATTAGAACTGTTGTAATTGCCTTCAAGCAAGTAACAATTGTCAACTGACAAGTTTGATAAATATTCACAATGTGAAGTCATTCCTACTGACTGGTTGCTTCCTACAGAAACATTTGACTTTGAACCATCTGTAACATTACTTTCTCCAGTAGAAGTTGATGATGTAGGTGTTTCCTTTAAGACTGCACAGTTGCACGTATTATATATATTGTGGTCACTGCCAGGCTGATATTTTCTAAGACCGAGGAGTTCACAGGCTGGAGATCAACAGTCTTGATCAATAATCTTTGCTGGATACGATCGCCCCTCTCATTATCAGCTGGAGCACCAAAAGCGAAGAGGCTGAAATTATTACTCTCTTTGACCATGGGCATCGTGTGTGTGTGTGTGTGTGTGTTCATTCTGTTTTGGTTATTGATATTGTTTCTATTTATTAACCTGTCGGGTGATAGTATTAGCCCATTTGAACACTTTGCATCAAGTATCACGCTACTGACTCAGATTTTTGATGGTTAGTCATCGTTTGATTTTTTTTTTTGGTGTAAGTTAGCTAGCAGTATAATAATGACACAAGCAACGGTGGTTTTGAAACACGTTCACAACGAGATGGTGAATATGGCGTTGACTATTATTAGCTCCTACAATTCTACAAGGGCAAGTAACTCGACTTTGTCTAATTTAGTAGGTCAAATAGCCAAACAACACGATGAGTTGTTCACGAGACTAGTATGCAGTATCAAACCCGAACACGTTTTCCAAGTTTTTGTTTCAGTTGGTGATGAACTCTTTGGCGATAACGTCATCAACTATGGGAGAATAATTATGCTGTTTGCATTTGCCATGCGTCTGGGTAAGCATCTGGTTGAAAATTCTTACAATGCAGATGTGAATGTCCAGGTGTTGGAAGAACGCTTCGCTAAATCTGTAGGCGAATATATGACTGATAAACTAAGTCCTTGGATACTTCAGCAACAAGGTGGTTGGGCGAATTTCTACACTTTGACTGTACATCAAAAAGAAAAGAAAAAATGTTGAATAAAAAACAGGCTTAAATTCCTGTGTTTCATTATTCTTGTGACTGTGAGAGCGCTTGAGTGTGGCTATATAATACATATAGTAAGCCCCCGTGGGCATTTTGTGAGAGGCAGTCGACAAGTTGTAATAGCGATTGGGCAAAGTGGGAGAGTCAGTAGGGAATATGTGAGGTTAATTAGTCAAGTTGAAGGTCGAGTCGATAATTTCTGAGAGCAATTTCCTTACTTTGCTATACATTGTTTCTCCTTTTGGTTAATAATATCCACACATTGTCTCTGTCTTTCATAGAACCTGCACTTGTGTAGGGTTGTGAAGCGTGGGCAATGAGCAGACAAGATGAAATACATCAGTGGAGATGTGTGGAAAATATACATACCATGACCAGATAGAACAACAAATGACCAAGTCCCACATGAAGATATGAAATACCGTATCTACAATATGGTTTTTTCACTCTAAATGTATAAATTTGAGCGACTTCCATAATTTGTAAACTGTGACATGAGGAAATGTGTCCTTAGAGATCGCCTGTATATAGCTTCATATATACATATGACATGAAAACGTATTTTTCAGGTGCAAATTTGACTTCACGCCTTCCCCTGACTAGCGTCGTTGATCACATCTCTCCTCTATGACTATGAGAAAAGCTTAGTCGGACAATGTGATGAGTTATTTACACGCGCCTATGCTGCTTTTCGAGACTGGTTTATGTTATATTGATGTCGGGGTGTTCTTTGGTTTTACTCGATAGCCCCAGGATGACTCGGACATAGAAAAACGAGAGAAGGGAGACATAGCCTAATATGAAATATTAAGACAATGTTTTGTTGTTTCCTCATCAGATATACATCTAGTCCTATATATCCCCCTGTATTATACTAGTATTCTTAGGTTAATGGTGTGTCGACATGAAGAAATATAATGAAAATGTGAAAGATTTATCAACATCCAACTTACAATTAGTGACTTGCTACTTGATGAGATCTGTTTTGGTGTTGTCAAAAAGAGGTCCTTCTGCCTGACACAGGATGGTTGTTTTATACACGATATATGCTGCTGTGGACTCGTAACAAGAGGTTGTCCTGTCTAGTTTCCCCGATCTGCTAGGTTGGTAGAGACTGCTTTGTATAGTGAATATTCTACCGTATTTATTCACAGTTTTTGTCGAAATGGCCTAGCCCACGTGACCTGGTAGATTAGTCTGCACACAACTGCATCTGCAATAACGGTTACATCTATAAGCCACTGGTCGCAATTATGAGAAAAATCTAGCGTGGTGGTATTGATTTTCTGTGGATGGCCCGACAATAGGTGTTAAGCTCTTAATCCCCTATCGATATTTATATGAACTTTTATTAATCTTGCGAACTATTTGCCATGGCGGATACATCAATAACATTAATAAACCAACTAGTTCATTACGACGACGATAATCCCCCTGGATTAGACATATATACAGATGGATATTATTGGTTTTGTCACAGCTGGCGTCGTGTATGGGTATCTTATGTTCTCCAATTTGTTATGTTAAGTTAAGCTGTGAAGTCAGATGCCTGTTTTTCCCTCGGACTTGTGGACACAGCGATACGGAGAGACAAACCGTCCCGAATCCTAACCCGTATGACCAGCTAGACACCCCACACGCTGATGCCCATTACCCTTACCAGTGGCACAGCACCGAGCTTCGACCCTGTCACCTCGTCTGGGGTACCACCTAAGCTTATCCAACACACCACTCTCTCCTTTGCTACACATAGCTCTATATCACAACTAAGTAACAAAAACATTATCACTTTTTCTTCTACCACTAGACCGCCCTACCGGGATTCGAACCCCATGATAGTGTTTGGAAGCACTTACCTAGTTACTCGTCACTCAACCAACCCTTACCAACGTATAACACTAAGCCACGCCCACCACTAACCTTTACTTCGGCCATCTTTTCTTTGCTAAGGTTTTCATTTGAAGCGGTGTAATTTATATGATGATAATGTATAAGACACTACGAACCACTATAGCTCATACATCCGAATTATTTACATTTTTACTTATTACAATTTTCATACGACACCCGGCGCGGCTCGAGGGTTCGAACCCGCGCCCACGCGACCACCCGGTCGTGGTCGCCCCCGCGTTCGTCGCCCGCGTGGCCCCGACCACCCCGCCCGGTTTATATAAAGCATTATTAATAACCCACCTAGTTCATTACGACGACGATAATGCCCTGGATTAGTTGTTAGGAGAATCAGTATTGATTTTTTGTCCCACATTGTGTACAACTATCTGTGTGTTTTTAAGTTTTGACATTTTAAGGACACAGTCGGTTGTCCGTTGTTAGCACCAGTAGATACCCCGCTACTCGTTACACCGATGATCGGACTTGTGGTCACTCGGGTGCTGACCGGTTAGGTGACAACTACATGGGGGACACCACCACCTTCTTTGCGCTTACTATTTACGCCGGCTCCTTCCACCCTGGCCACATACACACATGATGAGACCCATCACCCATTAGATCAGACTTTTTTTCTTTTTAAAAAAATTTACCCGCCAAAAAATACCGAGCTTAACAAGCCAAAGACACAACTAGGCAGGTGTTAGAAGGAGTCAATATCACACCACAGAAGGAGCAGACATAACCCGCTCCTTCAGACACCTTCGCGCTCCTTCACGACCCGCTCCTTCAGGCTCCTTCAGCTCCTGAAGGAGCGCTCCTTTAGCTCCTTCTCCTTGGGGCTAGTAGGCATCATATATAACTACTACGGTTATTTCTTTCATGGTCTTGTTTCCATTTCTCCTGCATGTTACTCTACGTTGTTTTCAATAGCAGACTTCGTCGCTTCTTAATGATTTTAGGCCAAATTACCACATAAAAAAAAAATAAATTCCCCAATAATTGTATGTTTTTCCCCTGCATCTTTCAGACCTTGTTCATTGATTTCCTTTTATTTTTAATTTTTATTTTTGGTTCTAATCTGGGGGAGGAGGGGGGGGGGGGGGTGAAAGAAAAAAAATCAAACCGGGAAGTCATAGCAATCGATCTGGTCATTTCTGTGCAAGTCTGCGCCGGCAAGGGTACATTAATGTTTCCCTGGGTATAAGCTGCCCGACCGGGCCGGACGCTAGTCTTATCTACGCGGACATCAACATTGATCTCCGGCTGGTAATGGCAGTCTAGGCTGTCTCTACACCGCCTTAAAGCTGGCTTGTTTGAACAGTGCATACCCGGAGCCTACGGTCTGTGAGTAAACTGATTAGCTGACGCCAACAGATCGCCACGAAGAGATACCAGTGTCTTTGCTTATCAGACGATTTTTTTTTTTATCAGACGATTATGACCCGAATGTTTTTGTTTTTTTTAAATATTCTTGTGGTCAGCTCCACTATGCATCTATCTGATAGGACGTCACTTCAAGTGGCATGGATATTTCCAGTCTATTTAGCATGGTGGGATTTGGTGGGAAAAGAAAAAGGGGAAGGCAAAGAGATGCATACATACCTGCTTGATTTTGCCACGTGGAATACTTGGGGGTAGGAATACAGAAATAATCCAAGTGTATGGACATTGTGTGAGATGGTGAATATCTTATGCGATTATCAGCTCGGCACTTGATGATGATGATGATGATGATGACGATGATGATGATATTGATTATGATGATGATGTTGATTATGATGATAGTGATGATGCTCATATAAAGTTGATGATGATTATAATATTGATTATGATGATTATTCAGCTGATTATGATAATGATGATGATGATGATGATAATGATGACGGTGATGCTGATTATGGTGATGATAATGTTGATTAATATAATGATAATGGTAATCATACTGTTGATGATGATAACAATGATGATGTTGCTTATTATGGTGATGATGATGCCGATTATGGTGATTATAATGATGACGGTGATGCTGATTATGATAATTAGCATGATTGTAAAGATATAATCTGGCGTATTTTTTCGGGTAGATTATCCGATGTTTAACTCTTTCTGTTCAATGTAATTGTTACTTTTACTCGTTCTTTTCCAAAGGGGTTATTTTTAAAGGTTACGTGTTCGAGTATGGACGAGTTACCTAATAACACGATGCAACAGAAGGGGTGAAACGCAATTCGTATAGTGGTGTTAATTTAACTAACATCTGACGCGAAAGGAAGTGAGAAAAACATATCATCGCTGTGTCGATACAGTGACCTCTGCGATTCAGAGAGAATTAAGCTCATCTACTGGTGATGCGATACAGACAGGGTTACACTCAGGTACCGGTTACAGGATACAGAAGGCATTAAATCCGTGAATGTTTACTTGTAAACAGGAGCGATGTTATGACATTAGGGGCCATGACAATCCATGAGGGCTTAATTTCCCCAATTATATATCGAATTTTATGATGACAGTTATCCACATTTCTCGCTTGTTGAACATACTTATAACACATGCATGCAATCAACAAGCATTAAACGTGTTTAAGATTGTATTGTATGTTGCTTTAGCTTACGATTTATTGTTTCTTCACATTGTATAACATTACACTGAAGTTTTCCCTTAATTACTTGCTCTATTGAATAATTGACCGTCTGAAAGTTGTCCAATAAAGGCGCCCCGAAAGCATCTTTACTGGACAACCGGAAGCATTCTAGAAGACGGCAATTATCTCATTATCACGGATGTCGGCTTATCCAGGGTAATATGTCCAGGACGGCTTCCAAAGGCACACTCGTGAAAGGCATTCGTGCGTATCGTAACCCAACCGTTTTTCCCTGTCTGTATCATTGATAGCGAATGAGACATTAATACCGGCTTTAGCAACAATTAGAATCAGCAACCATTTTATAACTCCAATACACTTTTATCTTACAGTATATCTGAGGTCTCATTAGCTAGAATGAAGATTATCTAGTTTGTTTGTGTGTGTGTGTGCGTGCGTGCGTGCGTGCGTGCGTGCGTGCGGTTTTTTTTTTTTTTTTTAGCATGGCATTAAAGTTATCATTCACCAACAACAAATCATCAGTAATAAATTCAGTTCTATTATAAATCATTCTGTCTCAGGCATGTGGTAATTTTACAATCACTTCTTACATAGTATGAAGAAGTCAAAGTACTCGTACTTTTCGTGTGGGTTTTTTTTCGCATATCCTTTACAGGACATCGCTGTCAAAATCAGCATCTTTCAGCTGATGGTTGATTTCTTGGCAAGATTAGGCTCAGCAGTTTGCCATTGCTTACTGGGCGAACGGCTCACATACCCCGCAAGTTACCGACGCGGAGAGAACCGCTACCGATTCTCGCGCACGTCACGTTACTCACGAGAGTATACGGGATTTCGGAGAAAGTCGTGTAACCCCTAGACCAGGGAGAAGGCTGGTGTGGTGTTATCGGGTGTTTATTAAGAAATAGCAAACTCATCGGATTATATTACATGTGTAACATGTCTACAGTTTGGCTAAGCCATGACAACGGGATAGTTGGAGGGAATGCGATACACGGAGAGACCGAGCGAGAAGATGTTGAACAGTTTGGTATCATTGCATGAAAGATCATTGGTATATGAAATTATTGGCAGTATACGAGTGAGAAGGCTGTGGGCAGACATGATCAAAAACATTGCACGGCATGGATTATAATAATAATAATAATAAGTGAATAGTGAGGTGTTGCTGTTGTCATTGTTGTCATTATCACCGTCGTATTCGCTGTACAAATCTACTCGTTAGTATTGTTCACGATATTAAGTAAGTGTGGAGTGTTGATGAATGTATTACCATCCCGTTAAGCAGACATCACATGATACGATCATACACATGAGGTCTCCTGGAGACAGTGCAAGTTGTGGGTGCTGAATGTCTACCATTATCGAATGGATTTGCTACGACCCTCAACCTCCAAGCATGCAAAACATGTCATCCTCAAGAGGTTTCATCACAGAGGAGATCGAGAAACCAGGAGAGGTGAGGAGACATTGCTTCATCTGAACACCATTTGTCTTCTAGTAGACGATCAGTTCCGCAACCTCTCGTTTTCCTGTAAAGCCTGTTTTTGAGAAACACCACAATCGCCTTTCAACACAGCGATCGCCTGTAACAATCAAACGATCATAGTCGCCTTTAGGTGTGGTAGGTTTACATATAGTGTTATTTTCAGAGATCATGTCGATTATGTCGTAATGAAAGCTCGAAAACGTTTGTCAGCAATGAGAGTCATGGCAACTACCAATATCGAGCAAAGACTGCTAATACTTCTGTTCCAAGGACTGGTGCTTTCACCCATCGAGTATGCCCTGGCCATCCTTACTGTCAGCCCTACACAGATTGGAAGACTTGCAAGGTACAAAACGAGGCCATGCGCATCATTTTGGGCTGCATTAGAGACACCAGCTGTGTAGCGATGAGATACCTCCTTGACTTCCCGACAATGAACCACAAGATTAAGATCTGGAAAGCTCGTGCATACTTGAAAATAAGTGCGGATGAGCAGCACCCTCTGCATGAAGATATATTTAGAGAAAAGGGCAACAGGCTAAAGAGGGGCAAATCATGGATGGGTCGGGCGGAGGATATCATTAAACAGGTCTGCAGTCCTACCAGTATTAACCCCCGCAAGGAATGGGTACCTGTGCCTCCAGCTTTTAAATGCACCTTCTCCTGCATCAGTGAACACGCAGACAACCCCCAAATGCTCATCTATACAGATGGATCTGTTGTACAGCAGCAGAGAAGTGCATGGGCATTTACAGCCCGTTCAGCGGGTCGAACCGTTCAAGAATCCAGTGGTGCCCACTCTATGACCACGAGCAGCATGACGATGGAGGTGATGACAGTAACACAGGCTTTCCTATGGCTAGAAGCACAGCATTATACCAGCGTGTGTGCACTAAGTGATTCAATGGTCGAAGTTGGATCTGTACGTAGACAGTGGACTGAGTCGCTGAGGAAGTCTGTTGTCCGTAAAGTCACCTTCATCTTTGTCCCGGGACATGCGGGAGTCGAGGGAAATGAACGAGCTGATAAAATGGCTGGCTCTGCACCCCCTACAGATGGCCAGCCCATGGATCGTGCCGATATTATTAACGCCCTTAAAGACTTGTCGAGAACAGAAGACTGACGTCAGTGAATCCACATCGCTGTCCAGGATGAAAGACTTGGGAGTAAGAATTGGCACGGCCAGACACAAGAGGTGCATCGGGAAAACGAGGTGCCTCGTTAACCAACACAGAACTGGCACTATTAGCCACCGAACGCTGATGCTTATGCTGGGGGGAGGATCTGGGCACCTATGGACCTTCCGGAGTGCAATGAAGACACCCCAACTGATAACTGATAACTGATATAGTGTTACTATTCGTTGCTACTCCGCAGAGCCCCGACAAACAAAACCACGTCAGAATGGGTTAATATATAACTGCCCGAGACCGGAAGAATACTGACGGTTAAAAGTATTTTGGTAGTATATAGAATGACTGGTCCACCCATGATGATTTCCTCGGTACATTATTAAGTTAACATCAACTATGCTGCTGTTCAATTGTATATCATAATATTTATTAGTGGCATACTGCTGGTTCTTTCAACCTGGTGGGAAAACAAAACGTCATCTTTATAATTCACTGACAACAGTGTTGATGCCGATTGTGGTTTGCTGGCTGCAAGGAAGCCTTCGAAATAATATATCTTTACCGCTTTGTCTACTAAGACGTTATTCTGGGTATAGAGTTTTACACATGTTCTAAGAAGCGACATACTTGTTTGGTCTTTATGTTATGAGGGATGATTCTGGACAACAGTAGAAAAGCATAAAACGTGTGAATCAAGTAAAAAACAGATCTGTCAATGCAGACATACGCCAGATCTGAAAGTGCAGTACACAACAGACAACTATAGACTGGAATGGACAGGAAGATTCACGAACAGCCCAAGGGCTGACATATTTAATGACGATGACGTAATAGACACACACACACACACACCCACTATATATATATATATATATATATATATATATATATATATATATATATATATATATATATATATATATATATATATAATGTATCGACCGTCTAGGGAACCTTTAACACCATTGAAATATTATAAGAAATGCGTTGTCGTGTATTGATCGGTACTCAGAGTAGAAAATGGGATGAAGTAGAAACTATAGGATAGACTAGAACGTTGACGGTTTTGTGAGTATATTAATTGATGACAGCTTGGTTGAAAGAAATATCGAAATGTTTAGTCTATGTTGAGTTTGAAAACTGCAACTATTTCATAGCGGTTGTTGCAGGCTGATTACAGATCTGGCTATCGTTAGAATACGGTGACTCAATCGGGGAAAAACACATACAATCTATAAGACCTAAAAATGGAAAAGCCAACCATCCAATATGTGCCATGCCGATAAGCGTGGGCGGTCATGATTCGCCATTTCACTCAATCACCAAAGTCGTGGATCAGCTCAGTGTTCTTGTCTCGACCATACCACTTGGCGTAGCTATCCAAGGTATTCACTTCTCTGTCTTCCCCTTGTTCTCTTCACTTCGATCTTGCCAGTTGTCACCAAGTTCTCCAATTTACTTCTTCTCGTAAAATGCCAAAAGATGTTGGCTGTCTATGTCTAATTTTTATAATCAGTTTAAGATTTTAATTATTATACATTTGTTTCTTGTAGGACTTGGTCATTGGTTTTTCTGTCTGACGATGGTATTCTTTGCATTCTCCTCAGAAATCACATTTCCACAGCCATCAGATGTTTTTCAGCGTGACTGCTCATTGTCCAAGCTTCACATCCATACAAAAGTACAGGTTCTATGTAGCACTTCAACACTCTTTGTCTCGTTTCAATTGATATCTTTTTATTGGTCAGTATGTTTTTCATCTTGCAAAAGGCTAACTTCGCCATGGCGATTCTTGTTCTAATCTCTTCAAGGTATCTCCCATCAGATGCTTTGACTGTTCCGAGATAATTGTACCCATCACTTGTTTAAGAATATTCCCATTTACTTGTATATTACATTGTGGTTTTTCGTTCATCCTAGTGACGACCATAATCTGTGTTTTCTTACAATGTCATTGTCTGTAATCAATACTGTATCAGTTGCATATCTAATGTTATTGATGTTTCTTCCTCCAATGACGATTCCTTTAATATCGTCTACATTTCTGTATATGGAAAAAAGATCTGGAGCATTACACATCCCTGTGCCACACCTCTCTTAAGAGGCTGATACTGGCCTACTTTATTATCAATTCTGATGGCAGCTTGTTGTTTCCAATATATGTGTTTACAAATCTAAGGTCTTTCCCATCAATTTGTAGGTCCGAAAGCATCTCTATCATGTTGACATGTCTTATTTTATCGAAAGCATTTGTGTAGTCAATAAAGCAAAGATGTAGATCTTTGTTTACTTCTATAGAGCGTTCAATTACAGTTCGCAGTATATACACAGCATTTACTGTACCCGTGCCTTCTGCAAACCAACATCGTTCTTCTCCTTTTTCAGGTTGTATTTTCTTTCTAACTTTTTGCATGATAATCTTTAGCAAAATCTTCGCGATGTGACTCATTATACTAATTGTTCGATGTTGATCACATTCCAAGGCTCCTGATTTCTTCGAGGTTGCAATAAAAAAGAATTGCTTTATTAAGGGGGTATATCTCTAGTATCATATATTGTGTTCAGTAGTCTGGTGACTTGATCTATTCCATATTCTTCCAAAGCATAAATCATTTCTGTTGTGGTCTTGTCTGAACTGGGGGTCTTGCCAGTTTTCATGTATTTAAGAACATTCCGAACCTTCATCCTCAAAATTGACGGGCATTCATTATTATTTCGAACATCATAGTGTTCTTCTCTGTTATCATCATACAGGTTTGTCACATAATCTGACCATACATGTAAAATGTTATCATTTTCTATTATGATTTTTCCATCTGTTGTTTTTAGGCAGCCTGTTGATGTACGTGTTTTTAGTAGTAAGTTCTTGAATTCTTTTGTGCATTAATGTGTTATTTTTAAATGTTGTGTTGTTTTTAAATTTCTATGCAGTTTTTCTCAAGCATGCTTCTTTTTCCTCCTTATATAATATTCTGACTTTTCTGTGAATTTCTTCATATGTGCAGGATTATTTTTGTTGTGTCTTCTTGTTTCCATTAGTATTAAAATTTCTTCAGGCATCCATATTTTAAGACCTACTTTTTTAATGTTGGAATAGTTGTTTCTACAGCCAAACTGATTGAATTCTTCAACCTTTCCCATTTATCATCCACATCTTGAAATAGGATCACTAGATCAGGCAATATATCAAATCTATTCCTTACTTCTATGGTAAAAGTGTCTTGTATTTAAATTATAAATATAAAATATATAAATATAAAAGTGGAATGACTGGCCCATAAACAGGATTATTTATAGTAAAATAAAAAAGTAAAGAATCCGATTACACGTCTTAGTCGCATTGGGCACATACTGCTAGATCCATATTTTTATAGACCAATCGACACTTAGTGGACGATTTAATAAATAACACACAGGCTGCCTTTATTTCCCAATACATTTCTTGATACCCAGTTAAGTTGGCTCGACCTTGGAGCTCAGGTAAATTTTACAACTTCCAGTCCACTAGCATGTTTTAACACACACTGTAAAACTCTGGCTACATAACACGACTTCAAAGTAATTTAGAAAGAACATAAATGGAAGACATTAGTTTCTAGAAAACAAAGCAGAAACCGACAAAAACAACTTTCGACATTAAAGATTTGACAGTATGACAGCTCTTGAGAATAGATGAGGCATAAGAGCCAGTTACGGATCCAGAGTCTTTCTAGTTGGCGGGAATGAGAGTGGCGTTCTATACAGGATGTAATACATTAGAAGTCGTGCACTTGTATTAAAGACTGGTTGCTTGTGGGTTGAAGCAGACGTGATACATCAGCTAGCCCTGTCACTATGAAATGAAATCCCTGTGGTTTCAGATAGTCTTCAATGGTGCTGTAATCTTACGCCCGGTCTTATTTCTACTTCTACCATCTGTCTTACTGTCACGGGATACTGTGAGTTAATGATTCCCTGATAAACTAGTAAGATTAACTACAATGTAGGAGGAGGGTTAACAATCGTGTACTTCAGTCTGAGAGGAGGTTAAATTAAAGATCATTGACCGACTGGTATAAAAATAGGATACCGTGTGAGGGGTCATTGTCCATCTACTTCAAAGGACAGAACGACGGGGAGACTTCGACAACGGGGGAACGAACGAAGACGGTGATCCAAGAGTTCGGACGCTTTGAAGTACTAGCGTAGGGGAACACAGAGAAACAGCGGAAGAACGAAGGACGAGACGGAGCGCCACTAATGAATACGTGACTTCACAGACGTTTGATGTGGGGACTTACGGAAAAATTTGATTGTGGATCAAAAGACAACGGAGGATTGGACACTCGATATAAATAGTAGAAACTGGGTTTTCTGTTTTAGTGTGTGTTCCAAAACTGGACAGAGATATCTATGCATCCTATGTGTGGAAAGAAATTATAGTCCCGTATTGTTTAAGGCAATGGGATATTAGTGCCGATGTGCTTAAATATAAATTTCAATTCCTGGATGATAATAGAAGATATAAGGTAATCTAACCTTAGCGTAATAGTAGCATAGGGTAATAGGTGTTTGTTCTTGCCTTGTAGCATTTCCTTCGTTTATCTAATCGTGTAAACTTTAGTGCACTCATAAGTCTTATGTCAGAGTGTCTTTCGGAGGCTTCTCAATATGGCTAGAGAAGGACACTCACATAAGAAATAGTATGAAGCAGACTCATATCACCGGATTACATATCTCTCCCACAGGTTCCAATCCCACTATTGTAATCAGAGAAGAAATGAAGGTTACTTCACTTGAGCAAATAAAGTACCTACCTAGAACCAACAAGAACATAGACATGTTTTACTAGTGAGAAGAGATAACTTAACGTCAAATACAGAACACTGTATACTCAAACGAATATACAAGTAAAGCACTTAAAAGGAAAAGACGTTAACCTGTGGCAAGCAGGGATACTTAAAACTGCATGCAATTGCACTGTGAAGAAAGATAAAACTTTATTAACAAGAGACATTGTGTAGAACATTTATAGTAACTCTAGACAATGTTGGATAGTGGCGGTGTGTATTCAGTGGTGGACTATACTACCTTCCAAAAACAGGAAATATATGGATTTCAGTGACTTACCTAAATCGGATTATTTTCTGGTGATAAGACATTGAACATTTGTTTTTTCAAGAATTGGATTAAGTCCAGACTCAAGCAGGAGGAGATCATCCAGGGTGAGAGCTGTCCATTTCTATGTTTGATGTCCTGTGGTTTGGCCGTATGAAGAGGCGAGAAAGTATACGGCACATACGAAGTCCAGAAGTCCTATCTTGCACTCACACTAGCAGACACTACCAACTACATATACACATTCAATACATACAACTGACATAGTTTTCAACAATAAACAGGTTATTAATTGTTGGAGGAAACTGTTGTCAGGGTATGTTATGAAGGATATATATATATATATATATATATATATATATATATATATATATATATATATATATATATATATATATATATATATATATATATATATATATATATATATATATATATATATATATATATATAGTGTATGGAAGACAGAAGGGAGGAGTGTAGACAAAAGTCATTCAATAGTTCCAATAGTAGAAGCATAATCAAGGTGTGCTTGTCGAGTCCACTTTCCTCCAGGGACGACAAGTGACACTTACTAATAGTGCCTTGAAAGGTCAGACAGGCGGATATATACTCAGACTGCTACTGGTAGGTACCATCATATTGCGACTCTTCGCTGGCTGTTGAAGATGAGGAGGGAGCATGTATGTGAAAGTCCCAAGTGCTGTGACGTCGGCTCTCACCTCAACTCAATTCATAATGTCTTTCAATGCACGTGAATTGATTTATAACGCAACTTCTGCAACTATTATATTTTAGATTTATTTCATACACCGTTGTGTATATCTGTATCGCATGTTTATAAGTGTTATATTTTTATGTTAAAACAGTCAAGGATGTTTGCGCACATTTTGGCTTATTGGTTACATGGTGCTAGTCCCATATTTTTATACATAATCGGCACTCGATGGGTTACGTTGTCAATATCACCACGATAGCCTTTACTTCCCAGTACATTTGCTGGTAATCACCTTAGGCTGAGGCAACTTGGGAGCCCGGGTCAATTTAAAATATGTCCCGCCTCGAAAATAAATAGAGTGTATTTTTAATGACTGTGCAGTGTTTGAAAATATTACCTGTCCAAGTTTTGTATTCACCCTCTGTGAAGTTCATGCAGCATAATAGGTAAATACAAAACTTGGACTGACATGATTTTCAAACACTGCACAGTCATTAAAAATACACCATGTACTACCAGGCCTGCAGGAAAGCGTGCTAACCACTATACTACAACGGGGAAGTTGGAGGGAGGGGAGGCAGAGGGAGGTCAAGAGAGAAGCTGCTGGACAGTCTAACATCATTGCATGGAGGAACATCGGTATCAGAAACGACTGGCAGCAGAAGAGTTTACAAGCTGCTGATATACATGGTCATCAGTGCCACTCGGCATGCACTATAACAAGTAGAAGCTTGTGTTTACTAAATGTTAGTTTAAATACTATATATTGTTTTCTATTTATTTAATGTTAGTTTCTATTTGGTAAATGTTAGTTTTTGTTTGCTAAACGTTAAATTCTCTCTACCAAATCTTAGTTTCTGTTCACTAAATGCGAAGTTCTGTTTACTAAATATTCAGGTCTGTTTACTAAATGTTAAATTATGTTTACTTAATGTTCAGGTCTGTTTACTAAATGTTAACATCCGTTTACTGTATGTTCAAACCTGTTTAGTAAAAACTGCTTCTACTTATGATGATTTATACAATGAATTCTCACAATCCATAATCACAGTATGAGAGATTTAGATATACAGTCAAACCTCGGTTTTCGTCGATAATCCGTCCGAAAACAATCAGCAAAACCCGAAACTGACGAAAACTGAGGCAATTATTTCCATATGAATCAATGGAAATCCAATTAATTCGTACTAGACACTCCAAAATACAAACCAAAAAATAAACCATTTCATAGAGAATAAATATAGTGTCTAATACTAATAATAATAGTGTCTGAACTCGCACCTTCGCCGTGCCTAGAAACACGAAGTATGCCAGTGCGTCTCTTGAAATTTTCAAACCATAATCTGCTGGCCTTTAAATCACTAGCATTCGTCCCAGTAATTTTCTTGACGAGATCGGCATACAACAGTCTGACCTTTTCACATATGATTGCCTCCGAAACAGAACGCATCTAACTGTTTTTGATTTATCAAAATTAATAATAACTGTTCGACATCTTCAATTGTTTGCGATATCTGTTTCGTTAACACATTCACGCCTTTCGCTACATTAGCCTTCTTTATTGCTCCCTTATTTCGCCACATTGGAACTTATCGTGGATGGCGACGTCCCGTACATGTACGGCCGATGTCAGCAATCTTAATGCCGCTCTCGTATTTTTTAATATTTTCCTTCGTCAACTCGATCGAGTTCCTGGCATTCTTCTTCGAAGGGCTACTGGCTCTGGAAACTTTCTTTGGTCCCATGATGGAGCTAACGGGAAAGGGTTAACTTATTAGCAAGTGATGCTCACACAACGAGAAACAACGCCATACTGAGCAGAAGAACACGTGGGTCCCTTTGTTTTCGCAAATTTAGCAGCGATGTCCCGTGGGCAGATCGACACAAACCAAGGCAACCGACGAAAACCAAGACAATTTTTTCGCGAAAAATATCGAAGACAACCGAAATCGAAGAAAACCGAAGGCAACGATAACGGATGTTTGACTGTATACAGAACGTTCGAATTCAAACAATACTTGATTGCATGAGAGATAACCTCATAGTCGTAATGAGACATAAAAACTATGGCTCGTTTGCACGCCATGGGGAGTCCTGAGTACATGGTCCTAGGTCCACATTCTTAATGACCAAGCCGCACTCTATGGGTGATGTGGTTGACATTCAGTAACATTTAACCGTCCGCCTTTACTTCCCAAGTTATTTTCTTACACCCATTTATGGCAGTGTCGACTTGGAAGCCAAGCCATATTTTTAAATAATCCGCCTCAATGCGAATTGGAACCCATAACGATTAGGCAACCCGCATACTTGCTAGCCACTGCCCAACCGCCACAACCCGAGATATATACTTGGTTCTATATCAGTAAAATCCATCCATAGTGAAATTCACAAGCCTTGAAGAAACTCTTAACGGTGTCGTTACATTTCCACTTTAAGATTTTAAAGAAACAGAAGCAGAAATATGACCTGCCCTTGCTTCCATTTCCGGTCATCAAGATGGCAACTATAGCAGCAAAGAGTAATTACAGCGCCATCATGTCGACAATCGACTGCAGCCGTACCGAGACATCTTGATCATTTTAATGGGAGGACTGGGCAGGAGAACCAAATAAATGCTAGTTGAAGTTGAATGTTAGGGCCGTTATCCGTGCGAATCAAAGAAGACGGCAATTGCTTAATTAGAGCCAAACAGAATGTCTCATTGAAGCGGAGATGTTTTCAAACGTGCACAAGTGGTTGCTAGACGTAATCTGACTTGGGTAGATAGCGTCAAATTAAAACCTGCACGGGAATGAGGTGAAGCTGAATTAGCTACTTCTTTATTGGGGTAGTTAGCATGGAGGATTGAACGTGAACTAAGATGAAGTGGTATTAGTGAACGCTGGAGTGTTAAGTGGACCGGTAAGGAAAGCTAAGAACAGTAACACTATAATCTACCATGCACGTCGTAAAGAGAGCTGTCTGAAACTGGATACCTAACCCCGTAGAAGAAATGGCCGACATATCTCACCAACCATGAACAAGTCTACAGAGGGCTTGGCGTTACTTCCATTTGTGATTAGGGGGAAGAGGATGAGGAGGAAGAGGAGGGGGAGAAGAAGAAGAAGAAGAAGAAGAAGAAGAAGAAGAAGAAGAAGAAGAAGAAGAAGAAGAAGAAGAAGAGAAGTAGCAGCAGGAGGGTTGGGCGAGGGGGAGGGGGGGTGAGGGGATGAGAAGGACACTGAGAAGGAGAAGGAGAAAGGAAACAGGAGAAAAGAGGAAGGAGAAGAGAGATGGAAGAAGGAGAAAGAGAAAGGAGAAAGGAGAATAAGAAATGCAGGAACTGGGGGGGGGGGGGGAATACAGAAGGAGATGAGAAGATGGAACAGAAGAAACAGGAACAATAAGAAATTGATAATGATAATATGATGATGAATAATTGTCTCTCGTTGCTTCCTCTCTCTTTTCACAAATTGTTCCACCTAGGACCCTAGGGGCAAACTGGGAAGAATTGCTGAAATTAAGACACTGTGGGGTGACAGGTCAATAGGACTAGGACACAAAGGTTGAACCTCGTGATGATGCTGGTCGTGATGCTGTTCAGGTTATACATGAATGTAGAGACATCGAACTAGTTGATGGTGTAATACAAGTACTAATGGAACGCGTGAGCGTAGTTGATAGAGAGCTACGTTGAGAATGTCCTGGGCGGTGTCGGGCGATGTTTCCGCGCCTCTGTTTGTCGTCTCGCTAAGTGAGGGATAGACTGGCCACCTATTCCTTCGTGCACTCATGCCTACAAAATGTGAAGGCTCTATCACATCTCAGACACATCACGCATTCCTGCCTTGGAACGTGTTGTTTTATACAATAGAAGCAAGATGGAGTGCATATCACAATAGGATCACAATGACCAAATAAAGAGGATTATTACAATACGATCAAAACTACTATGTTAGGAATAAAATGTTCAAGTGGTATTATTAAATAGGTCATAAAGACTAAGTGAAGAAGATTGTTACAATACGATCACGACTACTATGTTAGGAATAAAATGTTCAAGTGGTATTATTAAATAGGTCATAAAGACTAAGTGAAGAAGATTGTTACAATACGATCACGACTACTATGTTAGGAATAAAATGTTCAAGTGGTATTATTAAATAGGTCATAAAGACTAAGTGAAGAGGATTGTTACAATACGATCACGACTACTATGTTAGGAATGAAATGTTCATGTGGTAATATCAAATAGGATCAAAATGACCAAATAAATAGTATTGTTACAATACGATCACGACTACTATGTTAGGAATGAAATGTTCATGTGGTAATATCAAATAGGATCAAAATGACCAAATAAATAGTATTGTTACAATACGATCACGACTACTATGTTAGGAATGAAATGTTCATGTGGTAATATCAAATAGGATCAAAATGAACAAATAAATAGTATTGTTACAATACGATCACGACTACTATGTTAGGAAGGAAATGCACAAGTGGTAATATCTTGCATGTATGTATTTCTTTGATAATATAAAAGCATTCTTACATTATAACATTCTGTCAGTTTGATCACACACATTTTAGCTTTTTCAATAAGGAAATGTTGTGGGCTCTATTCAATACGCTTTCAGGTTGGTCTTCATTTCTCTCTGGTTGTTCTTGATATCACTCTTTATTTTACATGATCTTCCCCTTTCTTTGTATCCACTTGGTGGTGAATAGTACCAGAACATTTTTGTGAAGTGGTCTAATAATTTAATCAGTTGTTCTTTAATGAATTACCTAGTCGTCTTGTGATTTTCTTATTCCTAATTCTATCTCTCACAGGTATATCCACAGCTCTACTAAGGCATCCCATCTCTGTAGTTATGATTTTGCAGTCATTAGTTGCATTAAATGTCCGTGTTTGACAATGGTGACATAATATCAGCCCAAAAAAATAGTGATGAGATTTGCTTGAGTAGTTATATGTATCTTTCTATCTTGAGTAGATATATGTATTGTTCAATGCGTCAGAAGTGGCGATAGTTGTCCCAATGCCTGATTTGTCTTTGCACAACGTATATTGGTTTCTCTATCCACTTTCCCATCTGAAGTGAAAGTTGACCCTAGATGTTTAAATTTGCGAGTTCTTTATTTTCATCGGTGTCTCTGTCTTTTCAATGCTTATTTTCATATTTTATTTTTCACCCTTAGAATTGACTTTACTTAGATGATTCTGAAGGCTCTCTTAATTCTGTGTGATTAATACTTGGTTGTCAACAATTATCATTTCTGAAATGGTATCCTCTTCTTCGCTCTCTGCTTCTTGGCATATATTGTCAATGTATGTTATAAAAAGTGGGGAGGAGAAAGAGGCGGAGAGTAGATATAGAGAGCACAGCCTTGTTGTACACCTGAATTCACTTCTGAGAGTTTTTATGTACCTGCCTTAGTTCTTACACAAGTATTGCTTAGCGTATATAAACGTTTGCAAACATTGATGAGATATGTGTTAATTCCGTATGTGTTTTAGACATTCTCATAACATATTCCTGTCAACTCTGTCAGCAGCGTTCTTTCCTGGTCTATCAATGCAGCTTTACAGGTCAGGACGTGTTCAACTTACTTTAAATTACAGCTTCGTATGGTAGTGCCATTTTACATGTCTTCACTCTTAGGTGGGTATGTGGTGCATCCCCCATGTATGTGTAGACAAATCGGCACTCGATGTATGGTGTGGTCATATCATGCCGACCTCTTCGACTTTCTATGACATTTTCTAATGTCCATTTTCGTTTGAGTCTACCGGGGGACCCAAGTCAATTAAAAACAAACCTTCGCCTTAATGAAGATTCGAACATGTGGCCACTCGACCGGTATGCAAACGTTCTAGTCATTGCGCTGCCGTGATTCTCAGCTTGCTGTAACCACCTTAAATATTATATGTTTCTGTTATTTGTGCACGTTCAGTTCACACTCAACTGAATAAGATCAATATAAATATTTTCTCGCGCTACTTCATAGGGCCTGGAGAGCAAGGTATAGGCCAGTGGCTGGCTGGATCCAATGGCTAACTGGATATAAGAATATTGGTTACTAGGAGACAAGGCTACATCAACATTTGTAACATGTCTGTTAAAGTATGTCCACTTCTGGCGAAGGGGTTAACGACTTTCTCCATAATCCCGTATATCCACGTGGGAAACACCACTGCGCGAGATTAGGTAGCGGATCGCGTCGCGTTGGTTACTTACGGGGGTATGTGAGCCGGTCGCTCAGAAATCAATGGCAAACTACTGAGCATAATCTTGCCAAGAACATCAACAGCAGCTAAAAATGCTGGTGTTGACTGCAACGTCCTGTAAGGGAAATGCAACTTTAAAAAAAAACTTCATCAGCATCCCACACGACCCACTTCATCAGGATCCTACATGACCCACTTCATCAGAATCCCAACAAGACCCAATTCATCAGGATCTCACAAGACCCACTTCATCAGGATCCCACACAGCTAATTTCATCAGCATCTCACACGACCCACTTCGTCAGGATCCCACATGACCAACTTCATCAGGATCCAAAAGACCCACTTCATCAGGATCCCACACAACCCACTACATCAGGATCCCACACGGTCCACTTGCCATCTTGTAAGATGACACCCCGGTCAGTTCACCACTGCCCTTGCCCATGGTCTGCGTGGTGAATGCCGTGCGACTGGCATGTGAGCTAAACAATGCCAGGAGAGAGAGAGAGAGAGAGAGAGAGAGAGAGATAGAGAGAGAGAGGGAGAGAGAGAGAGGGAGAGATAGATAGATAGATAGATAGATAGATAGATAGAGAGAGAGAGAGAGAGAGAGAGAGAGAGAGAGAGAGAGAGAGAGAGAGAGAGAGAGATCAAGTGCTATTAACTCACCCTAACTAAATCATGTGGATAACATGCCACGAGTAAAAGGAAAAATACATCCAAGAAGAAGCTATAACTCCGCAGACATCTTTTCAAATAAGGAAAATGGAACCAGCAATTTGCATCGCCAAGTGGAGACAACTAACCAAGTTTCTAACAAAGAATGGCTAGAGTAAGTGAGGAGACTAGACATAGAATCAAAGAAAGGAAGAACAGTCCGACCCACGGGATGATAGAAACAGAACAGTAATCATGTCTGGATGAATGTAACCTCTGCAAGATTCTGTTTTTACCCGGGAATATCTTCGATAAGTAGACTAGATTTATCCCCCTTGGAGAATATCCAAACAAAGATCAAATATATCAGGAGTAGCATTAGACATCTTAGTACTAATTCACCAGTCTCTGAGTTTATAAAAATGTACTCTGTATTCTTGTTTAACGCTTTATCTTCCTGGTCGTTGTTGCTTAACTCTCTATAACACAATAATATTATAAATTAACGCACGGAATTATTATATGATCGAGGAACAGACGCTGATTATGCTATCAAATATAATGTTCAAAACAAGAAACGCAACATTTTTAGTATTACTTTTATAAAAAAAATATTCGCTGACTGGACATCAGTCTGTGACTATGTGGCCATTATCTTCCCGTGGTTACCTGAATCGTACTCACCTCATGACTCGTGAGGTCATGAAAGAGGTCACGGTCAAAGCACCAGTTTTGAACATAGCTCGTGACAGGTTCATGATAATCCTGTGAAACTTACTGAACGCACAACTCTCTGGCCATATTATTAAATGGCTATAAAAGATTGACGCTCATCGAATAACTTCAGTTGAAAATTCAATGCGCAAGTATCGCTCATCTCACTATAGAACGACTCATGACCATTGGACGTTTACAGGCTGGACAGTCACAAAGTGTAGTAGCCAGAGAATTTAATGTGGTTTATCTCCCTGGCTAAGGTGTTAGCGACTTTCTCCTCAATACCGTATACTCTCTTGAGTAACGTAACGTGCGCGAGAATCGGTAGCGGTTCTAGCCGCGTCGGTACCTTAGGGGTATGTGAGCCGGTCGCCCAGAAAGCAATGGCAAACTACTGAGCGTAATCTTGCCAAGAAATCAACAATCAGCTGAAACATGGTGATGTTGACAGCGATGTCCTGTAAAGGGTATGCAAGGGGGAAAAAAGCACCATTAGTCGCCTTTGGAGGCGATGTCAAGAAACTGGCTCAGTGGAAGACCTAGAAACACAGCTGCTGCCGAAGACCGCTTCATACGGCTGCGTCACCATAGAATCAATTTGCATTAGCTCCTCCACAGTCCAGTCAATGCAAGAAGCCCGTCGAATTTCAGATCAAAGGGTCAGGAACCGGCTTCACGGCGCTGGTCATTGGGCTAGAAGACTCCCCACAGGTCCTGTTCTTACGGACCGGCATAGCCAGAACCGACTGCAGTGGGCGAATCAGCATCGTCAATAAAATGTTGGTACAAGTTTGAAATTGAAACCGTAATTTTTAACAGTATGAGGCATAATGGTTTCTTAACTAAGCTAAGTAACAGAGAGATTTTGACTTTGATCTTGTTATGCTATGTGGGCAAACCATTCAGGTATCCACGTTCTCCCCTTATTATTCACATGTCGCTACTTCTTTAAGATACGAATCTTATCTTTATTACTCCCTTTAGACTGCTAAGCTGTTGTTGTATTTTTTAACCTTTTTAGTTTTTTACTTGTAATCTTACCGTGTGTGTATAGGGGTCTCCTGGTGAAATGGTTAATCCGCCTGCCTCACGCTCCGAAGGTTGTGGGTTCGTTTGTAAACTCCAACACTCGGTTCATGAATGCAGTTTTCTAGGAGATTCCCAGGGGTCATTGCTGCAGCTATGGATGTCATTCTCTTGACAGATTCCCTCTACGAAAAGAGGAAGAGCTCTCTCTGGGAAATTGCCAGTACTAAGGACATTACTTTCTGAACTTAGCAGTCAGCATAAAGTCACCATACAGTGGATACCATCCCACTGTGGAGTACCCGGAAACGACAGAGCTGATCAATTGGCTAAGGAAGGAGCCAAAGAGGAACAGCCTGATGTGCCCGTTACATACCACCAAAAGAAAAGAATGATCAAATCAGTCAGAAAGCCACCAAAACCTGCTCAAGATGACTACCACATTATGGACAGACCAGAACAAGTCATTATTCTGCGCCTCAGAACAGGACACAATAGATTACACAACCACATGTATACAAAATTCAAGATTGGTGAAACAGCCATGTGCACATGTGGATTGGCGTCGCAGACAGCAGAGCACATACTCCAAGACTGCCCAAAATATAACATATCTAGGCTAACCTTCTGGCCTAGAGAGACGACAGTGGAAGATAAACTCTATGGACCGCTGTGTGAACTGAAAAAAACAGTTCAATTCATGCAAGAGACGACATTGCAGATATAGACATATTTCAAGCGAACGAAAGAAGAAGAAGAAGAGGAAGAGCTATACTGGATAACACCCGGTGCAATGAAGTCGTTCCTCTCGGCTTTAAACTTCCTCTTTAATCTTATCGTTGATTCCCGGATCCCCGCCGTTAGCACATGTTGCCTCATTCATTGTTTTATTCCCACTTGTTTTTTTAATTTTATTACATTGTTATGTTAATTTGATCTATTTCTACAAGGATTATTTTATTTACCTGGTCTAATGAACTCATCGCCCGCTCCGTGGCAATGGCGTTACAGACGCAGTTCGTAATTTCGATCACCCGCGTTAGAAACACAGCTGCAGATGACTTGGCAGCAAACCGCCTTGCGTTAGGTTTTTACGAAATTGTATGGGTGCCGGTCGTTTAGAAAGCAATGGCAAACTACTGAACGTAAACTTGCCAAGAGATCACAACAGCAAAAAATGCTGGTGCTGACTGCGACGTTTTGTAAAGGATATGAGACTAACTTTTAAGGAACTCATCATCATCATCATGTGCCATGCCGATAAGCGTGGGCGATCATCTCACACGATCACCAGAGTCGTGGATCAGCTCGCTTTGAACTCAAGCGTAGTCCATACACACTATTTCTAGTAGTGCTGGACTGAATTTTGGGCGTGGATTAGCTTTAACCTATTAACAGTGTCCCTCGCTGTCAGGCGACCCCACTCCGACTTCAAAGGTACTTTTAATTAGAGTCCCCAAGTCAAGGACGATAGGTCAACACTTTAGTCCAACTGTCCGGTGTAGGGGTTGAACCCTTTACCGCGGCATCAGCATACCGGATGTTTAAGTCTTGTTTGTCCGCAGGATCTAAAACTACCTGTTATGTTCATTCTAGATTTCAAAATTAAAAACTTACTCACACAAAATAGTTATAGCAAGTGTGATTCTAGTACAGACATTTGCATCTAAGCTGGTTCTATCGAGTTCATGCAATGTATTGAATTTCTCCGCGTGTAAGCTATCATTAGAGGCTGGGACGCTTAACGTGATATCATAGTGCAATGTATATCGTCCTGTGCAAACCAAAATGAGCGAGGCATAATGGTTTCTTAACTCATGCTAAGCTATCAAATAGTTAAATTATTCGTTTTGATCATTGCCGTAATTTTAACTTATTCGACGAGGGTTACTGTGACCCACTGTTATTCAGTCTCGAAAACTATACTGACGTTTATGAACATGTATTCCTGCATCTGAGATGTTAAGACCTGTTCATAAACTTATTCTTGGGAAGATACTGTACTGTGGCGATTACCACTTAACTTCCACATCCTATTGAGAGATTAACTGATAGCAGTAATATATTCAACCCATACATTAAATAATAATTTCAAAATAATATGACCATAATTTAACAATAATATGACCATAAATTACAATAATATCCAGCTGTCAGCAGGGCGGTGTCCTGAGTTACTAGTGTGCATAGTTGTCAATTATTCTGATGGTTGCTCGATCTACTTAACAACGTTATCAACACTCATTTTTTGTCAGACTAAAAAAAAAAAAAGAAGAAGAAGATGCAGAACCTATTATTATTATTAGTATTATTATCATTATTATATAATAATAATAATAAATAATAATAATAATAATAATAATTATTATTATTATTATTATGCTTCTTCTGCTATTGCTGCTTCTTCTTCTTCTTCTTCTTCTTCTTCTTCTTCTTCTTCTTCTTCTTCTTCTTCTTCTTCTTCTTCTTCTTCTTCTTCTTCTTCTTCTTCTTCTTCTTCTTCTTCTTCTTCTTCTTCTTCTTCTTCTTCTTCTTCAGCTGCTGCTGCTACTGCAGCTACAACAACAAAAACAACAACAACAACAACAACAATAACAACAACCATTACTACTATTATTACTACTAATACTACTACTCTACTACTACTGCTGCTGGTGCTACTACTATTACTACTACTACTACTACTACTACTACTACTACTACTACTACTACTATTATTACTACTACTACTACTACTATTACTACTACTACTACTACTATTACTACTACTACTACTACTATTATTACTACTACTACTACTACTATTACTACTTCTACTACTACTTCTACTACCCACTACCCTGAAGATTAAGCGCGAACGCGATAAACATGCCAGCAATACAGACACACAAACGCAAGCACACACACACGCACACACGCACGCACACACATACACACACAAACACTCACACACACGCACACACATATAATACGGATAATAAATAACAATACATCCCACCAGTCTGGACACACAGGGACACTAGATGTGAGTCCCCCTTTGCGGTCCATTAAGATCTTTACTGCCTCATTTAAGTCGTGATTTTAAAGAGTCATTATGCCGATGACGTATTAGGTTTGTATTTTCCGGTCAAGCTTAAAACTTGATTTACTCATATTTGCGAAGAAATGCTCAAAATAGCTGCTTCCTCCCAGGCTTTTCTCATGTAAGATGTTAATGTAATGAAACTAACATTCCACATTTACATTTCTTTTCCAGTGTCAAATCCATGTCTCTTAGAGTTTGATCACGCGTATGTTACATTCCTGATCATGTTTGGCAGTCGGCCATTTTATGATATTTTAAAACGAACCATGGGGCGTCTTGCACGTATTATTTTGAGTTCTTCTCTAAAAGCAATTGCCCCTGCTCTCAATCATTCTTGTATTTAATATATTATCATTTTCGCCGCATCTTTGTCCTTAGTTTATATGAGAAGGAACGCATGGCCGTGTTGTTGGAGAGCGGTCTTGGAAACTCGAGGTCTCAGCTCCATTACGGAATCAATGTTTATCTATTATTAAGGTTAACTATCACATTATGAACCTAGTCTGCACATGCGTGGCGTCAGGAATAAATTGCGTTGTTCTTTATGTCTATATCTTTGACAATGTTAAGAATGTTAAAGTATACTCAACTGCAGATATCAACACGAATCCCAATACTTGGTTATAAACATACAGATGAAACTAAACAGCACAGGGAAAAGACCTAAAGGTCGTCTCACACATATAGTTCTGCTACAGGAGTTAGTTTTTGTCACATTTATTTATTTCCGGAACTTCGTCACTTTTACCAGAATTGTTAATTAAATAAATTTATTAATGTGTAGTCTGAGCTGTTTTGTGACCTACCCACTTAACTATGATTGTTGATAAGTGGCATGAAATAAGTAAGCCAAATGGTTGTCCATAATTATCTTCCCTTGCATTTTCCCGGAACTTCAGAACATTTACCAGAAGTCAGAATTGTTTTTCAACAGACCTACAGCAATTATTAGACATTGTAGTAACAGAGAGTGCAAGGAAAGGACTCTCCTTGAATATCAAGAAAACAGTAACAATGGTAATATCAAAGAAAATGGTGACACCAAAATGTGACATAGAAATAGAAGGAAAAATCCTTAACCAAGTGGATAATTTTAGATACCTAGGGGCATTTATAACATCAGATGGAAGATGTACAACAGAGATTAGGAGCAGAATAGGGCAGGCAAAAGCCGCATTTCAGAAAATGAAGAGTATCTTGTGCAATAAGTCACTATCACTGAATGTAAGAAAGAGAGTGCTGAAATGCTATGTAGAACCAGTTTTGATGTATGGCAGTGAATCTTGGAATGTAAATGAACAAAGTAAGAAGAAATTAGAAGCAACAGAGATGTTCCTGAGACGAATGTTGCGAATTCCTTGGACTGCCAGAGTAACTAACGATGACTGCCTGAAACAGGCTAATGAAACTAGAACATTATATACAACAATAAGACAGAGACAAACATCTTTCTTCGGTCACGTGATGAGAAGAGAGGCATTGGAGAACATCGTAACAACTGGAAAGATCGAGGGGAAGAGAGGCAGAGGCAGACCAAGAGAAATGATGCTGGATGGATTGAGACGGTGGCATAGAGGAATATCATCAACAGAGTTGATCCAGAAAACCAAAGACCGAGATCTGTGGAGAGCCATGAACGCCTACGCCAGCTGGCACGACACTTGATGATGATGATGAGAATTGTTTTTGGTTTTCGTGGCGGATTATTTTCTCTATATAAAATTGTAAATACTGTTTGGAACTTAACATTGAATGATTTCTATATTTGTTTGTTTGTTTATCAAAACGTTAGTGATGTTAGTTGCAGTTGTAAAGCGGCGTCTTTAACAACCCAGATTAGGACACAGCATGACAAATCATGTTTTTAAGAGCTACTAAGATATATGTAATGACGATGTTATGCCCTCACGAAATATAGGACATATTGACACGCCTCTTCCCCCTCGCCTATTGCACTGTTATTAAATGATACACTTAATTTAATGTAAAGCTCTAGGTTCTTTATAAATTCAGTAGTAGGGTGGGAGAGGGAGTTAATGCAAAATACAGTTTCTCTTAGTACCATGTAGACATTAATTTCGCTGTAGTTCTAAATAAGTTGAGATTAGACATCAGCTTCTTATAGTCAATGTTGTGAGGTTTTGGTGATAATGTCTATCCTTAGCTCTCCGTCTCGTGTGCTGCCAGTCATTTCTGATACTGATGTTCCTCTATTCGATTTTAAATCCCCCAACCTCCTTCCCCGCCCCCAACTTTCTCGTTGTAACGACATAGTCCAGCTTTCAGCTTCTCTCATATATACACCTCAGTCTATGCTCAACTGCACATCGACACTGACTGTTGCCAACATCTAGTCCCATTATGTGCTGGAAATAGCATTCTGCGTGTTCCCATGAGTACACTTTGACATGAAATCCCATGATAACCAACCTTTGATTCCTCTCTGGAATGATTTCCGAGTATGTCATTAAGCAGAGTCTTGGGAATGTTTACTGTTTCTGCAGAGTTCACTTAAGACTCATTTAACACTTCAGTTAAACATTAAAGGGCCCTCTTACACGCCGTAAAGTGCATTGGGCATATGGCGCTACACGCACAATTTTATAGACCAATCGGCACTTGTTCGGTGATGTAGCACACCGACCACTTTTACTTCCCAAGATATTTCTTACTTTAGGCTGGGTCCACCTGGTAGGTCAATTTTTTTTTAAATCCTAATCCGCCCATATGTGGATCAAACCCGTGACCTCCAAGCCGACATCTAGCCATGATTCTATAGCGGTTCCATTAAAAACTTACTTCTAATGTCAATGACATTTTAGGCGGAGTTAAAATTAGTTGCATGTCCTTTACAGGACTTTGCAATCAATATCATTAGTTATGGGCCAATTGTGATATACCAGGCAATCTCTACGTTCAGAAGTTTGTCATTGCTTTCCGAACGACTAATTCTCTTATCATTTATCATTTACATCAACGCAAAGTGATTATTTCCAAATTATCTGCGGCAAATTTCGAACCCACGATTCAGTATGTCGGGGACATGAGTCTACTGTCCCTATGCCACAGCGCAGGCCTAGGCCAAGTCGGCCTCATCTAATTTACCAACGAGGTACCCAGTAAGGGATCCATCTCCAGAATGAGGTTACTAAATGTGAACATAACAGTTGTTTCGCTAGCGTGTATATCGATGGTTTCCGCATCTATGCCTACCAGTGCTTGTCTTTAAACACGTTAGATGACACCAGTTTCACGATTATTATTGTCAGAGGAACTTGGTAATTCAATAAACATCTTTGGCGATCTGGATCGGATGCCCGGTCTTCTCCGGCTGGGACCTAGAAATAGGAGGTCCTGGGCATACTTTGCACACTTAGTTAAACCCCTATCGGTTGGAAACCTTGGGAAGTGGTGGATTTCAACATAATGAAACCTGTCCACTAGAAATCATATAGCGCCACTAGTTGATATACTCACTCTAGAGAGGGGGATATTTAAGGGGATATATATATATATATATATATATATATATATATATATATATATATATATATATATATATATATATATATATATATATGTGTGTGTGTGTGTGTGTGTGTGTGCGTGCGTGCGTGCGTGCGGCGTGCGTGCGTGTGTGGGTTTGTGTGCGTGTGTGTTTGTTCGAAATCAAGCGTGGGCCATACATGAACTGCTACTTCAGGTGAATTAGTCTTATTTCTATATGTGGATTAACGTTCGCAAATACCAGTGTTCCTCGTCATCAAGCGAACCCACTCCGACCCTTCTGAGGTACTTGTAATTTACGTCCCCACATCAAGGTTGACGACACAATAATAGATGAATCAAGATATTTAAGGATGCGTGAGTTTGGTTCTGAGCGTAGTTCCAGCAAGACTTGATGTATAGCAGGCCGAATCGAACATTTTTGACACAACAGTTGTATCTCAAAAGGGTGTTGCCGGAGTCCAAATAAAAACATAAAATATGACTGAAAAGGTTGATGGGAGTGAAGCAACCAAAGCAATAAAATAAAAGAGTACCGGCAACGGACAACTCAAAGGAATACTGAACTGCATTCCAAAAAGCTGCTATTTGCTTTGAATGCTGCAGTCCTACGTGGCATATTAACTTACTCAATCCCACATAATGTGAACATGGTTCTAACAAGAAGGGAGGTATAGCAGGACGAATCAGTCGTCCTTGCAAGCAAAATTGTATCCAAAAGGGGTGTTTGAGCAATTCCTGGGTCTTAATAAAAATACAAACTATGACTTAGACACTAGACTAATGGGAAAACGCACAGAGAGAAAGGCGAACGTGTCCATATCCTTATCAATTTAACAACCAAAACTAAACAATAAAATACTATCAACAGCGAACATCCCACAAATTACTTATGTTCAAAAATCGTTGCTATTTCCTCTGAATCCTTCAGTCCTACTTGGTATTCTAATTTTTACAAACCTCATAATTGGACTGAATTAGAATGTAATAATATATTGTATTATTATTGCTACTCCAACGGCTAGAATTGCCAGCTACAGTTGATTAGTCCTGCAATTGTAATGTCGCAAAATCTACTCAACTACTATGAATTGAACTCCAACCGCCTGTGACCCAGTTGTTAATTAGTCTTAATGTTGTTCCTTTGTACACAATTATTTGTCATCTTACCGATTGTCTTCTTCGCTGACTCTATAATGCTATTTATTATAATATGAATTATTTAGTTGTAAATTAAAAACAAAAATAAATGAATAAATAAAAAGTACCTCCGCGTAACAAAATAATCTCCAACTTGGTCTAACATTCTGCCTTCTGAACACCACAATGTCTCCTTACTCACTTCCGTTCAACCAAGATGGCAAAATGTGATTAGGTTGTGCATTAACCGTTGACTACAACTCTGGAAGTAAACAAATCACAGTTCCTAGTAACAAGGGAAGGGTGGAAATAAGACGCTGTTGCAGGTTACAGAATATTAAATGTTGCCACGTTAGCTAATCCTGCCCTGTTAGCACCATTTCATGAAAGTAGATCTGCTTTCATTTTGTGTTCTGTATGCAGAGCTCACTCTGTGCTGTGTATGCATTCATCATCATTATGTAGCAGCTCGTTTACAGGACGTTGCACTCATCAAGGCGCACTGACAAACATTTCGACCTCTGGACGTTTCTTCCGTCTCATGCCCAAGGTGTATGCAATGCACTGTGTCCATCTTCGTGCTGGTACGACCCCTGCCTCTTATTATGAATTTCATGTCTATATATGTTGCCCATATTAAGTTGATTACCTTTAGTGGGATCCCATACTGCCTCATCAATTTTCAAAATGATTCTTTATCAATAGGTGAAAATGGTAAACGACCCCGTTTGTAAAGTGAAGATGTGGTCTGTAGCCCATATTTCATTAACTAGAAGCCACTGGTGAAAGAAGTGTCGAGTCTATGCCGGTCGTCTTAATCTTGCAGAATATTTCTGATACTCATCTTTTTAGGAGGAATCGACCCCAAGGCACTGAGGCCACGAGAAAATTACTCCTCTACGGGAACTAATATCTAAGATAATCGGGTGGTCAGGCGACTGTATGTCACTCTTCCATACCAGATGTGAAACTTGTCACTAACTTATTCTTTGGGGGAAAATGTTTCCTTTACTTCCACAACTACACATCAACGATGTTAAACAACTGTGCTATTCTTTATAACAGATAACCAAGAAGTTATGATAAAGTTGTAACATGATGTCCAACAACTGAGTCCAGACAAAAGTGGAATAGATGTCCATGCTGGGAACAGCACCAACGTGTCAACACTGACACGGAAATATTATATGAGAGTCTGAGACTTTGGTTACCTTTCGGTAATTGGTTTTGAGAGGAGCCGAGTGAAGATTATTCTTGCTGTCCTGGGAGGAAGCCTGGACTTTGTATATTTATTAACTCTTTCGTCAGTCAACCGTTAACGATTAGCATCATCAAACTGAGAAGTAGTAGTAGAAGAAGAAGAAGATTAAGAAGAAGAAGAGGAGGAGGAGGAGGAGGAAGGAGGAGGAGGAGGAAGGAAAAGAAGGAGGAGATAACCAAGAAGTTATGAATACTGTTAGAGATAACCAAGGAGGGGGAGAGGGAGTTGAGGGGATAGGAGCAGGAAGGGAGGGAAGGAGGAGGAAGGAGGAGAGAGGAGGAGGAGGAAGAAGAAGAAGGAAGAGGAGGAGGAGGAGGAAGAAGAAGAAGAAGAAGAAGAAGAAGAAGAAGAAGAAGAAGAAGAAGAAGAAGAAGAAGAAGAAGAAGAAGAAGAAGAAGAAGAAGAAGAAGAAGAAGCAGGAGGAGGAGGAGGAGGAGATGAAGGAGAAAGAAGAAGGAGGAGGAGAGGAGGAGGAAGAAGAAGGAGGAGGAGGAAGAAGAAGGAGGAGGAGGAAGAAGAAGTAATAGTAGTAGTAGTAGTAGTAGTAGTAGTAGTAGTAGTAGTAGTAGTAGTAGTAGTAGTAGTAGTAGTAGTAGTAGTAGTAGTAGTCGTCGTAGTAGTAGTAGCAGTAGTAGCAGTAGTAGTAGTAGTAGTAGTAGTAGTAGTAGTCGTTGTTGTTGTTGTTGTTGTTGTTGTAATAGTAGTAGTATAGAGGAAGACGACGATTAATAGTAGTAGTAGTAGTAGTAGTAGTAGTAGTAGTAGTAGTAGTAGTAGTAGTAGTAGTAGTAGTAGTAGTAGTAGTAGTAGTAGTAGTAGTAGTAGTAGTAGTAGTAGTAGTTGTTGTTGTTGTTGATTTTGTTGTTGTTATTGTTGTTGTTTTAAAGCAGCAGCACCAGCAGTAGCAGTATTATTATCAATAGTAGTAGCAGTAGTGTTAGCAGTAGTGGTAGCAGCAGCAGTGGTTCCCAGAGTCCTTGTTTACCAATATTCCAATCCAATTGGGTATGTGTTCTTCCACACTGTTATTCAACTGCCTCTCTGTTCTGCCGATGTAGGCAGCATGGCAGCTGCAAGTAAATTCATAAGCACAATTGGACTGAGCAAACTGCAGGGATGGGGATAGGTGTGGCTATGTATCTTATAACTGTAGTCGCAGCACAGAATGGTCGGTCGACCGATGTAATGAGTCGATCCTGTAGACATTGCGGGTTCTGTAGCGAAGGGATTACTGGCGCAATTCTTAATCCCGTACACCGCTTTCGAAACATAGCTGTGGCGATTTGGCAGCAGACTGCTTTGTGTTGATTTTCATGCAATAGTATAAGTGCCGGCCGTTCAGAAAGAAGTGGCAAACTACTGAACGTAAACTTGCTAAGAAATCACAACAGCCAAAAATGCTGAGGTTGACTGCTACGTCCTGTAAAGGAAATTCAACTATATTCTGTCCAGAAATGAATGCCTTCATTCACGATCAATTATTTTGAAAACTGTCTGTTGCATCGTTATGACATTGTTCCTGCCGTCTTATATTTACCCCCACCCAAGGAATATGTCTTTGATAGGTCCAACAGCAACTTAAATCATGGAATGCGGCGACATTTCTTTGATTTTTCGGTGAAAAACTAGTGATTTCTCGCTAACAAACTTGTTTTACAGTAATGCCCCGTTCCACTACGCGAGGCTCTTGTCATAAGGCCAATCCCATGTCCCACGAGAAAATTAACTATTCAACGCTAATGTTTCCGTGTGAGGACGTAATATTTTAATAATGTGCACGTCATTTCTGACCCGTAAATTATATAACGCGTATAAACAAACTTTAAATCTGCCGTACAATCTCCAGAACAAAAATTTGTTTGTTGGGTGGACATAATGATAAGGTTATATGCTACACCTAATCATTTTCCCTCAGTTGGTTACTGAGATATGGAATTTTATTTTGGGGCAGACAAAAGTAAACAGACTATAATTGAAGACGTTGCATTACGTCATTGCCTCGAAAGGTTAGTTGGATAAATATCTTGAGTTTTGGGACTGATGTTTCGTTGGGTGTTGGTTTCGGCCGTTGACAGTGGCGCTTTATAAATCTAGTGGAGTACCCATTGTGTTGGCACCTGGCCGTCTTGACAGACTATAGTTTGTTACACTGTGCTTCAAAATAAAAGGCATAATAAGTACAACCCATGGTGGTAGCGAAAGCGACTGATCCTGCCCCCTCTTGTTTTGATTTCGAGACCGGTTAAGACCAGGGACAGGGTTATACCTCTTCATAGCATACAGCCTGGGTTGAATTGTCTGGTTGAATTCTGTAGTGTTCTGTAGTGTTCGGTAGTGTTCTGTTGGCTTGTTGGGAATGCTGTCTGTTCCACTTTTCACATAGGACAGTGAGGAGTATTTTGTGTGATATTTACTGGCACATGAACTGAGCATTATGGGGTGACCCTTTGCCGTGAATTCGGAACCGCGACTAAAGACTGGCACCATGCCGTCTTGGCAGACGATAGTTTGTAAATTGGAACTATACCTCTCCATAACACAAGGCTGTGCTGAATTTAGAGATCATGTGTTGTCCATGCAGCATGATCCCTCTCTCGGCCTGCCTAGTTTACTCCAGAGGAAAGGTAACACCAATACATCTAGAATAAGACAAGCTGAAGAAGCAGCCTGAACAGCAAAGCAATGCTCTAGCTGTCCGCCTGTCGCAGCTTCCATCCTAGACCAGTTGCCTAACAAGGCTTAGGACCTGGTCTGCCCTGCCACGACATTTAGTCTTTATGTTGCATTTCCTCGCACCAGGATCAGGCTTATACCCTCCCAATTGCGCCCCCCCCCCCTTTCCCCCCTAAACCGTTGGCACAATGTGGGATGTCGGGTTTGGTAAACGCTGCCCAACATTCGGCGCTAACAGAAAGCAGGTAGTACCGTCTATTATCATACGGTAGCTCAGTCATATCTAAGACCAGAGAGTACCATTTAAGGTGTAAGATATTCTTTAGTCTAAAGTTCCTCTATTAGTTTGTCCTGGGTGCATATCTTTCGGGTTTGGTCAAACAGCTTTCCGTACTAAGCCACTTTTGTAATGTACGGGTGCGATGCTGTGGAAATTTAAGTATTGACCTCCCCACATTTCCTTGCGGTACACTGATCTTTGATTTGTGTCGTCTGCTCTACGTCTAATTAGAATATCTAGGAACGACAAAGCAATGTTGTGTTCCTGTACGAAGGACAGAGAGATGTTCTTATGCGTCTGGTTCATTGTGGCCTGGAATAATGTATCTTGATTCTCGTCTATGGTAATAATTGTTATATCGTCCGTATAACGACGGCAGAAGACTAAGTTTTTAATGTCCGGGGATCTCTTTTCTTCTAAAAGTGTCATGAAGATGTCCGCTGGAGATAGGACCGGGGACTCCCCATGGCCACTCCGTCCATTTGGCGGTATGATGTTTTGAGAAAATTGAATTAGTGTTGGAGGTACATCGCAATAATAGTCTCCCCAAAGTAGGTGTCGGTATACCTAGTTGTAGTTGTTTGGGGAAGGAGTTACGAATGCAGTTTGTAATCCCGCATACCCGCGTTCGAAACACAGCTACGCGTTATTTGGCACCAGACCGCGTTGCTTTGGTGTTTTACGAAATGGTATGGGTGCCAGTCGTTCAGAAAAGAATGGCAAACTAAGGAATGTAAACTTGCCAAGATATAACAACAGCAAAACATGCTGGTCTTGACTGCGACGTCATGTAAAGGATATGCAACTAACTAACATCTAATGGAACGGTGGTGAATATGGAATATGCCATGTGTTTATTATGTATATCCATTAATCAATCAGTCATGTGCCATGCCGGAAAGCGTTGGCGGTCATGACTCGCCATTTCACTCGATCACCAGAGTCGTGGATTAGCTCAGTGTTCCTGTCTCGACCATGCCATGTGGCCAAGCCATCCAGGTATTTACTTCTCGGACTTCCCCTTGGTCTGTTCCCTTCGATCTTGCCAGTTGTCACTAAGTTCTCCAATTCATTTCTTCTCATAACATGTCCAAAACTTTTGACTTTCTACGTCTAATTTCTCTCAATTTACGATCTTCATTTGTCTCCTGTAGTACTTGGTCATTGGTTTTTCTATCTGTCCATGGTATTCTTTGCATTTTCCTCAGAAACCACATTTTTGCAGCAATCAGATGTTTTTCAGCTTGACTGCTCATTGTCCAAGTTTCACATCCATACAAAAGAACAGGCTCTATGTAGCACCTCAACACTCTTTTTCTCGTTTCAATTGACATCTTTTTATTGGTCAGTATGTATTTAATCTTGCTAAAGGCTACATCTCCCATCAGATGTTATGACTGTTCCGCGATAATTGTACCGATTTACTTGTTGAAGAATATTCTCATTTACTTGTATATTTCATTGTTGTATTTCGTTCTTCCTAGTGACGACCATAATCTGTGTCTTTTTACAATTTAATTCTCATCCCAACCAACAACTACCATCACTGGCCTTACATCAAAGATCATCTGTGACAAGCCCAAGAGGACGTCCAAGAAGGAAATGGATTGACGACATCAGAGACATTATACAACCACGCGGAATGACACTATCCAGTGCCGTCCACCGGGCGCTAGAACGCAAATTATTCCTCCCCACGACGCTTGAAGGCAGTAGTGGAAGAAGATGATGATGATTATGATGAATTCTAATCCCAGTTGTTCACTGTGTGCAACAACCGCATCTACTAATTGTTGCAAATCCTGCTCATTGTCTGCAATCAATACGGTACCATCTGCATATCTAATGTTACTGATGTTTCGTCCTCCAATGCTGATTCCAAGTATATCTTCTACATTTCTGAAAATATTTTCACTGTACAGGGAAAAAAGATCTGGAGACATTACACATCCGTGCCTAACACCTCTCTTAAAGGCTGATATTGTACGTCCATACTGTCTAATAATTCCACCAGTTCGAATGGATCCCTGAGTATTTTTGGATCGAAAGACTGTCGTAATCGATTTAAAATTTTCAGCTAGCCATCTCACCATCCGGATTTGAGCAGAGTTTACCCATGATATCATCGGTCTTAGAGGGATTTTGGGCTTGTGGAGTTAGTTTAGGTAGTCAGCACGTTTGAGGAGTTTGGGAGCACTCGGTATGGGCATTTCCGCAGTAGTCTCACTGATGAGTTTCTCCTTTACAAGTGCCTCGATTTCTTTCCTCATTTTTGCATCCAGATACTCCGACTTGTTTCTTTTGGGATCTAACTCTAAGTTAGTTTCGTCTGATAAGATCTCTTCCATTTTACACCGGTAGTCTGACATGTCCATCAGTACTGGACCACTTCCCTTGTCTGGTTTCAGTATTGTGAGTGTTTTGTTAGTCTTTAATGCTTTTAATGCAGTGAGGTGTTCATTGGTCAGCGGACATGTCTGATTAGATGGTGTTGTGCTGTACTGGTGTTCTAAATCTACCAGTTTGGATACCAACTATCCGTCCATCTTAGCGGAAGTAGGTGTTAACTTGGAGATCTGATTAATCAAACTGTGCTAGCGACTCAAATACGATTGATGTGTTTGGATTTTATGCAGGATTTTAATTCGCATGCTTGGGCCCCAGGTATTATGTTGTTAAATATGTATAACTATACGTTCCTCACATATTGTTCTGGGTTGCCAAGTACTGAGGTTGTGGTCTTTTCAGAACTTTAGATTTATCTAATTGCTTTAGTTTATGTTGTGTGTTTTCTGAAGTATGTCCCTTACGAGATGCAGCGAAATATGACAGGCATTTAATCGTGCAATCTATTGTTTGTGTCTTAGTTATTCAAAATTAGCTGTTTCTTTATAAGCCCAAAGAACTTACACTGCCTGACTTTGATATCATTCAGGAATTTTTTTGTATTTATTTTTTCCATTTAGATTTGTCAAATTTCAGCATTGTTTCTCTTGTCATAATGTTTCTCTCAATTCGCCTAACAAGTTTTTTTCTGCAAAAGTAGGCCTGAATTGTTTAGATGTACATTTTGGTTTCAAGTGTAAATCCCATACAAGAAAAATACGGAAAGTTCATGTAATTAAATCATGAAAATGCGGAAACAGTTTTCTTAAAACCAGATGCTACTTGGATAAACTTAAAAATTGCACCAGTGTATCAATTAGTGGCTAGGCAAAAACGGTACAGTTCCCATTAATAGCTTGTAATATGTACTTACGTGGTCTTATATAATTTAATTATCTTGCTGTTTATTTATTTTTTAGCATGACATGTTATATTAGCTTGACATGTTCTTGGAGTTTTCTTCTTCTTCTTCTTCTTCTTCTTCTTCTTCTTCTTCTTCTTCTTCTTCTTCTTCTTCTTCTTCTTCTTCTTCTTCTTCTTCTTCTTCTTCTTCTTCTTCTTCTTCTTCTTCTTCTTCTTCTTCTTCTTCTTCTTCACCTTCTTCTTCTTCTTCTTCTTCTTCTTCTTCTTCTTCTTCTTCTTCTTCTTCTTCTTCTTCTTCTTCTTCTTCTTCTTCTTCTTCTTCTTCTTCTTCTTCTTCTTCTCCTCCTCCTCCTCCTGCTCTAGCATCATCATCATCATCATCATCATCATCATCATCATCATCATCATCATCATCATCATCATTACCATCATCATCATATTCTTCTTACCAAAAAAGCAACTACTACTACTACTAGTCCAGTACTACTACTACTACTACTACCACCACCACCACCACCACCACCACCACCACCACCACCACCACCACCAGATTAGGGGGCTGAGTGGTCTCGAGGTATGGTGTCCGCCTCGAGTGCTGGAGGTCCCGGGTTTAGGCCCCTGTGAGGACCGGGATTTATTTAAAAAATCCACGTGGACCTCCAGTAATTTCCCCTGGTCTCTGGGTAGTGAGATCAGACACCCGTGTGTATTGTTGCGCACGTAAAAAATCCCTTGGCAATTGGAAATCGAAAAAGAGTAGCCTAACGGCGCTGCCCGGGCAAAATTTCGAGTTAAAAATCTACCCAAAGTATTTCAGGATCCTCGCCTTTGCTACAGAGTTCGTGCAATGAGCTGAGTTTCTCCAGACTCAGGTTTGAGTTAGGAGGAAAACGGAGCACTTATGGGGTTAAACCCATGAGCCGTGATGTTGATCCAACAACTAAAACTAAAAAACTAAAACCACCACCACCAACACCACCACCACCACCACCACTACTACTACTACTACTACTACTACTACTACTACTACTACTACTACTACTACTACTACTACTACTACTACTACTACTCCTACTCCTACTACTACTACTACTACTACTACTACTACTACTACTACTACTACTACTACTACTACTACTACATTACTACTACAATTGTTATTATTCATCCACTTTTCCTCCTCCTTCTCTTTGGTTATAATGCTGCGAACTCACCCTTTAGTTTAATAAAAAGAACACCATCGTAATATCCCAACAACTACCCATATCCTCAATTCACCGTCTACTAGCATCAATGTCGTTTGTTAGACCTATAAGACACCATCAGTCTACTCCACATCGCGACGATCCAATCCATGTCTACTTGACCTATAACCTCATTACTTGCACTGATGGATTCTTGACTTTCTCCGGCTGGGTTCTTCTCTCTTTCCTAATTTTAGATGGCAGAATCGATCTCCCAGAGTGAGTCTGAAGTACAGTAACGATGTAGGGGTGGGTCGTCCAAGCTTTCAGTTATGGTTTGGGATTTCATTGTGAGGATTTTCATTTTGAAACGTATCCGTGCTCTTCGGAGTCGTTACTGTCTGCTTCTCGGCGTCTGTCGTTTAGGGATAGTGAACGCGGCTTCACAGTTGAGACGTACCGAGGTTACAGATGATCGTTTGATGACCGCGGCGTAGTGGGTTCACTCCACGTGCCGATCAGTTGGACTTAAATGTTAGCTTCTCGTCCTTATTTTGAATCGTTAATTACAGTACCTCTGAAGTCGGAGAGGGGTTCGCCTGATGTTGAGGTACACTAGTAATAGCGAAAGCTCACCGTCACGAAACCTTAGTTCAGTTCACTCTCAAGTAGCATTAACCACTTGTGATTGTACGACAAGTGTACAGTACGCTCGAGTTCAAAGCGAGGACACGGACAAAAACAGTCAGCACGCAAGCCATTTGGAAGCAAATTTTCACAAAGCAAAGGCAAACTTCTGCTCATGGTCCATGCAGTCAGATATTGGTGATCATGTCTGTCCAAAGCCTTCTTTCTCTTGTGCTTCCAATCATTTCGGATACTGACGTTCCTCCATATAATTATGTCATACTGCCCAGCATCATGTCTCTTGGTCTCCCCCTGCCTCTCTTCCCCTCCAGCCTTCCTGTTGTGACGACAGACTCCAGCTTTTCCTCTTCTCGTGACATGCTTAAAGAATATGGAGTGTCTTCCTCTGATGCGAGTAACCAGTTCTCTTTGTGAGTTAACTTCTTTCAAGATGTCTGCATTACCCTTTTATTATCTTTCCACGGTGTTCTCATCATTTGTTTATAAAACCACAGCTCCACAGCTTCCATACAATTCCTCACTTGTCTGCTAATTGTACATGATGTGTTTCTATGCATCTGCATTGGCATAATATAGTCCTTAAGAAATCTTTTCCTCATCTCAGTTGATAAAATAAACTGCAGGGACTATTTATCATCTAATGAAATTTAACTGTCCAAGTGCATCTTCCATTTGCTGCTATTAAAGTACCCAAATACTTAAATACATATACAAATACATGACTTGTTTTAGAATTGTTCCATATACTTTGATGCTGCGTTTAGATATAACATATTTCTTTGTAATAAAAAAGTGTTTCGTATACTGTATTCAGTTTAGTTTAGTTTAGTCGATGGTTCAACATCACGGCACACGGGTGTAAGCCATAATTGCTCCGTTCTCCTGCTAACTCAAACCTGAGTCTGGAGAAACTCAGCTCAGTGCACGAACTCCGCTACCGGCGAGGATCTTGAAATACTTTGGGTAGATTTTTAACTCGAAATTTTACCCGGGCAGCGCCGTTAGGCTACTCTTTTTCGATTTCCAACTGCCAAGGGATTTTTTACAATACACATGGGCGTCCGATCTCACTACACAGAGACCAAGGGGAATTTTATTACTGGAAGTTCACATGAAAAAATCCCGGCCCTCACCGGGGCTTGAACCCGGGACCTCCAGCCTCCGAGGCGAACACCATACCTCGAGACCACGCAGGCCCATATATATATATATACTCTATTCAACGAAACATAAACGATTGCTCAAATATAGGGAGGTGTTAGCAATTAGGAGGTTCAAGCCGCTGTAAAGTCCGTTGTAAATTTGAAATTACCAAGGGAATTTGAAATGTTCCACGTTTGAATAATACATGTAACTGTGTATTTTAATTATTTCAGCTTAAGTGTTATTCATTTATTCACTTCATATGATTTATAATTCTGCAGTATGTACCTGACGAGAAGCATTGAAATACGCCAGACATAAAGTGTGCAACATATTGTATGAGGCTTCTGTGTTTACATTCACAAAGTGGATATATTGTTTCGAATTTTAAATTACAAATAACTAATAAATGATGGGGTTGATTGCTGTCTTCTAAAGAACTTGCATCTAACCAGCATGTTGGCAGTTTCCTTAAGGCAAGTGAGGCCAACTCGAGTCCCATCTTGATCTTTTTGCTTTTTCGAAGCTAACAGTTTCAGTAAATACATTTTTGGGAGGAAATGCGGTAATGTATGAGGCAAACACGCCTAAGGATATTGAAATCTGGCGTCAAACTAGACACGTGTATAAGGTTGTGTAGGCGCGAGTGGCCTTTCCCTGAAGCACTTTATAACATAAACAACAATCCTTCGACATCTTCAATCTTAGTTTAAATGTGTTTGGATCTGTACGAAGCGTGCTGGGATCAATATCTTAAACATGAAGGTTCCAAAATTGGGTTCTGCCACTTAGAGCTGTCTGTGTTACCTGCTAAATGAAGGATTGTTTACATATGTAGAAATGGCCCCTTGAGTATAATCTAACATTGAATACAAAGAGCCACACTGAAGAAATTAGAATGGATACAGAACAAGGGGATGATCACGTAAAAGATGGAGTGATGGTATCAAGATCAACCGTAGAGAAATGGTATCAAGATCAACCGTAGAGAAATGAATACCAATTGTCATGGGACGTCAGTTAACGATCGTGTTTCTAGGAGTGCGTTGGTGATGATCGAATTTCTTCTTCTTCTATTGTTCTTGTTTCGTCGACTCGTTACTTCCGGTGAATCATAATACTGGCTTGGAATGTCTAGGAGGATGGTGATTAGAAAGTAACACCTCAACAGGCAGGTGGGCCGTCAGACACCCAATGAGAACATTGCCATAGTTACTCTTTAACAAACTCAACAAGGCCGGTGGTAGTAGTCAAAACTTCAAGGAAGATTTTATTTGCTGTGCTGCACAATCAATCATATTACACAGTATTCCATCAGCCGGCCACATCTCCCTATCTAGCTTTTTTCGCACAGGGGGCATGTTCATCACCGTATCCACTGGTAGCCATATGTACAATGCGCAGAATACTCAGTCTTTCACAAGTCCTTTCTCTCTTTCCTTAACGCCATTAAGCGGATGATAGGGCCATAGATCGGGTGACAGCTGGTTCAAGCACCATTCATGGTTTGTTATTCATTGTTCATAGAACAGAGCCAGAGGGTGACTTGATAGCCGCTGTTCAATATGATGGCAACTTAGGCTCGTTGGTAATTAATACTATTGCCCTATGGTTGATGCACGTTTTCATTGTCACTGTAGATCTACAGAGACAAACCATACTTGGTTCGGAACCGCTGATCCCACCTGATTTCACGCAACTGTAGACTTCTCGCCGTGTCGCTAACGGCCAGTTATCTTGCTGACTTTTCTGTGCATCGTTTCTGGACCAGCGCCTTCCTGAGTAGCGGTGCTGTGGTCTTCCAACTGTGATTAATTCTCTCATCATATATAGTAGGTTTAACTTCTTTCACCGGATTATTCACAATAACTAGTAATCTAGAACAAACTCAACATGTCCGAAATAACTCAACGCCAATATGATTTTGTATTTCTTTTTGTCTCCGAACATCAGACGAATCACATTCATCATGTTCGCCACGTTTAACATGAATACAATATTCAGAGACCACAATTTCACACATTCTAACTACAAAAGTAGAGCTCAGTATGTGGCCGTTCTACTACCCTCAGAACTAGGTCCGCCACTGACCGTAGTCCAAGTTCCACTGTCCGCTTGGCGGTGAGCTGTCCACTGCCATGCGATACACCTCGCTATTTCCGTGCAAAGTGTGTCTTACAATCCTCTCGATTTTCACGTCTTGTCATAGGATTGTGCAAGATTAAGCTATCTGTACCCAATAAACCATGGCCTGACCCAGGTCCATGGCACTTAACTATGGCTGAATCAAATACAACTGGCCTGCATGGTGTGAATATCTATTCTGTCTATTGTTTGTTTCATGTAGATGCCCTAGCTGTTAACTTGTAAGTCTTAATGTGGATCCTAACGGTTTTTCAATGACTACTGTCTTCTGTGTGTGTGATGTTTCAAAAACGTAGTGTCTGTCTCAAGGTTCCGTGCCAAAGTAAAATTGTATCTTTGGAGTTGTTAAATGATGCCTTTTTGTGATGTGTTTTTACACATTCGTTATGATTAACACCACCGTTTTTCATCACAACTTTAATTAGTCCAAATGTCGGTGTTGAAATGGTCACATTATGTTTCTTCCCTTAACACTTCCATTCCAACAGTGGCGGAGTTTTACAATTCAGCAGCGTTGCACAGTCAACCCAAATTGAAATGGGTACCAGGATATCTCTTGGAAAGTAATGGCGGTCGCGGTGATACTAACCACATCACTTACCGAGCTCCGATTAGTCTATAAAATATAGGTCTAGCACCAACTTCCCATTGCGCCTTAAGGCGTGCAAAAATGTCCTTTACTTACTTACTTACCAGGCCACGGATACGAGGGACTTTACTGTGGTCTCCAGGACAAGATATAGAAGTATTTAAGGGCTTTCCAGAACAAGGGTAAGGGTACTGAATGCGCCTTATGTTGTGTAAAAGGATCCTTTACTTGTACTTTGTCTGTATACTGTTGAGGACAAGCTTCTTTCTTGTGGAACCATATTCATGTGAATAATGGACTATTTCGCAGTCGCTGAAGAAGAAAATTCGGGCTTTTGAGTTCATATGCTAAAGAAAAGTACTTAGCACATCGTGGACCAAAAAGAAAAAAAATAACACTATGAAATTCTACAAGACCTGAACATCCAAGAAATCTGGCTCATAAAGACTGTCATGTCGCGGAAACTGAAGTGCATTGGCCATTTAAAATGTGACAGTAGCTTGTAAAGAACAATGATGGTTCCTGCTAGAAGAGGCAAGTGTCGACAGCATGAAGATGTACACAGGATATCCCTAGGGCATGAACCTGCGTGAGGCAGGAGCACTGGCAAGAGATGGAGAGACTGTTCAACGCACCGTGATGACATCAACGTTCTGCACAATACCTTCTACATGAGGATATACCCTGTTCTCGGCATGTATACAGCCATGCCTATTTATTAAATGTATAAATTCATATCATGCTGTGAGATCACTGGGGAAGCAGACATTCTGAGACAAACCTAACGACTGTTAAAATATAGGTTCTAAACAACATACAAAGAATGATAGAGCGGGGTAAATGAATGAGTCCTTGAAGAAACAAATGAAAAACTGTAAATTGATTTTTTAAAATTTTTTTTTTTTGCATATCCTATTTATAGGACATCGCTGTCAGCACCAGCATTTTTACTGCTGTTGTTGATGTCGTGACAAATTTTACGTTGAGGAGACTGCCATTGCTTTCTGAACGACCGGCTCCCATACCAACACGTTAAAACCCCAGCGCGACACGGTCTGCTGCAAAATCCGTCGCCGCCGCGTTTCGAACGCCTAGTAAGCGGCTCATGAATCGCGTTCGCAAGCCTTTAGGACATGGAGCCCGGCGTAAATTAATTAGAGAAATTAAAAGACTCAAGCGAAATGGACATGTAATGAAGCAAAATGGCTGTAGAAATGTCGAGAACAGGATACCATCAAGTAGCAGGTCTTTTTTCAGAAGGTCGCTCTAATCGCGACCTGTTGAACAGTCTCGAACAGAGGCCCTGAAGATGTGGAAGAAGAATATGTCGTATTTCATGGAAACAGAAACAATTAAAAACAAAGGTTCTAGAAAAACTGAGAAAGAAAAGTGATTTGGTGAAATAAATAAAGAAGGAGACAAGTGAAATATTTCAGCTATGATAAAAGACATACCACTCTTATTCAAACCACACTGGAGGGATAGGTTGAGGGCAAGCGAGCAAGAGGTAGACAATGATACAGGTGGGAAGATAACATCAAGAGATGGTCGAACATCAATCTGACAGAATGCACAGTCAGGGCAAGAATCAGTGTTGGAGATTCATAGCAGCCAACCTTCACTTCGGAGATGGCACCTGATTGATCCTTAATGCACTGAGCACTAGAGCACAATCTATCTATCTATCTATCTATCTATCTATCTATCTATCTATCTATCTATCTATCTATCTATCTATCTATCTAACAACCTACATACCTTCCTACCTACCTACCTACCTGTCCGTCCGCCCGTCCACCCGTCCGCCCGCCCGTCTGTCTGTCTGTCTGTCTGTCTGTCTGTCTGTCTGTCTGTCTGTCTGCCTGCCTGCCTGTCTGTCTGTCTGTCTGTCTGTCTGCAATGCCCTGCCCGGTCCTGTTCTGTCCTGTCCTTTTCATATGTCTGACTGTCGGTGGGTCGGTCTGTCTATCTGTCTATTCTTCCATCTATTTCATTCTTTGTCTTTCCAGTGTATCTTAATCATTCGCAATTGTCTCTCGTGATTCATGCGTGTAAACGTATGCGCTGCTTAATTTTCGATTTCACGGTGTGCCATTAATCTTAATGCTAATTTGACGAAATTAGATTTACATGACTGCAAATAAAGACATGAAAGAGTGAGGCGTACAGGGCTACTGGAAGTGAAGAATCAGAGAGAGAGAGAGAGAGAGAGAGAGAGAGAGAGAGAGAGAGAGAGAGAGAGAGAGAGAGAGAGAGAGAGAGAGAGAGGGGAATAGCGAGACAACAATCCGAGGGATTATCAGAGAGCGAGTTGTGGTGAGAGGATTATTGTCATTACTGCCCAAAGTGTAGCACAGTGAGGTCTTGAGCCTGCGGTATTAAGGCCGCCTGGCTAGAGCCTTCGCCGTGAACTGTGACACGATCATATAATAAGGGATAACAGATTGGTCGGCGTGCCTTTATTAAAACACAATACGAGAGTTTTGTGTCGGAGCTTAAATGATTTACAATAAGAAGGCAGGCACCATAGTAGTTTAATGTTACGGTTCGCTCCTCTGCCACGAAATCCACCCTGCTATTATATACTGGAAGGCCCCGGTTAACGTCGGGGTTCTTGGAAAACGCGACCATAAGTGAAACGACGCATATCGAAACACCATTTCCCACAGAAGTAAATGAAATACAGTGTATTATGTAATGTTTATTTTGATGGTTGTTGATATTTATTGGTTAAATAGAGGTGGGTTGGATGGCGAGTGGTAGAATTATTGGGACGTAGGGGCATTAAAAACCACGACTCGCTCCAAAACTATCATCAGCGTTACTAGTACTGCTCTCACCCGCCTTCTTAGCTAGATCTTCATAGAGAGACCTTGCTTTGTCTTGGATAGCCAGCCATCTTGCTCACAAGTTAGTTCTTCAATCCAGACGGCCAATAGTGCTTCCATGTTCTGCATAAGAGTACATCTGTTACGAGTGATCTTGGAAGCACTCAAAGGGGTTACGTTTTTAGCACCTCTTTCATTTTGTCAGCACCTGCACGAATTGTTCTTACCATAATTGTCATGGACTTTACCGATATCAACAGCCCGATCGCCAGCCTCAAAACGACGTTACACATCTACCTTCACCTCTAGAGTAACACTTTTCCTGGTTCACCTACAACCAGACACACTATCAGCACTTACTTTGCGCTTTGAACTCATAATTATGGGTGATGACACGATACAATCCTGGAAAAACGAACTGCACAAAATGTAAAATGGCGACGTTATCGCAGCATAGCAACACAGGTGAGACGTCATAGCGGAACGTAGGACGTAAAGTGAAGTTATGTCCCATTGTGACAACGACGTTATAGCGAAACGACGTAAACCAAAGCGGCGTATATCGGGGCCTTGGTGTAGATGAAGGAACATATTTACAAATGGACTTCTGATCCCTATGCGATGACACCTGGGTTTCCACATGGATTTTCCATATCCCCAGTGCTCTTTAATGTCTACACCAGCAAAGTTGCAGTTATTGAGACACCAATTGGGGTAGAATCTTGGCATTTTTGTACTGGTGTACAGACAGGGCAGAGATAGGGAAAGTTTGGCAGTAGATTTACAGGTGGCAGTAAACAGGATGGCAGAGTGGTGCAGGGACTCAGGGGTCGTTATAAACCTGGGCAAGGCATCAGTTGTATGGTACTCTCTGGATAACCGGATTCTGAAGGCAGATGTCCCATGTATTATATTGAATGAATGTCGTCTTAGTAGAGAGAGTAAATTGAAATACTTGGGTATCACTTTCGACAGGTGTATGTCTTTTAAGGATCATGTGGCGGCTTTGGTGGTGAAGGCTGGTAGGGGACTTAATGCTTTGAGGGCAAAAGCAGCAACCGGGTTAGAGCAGAGGATGCTGTACAGGCTCTTTCAGCAGTTAATAATTCCTATGACTGAGTACGGTTTGGGACTCCTGACAGTATCAAAGAGTCAGCTTGAAAGGTTGGAGCGCATACGGTGAATCTGGGATCCACAAAGGATACATCAATAATATGCATGAAGCATATCGTGGCGCTATCAACAATGGTGGATAGACATAGGATACTTCAGGCCAAATGGTACCTGAGAGTTTCTGCAGAAAGGGATAATCCCCTGCATGAAGTCATGGATATGGTCAAGGGTCATAGACTAAGACGAGGCAGGTCCCGGATGGCACAGGCAGAAATATCTTTACGTCAGGTGTGTGATCTAGAGACCATCAATCGTGAAAAAGAGTGGGTAGAAGTACCGGTAGACAAGATGGACTGGCACAATGTAATAGTAACACTGGGTCGTGAGTGCAAAGAATGAGCAGCAGGCCGCACAGAGTTTGAGGTGCAACAACTGATCCAGAGTAATATACATCCAGGTGACATAGTGATCTTTATTGATGGGTCAGTGGTGAGAAACAAACAAAGTGGTTGCAGTTTCATCGCGAAGACTAACGGACGATTCTTGAAAAAGGAGAGTATGGCATATAAGGTTACGACCTCCAGCATGAGAATGGAGATGGAAGCAGCCACAGCGGCATTCCGTTGGTTAGTGGAGACCACTGCAACACACATTGTCTTCATCACGGACTCAAGGAGTATGCTTTGTAAGGTGGAGAAAGGAATGTTCCGTGTGGAATGGCTCACCACGTCTCAGAGTACTCAGTAAGTAATAGTCAAAGTTTTAAAAGTAAAGTGGTTAAAGGTCACATTTACATTCCTTAAGGCGCATTGGGAATACGCTGCTAGGATCCATATTTTAATTGACCATCGACAGTAGGTGAGTGATACGATCATTATCACGCCGGCCGCCTTTACTTCCTAAGCCATTTCTTAGTGCCCATGTTATTTGGAGTCGACCTAGGAGCCCTGACCAATTTTAAGCATAGGAATTCGCCCTGTTGCATATCGAACCCATAACTACCAGGCGCTACCGAGGCTAACTCAAACTTAGTGCTCTGTAAAATATAGTCAAACTGTGTGCTCACTAAAATTTAGTCAAACTTAGTGCCCAGTAATATATGTCAAACCTAGTGCTCAGTAAAATATAGTCAAACTGTGTGCTCAATAAAATATAGTCAAACTTTGTGCTCAGTAAAATATAGTCAAACTTTGTGCTCAATAAAATATAGTCAAACTTTGTGTTCAGCAAAATATAGTCAAACTGAGTGTTCAGTAATATATGGCCAATCTTAATGCTCAGTAAAATATACTTAAACTTAGTGCTCAGTAACATATCTTCATAGTTCTCAGCAAATTATAATGAAATTTCATAAAATAAAAGCACTCGAGCGATATGGCGATTGATTCAGCTAAGTCATTTAGGCGTGAATGCTGGGCGACCACCCTGTAATGCATGAATAATGAAATACCTAGAATTATTTATACTAGCTGACCCGGCCCGGCTTCGCCCAGACCCTGGTGGGGAGCATCTCATTTAATTCATATAAGTTGTCATATAAGTTCTCATTCCCGTTACCGACAATCTGTCTGTCTGTCTGTCTGTCTGTCTGTCTGTCTGTCTGTCTGTCTGTCTGTCTGACCCGGCCCGACTTCGCCCAGACCCTGATGGGGAGCATCTCATTTAATTCATATAAGTAGTCATATAAGTTCCCGTTCCCAACTGTCTGTCTGTCTGTCTGTCTGTCTATCTATCTGTCTGTCTGTCTGTCTGACCCGGCTCAGCCCATGGTGGAGAGCATCTCATTTAAATCATATAAGTAGTCATATAAGATCCCGTTCCCGACTATCTGTCTGTCTGTCTTGGGTAAATGGAGGAGGGAGGAGGAAGAGGGAGGTGGAGGAGGGAAGAGGAGGGAGGTGGAGGAGGGAAGAGGAGGGAGGAGGAGGGAGGAGGAGACAGGAGACAGGAGGAATAGGGAGGAATAGGAGGGAGGAGGAGGGATTAGGAAGAGGAGGGAGGAGTAGGGTGGAGGAGGAGGGGGAGGAGAAGGGAGGAGGAAGAGGGAGAAGGAGGGAGGAGGAGAACGCAGGAGGAGGAGGGAGGAGGAGGAGGAGAGGGAGGAGGAGGGAGAGGGAGGAGGAGGGAGGAGGAGGAGAGAGTAGGAGGAGGGAGGAGGCGGAGGGAGCAGGAAGAGGGAGGAAGAGGGAGGAGGAAGAGGGAGAAGGAGGGAGGAGAAGGAGGAGGAGGGAGGAGGAAGAGGGAGGAGAAGGGAGAAGGAGGGAGGAGGATAACGCAGGAGGAGGAGGAGAGGGAGGAGGAGGGAAAGGGAGGAGGAGGGAGGAGGAGGAGAGAGTGGGAGGAGGGAGGAGGCGGAGGGAGAAGGAAGAGGGAGGAAGAGGGAGGAGAAAGAGGGAGGAGAAGGAGGGAAGAGGATGAGGGGGAGGAGGAGGAATGTGACGGGAGGAGGAGGGAGGAGGTAGAGGGAGGAGGAGGAGGAGGGAGGAGGAGAGAGGAGGAGGAGAGAGGAGGAGGAGGGAGGAGGATGAGGGAGGAGGAGGAGGGATGAGGAGGAGGGAGGAGGAGGAAGAGGGAGGAGGAGGAATGTGAAGGGAGGAGGAGGGAGGAGGTAGAAGGAGGAGGAGGAGGGAGGAGGAGAATGGAGGCGGAGGGATGAGGAGGAGAGGGGGGAGGAGGAAGGAGGAGGGGGAGGAGGTGGAGGAGGAGGGAGGAAGAAGGAGGAGGGAGGAGGAGGGATGAGGGGGAGGAGGGAGGGGGAGGAGAAGGGAGGAGAAGGGAGGAGGAGGGCGAAGGAGGAAGGAAGAGGAGGGCGAGGAGGTAGGAGGAGGGAGGAGGAAGAGGAAG
>JACEFZ010007409.1:155000-235000 GCA_014155875.1 Cepaea nemoralis
CCACATCGCTTTCCAGGATGAAAGACCTGGGAGTAAGAATCGGCACAGCCAGACGCGAGAGGTACATCGGGAAAACAAAGCGCCTCGTCAACCAACACAGAACTGGCACTATTAGCCACCGGACGCTGATGCATATGCTGGGGGGAGGATCTGAGCACCTACGGACATGTCCGGAGTGCAACGAAGATACCCCAACTGATAACTGATAACTGATAACTATAACTAACTAACTAACTAACTAACTAATAAAGAGAGAAACGAGCAGAATAGCGAACAAAGAAAAATAAGAACCAATCGGCGGGCGGATATCCGATCACGTGATGACACCCCATGTCACAAGAAGGGCTGACATTTTTGGGTCAGTCGAGTCTCGGAGTGGTAACATCAGAACTCCAGCGCACATTAAGCGAAATGGATCGAAAGTTACACCAACACATCAAGATTGTTCTGACTACTGGTCGAGCGTAGCATGTCACCCAGCCATGTTGAAAAACGGGAAGTAAAGCAGAAGGCCTCAGTCACTCGTTCTACTTGCTGACAACAACAAAAACGATAGATTCAAAGTTGGCGGGGTGTTCCGCAGTTGATATACCGATCAAGGCGTAAGCGGTGGCGTAATTAGAGTGACTAATAATTAGACCAGTGGTTCTCAACCTTTTTTGGCCCATGCCCCCTCCCCCCTTTTACCATATGTTCAGAACCCCCCTTTCGAATTGCTTCCCTATAAATTCTCCCCACCCTTACATAGTATACATAAAAATGGAAGCTAAATTTAATAACACTTACTAGAACAAATCTAAACATCTACATAAAACGTGATTATGTTATAAAATGAATTTTATTAGGGCGAGAAGTACAGAACCGTAAAATTTAGAGGGAAAAACAATATCAAGTTCTTGTATTAATGCGATTTTGAAATAATCTTAATCCCCCCCCCCCTTTGGAAACCCTAAAATTCCCCCCTGGGGGGGGGGGGAATACCCCACCGGTTGAGAATCACTGAATTAGACAGTAGAAGTTACACACAATTGAGCAGATGAATAACGCAATCTTGAGTAAACGAGTAAAGTCGTACGCGTGTTCGACGCTTTGGCTCGTCGCTTGCCAAAATGAGGACAAGATTAGCCACCTATTCCTCCTTGCTCTCAGGCCTACAAAACGCGATGGCCATATAGCATCACATACCCACAGCTAAAAAGAAAAACTGCTTCTGGACAATTAAATTAATAATATTGCATTAAGTGCCTGTTGTAATATAGGCTAGAAAATCCATCCCCTTGGGGTTGGAGTTTCATCTAATAAAACAGAGCAGCCGGAGGCATGCGGACAATGAGCAACAACGTTACCACGTTCACAGATAACAGAAGATAATGAACCGGAAACAGCGTATCAAGGTGTTCCATCGCCACAGCAAACAGACAACTCGGAGATCTATTTTTGCCAGTCGGCTTGTACGTGAAGTTCCCGCGCGTAGACTGGGCAGACATCTCTAAAACCTATTTACTTATGTGGCATTCTGAGCTCTCACGTGACTACTTTTCGTGGAGGCGCTAACACATATATATTTTTGAATAGCAAATAAAGAAATGGCCCACCATCTAACTGAAATGGCAGAGCTCTGGCTTAGCTACTAAGATATTCTTGCACCCGCCAGTCATCGTGAAATGTTGTTGGATATACCGTAATAAATCCAGAAACTGATTGATTTGTTTGTTTATATAACAGAGCATAACCTCAGCACTGTTATATTTACACCTTGTTCTGTGACACTCATGTTTGTTTTATAAGTAAACTAGCTGACCCGGCCCGGCTTCGCCCAGTCCCTGGTGGGGAGCATCTAATTTAATTCACATAAGTAGTCATACAAGTTCTCGTTCCCGTTCCCGACTATCTGTCTGTCTGTCTGTCTGTCTATCTGTCTGTCTGTCTGTATGTCTGTCTGTCTGTCTGTCTGTCTGTCTGACCCGGCTCGGCATCGCCCAGCTCCTGGTGTGGAGCATCTCATTTAATTCATATAAGTAGTGATATAAGCTCCCGTTCCCGTTCCCGACTATCTATCTGTCTGTCTGTCTGTCTATCTGTCTGTCTGTCTGTCTGTCTGTCTGTCTGTCTGTCCATCCGTCCCTCCCTCTCTGTCTGTCTGTCTGTCTGTCTGCCTGTCTGTCTAATCATTTATTGCTTGCAGTTAGAACATCCTTAGATAAACGAAGACCAACTTACAAAAGAGCACTTGAAAGATCTTTACATCTTCCCCCAACAATTAACTTGGATAAATGGAGCGGCGGCAGCAGCAGCAGAAGAAGAAGAAGAAAAAAGAGGAGTAGGAGGAGGGAGGAGGATGAGGGAGGTGGAGGAGGAAGGAGGAGGGAGGAGGAGGAGTAGGGAGGAATAGGAGGGAGGAGGAGGGATTAGAAGGAGGAGGGAGGAGTAAGAAGGAGGAGGAGGGAGGAGGAGGAAGAGGGAGGAGGAGGGAGGAGGATGAGGGAGGAGGAGAGAGGAGGAGGAGGGAGAAGGAGGAGGGAGGAGGAGGAAGAGGGAGGAGGGGGAGGAGGGGGAGGAGGAAGAGGGAGGAGGAAGAGGGTGGAGGAAGAGGGAGGAGGAGGGAGAAGGAGGAGGAGGGAGAAGGAGGGAGGAGGAGAACGCAGGAGGAGGAGGTGGAGGAGGAGGAAGGAGGAGGAGGGAGAGGGAGGAGGCGGGAGAGGGAGGAGGAGGGGGAGGAGGAGGGGTGAGGAGGAGGAGAGAGGAGGAGGAGGGAGGAGGAGGGAGGAGGAAGAGGGAGAAGGAGGAGGGAGAAGGAGGAGGGAGGAGAAGGAGGGGGAGGAGGAAGAGGACGGAGGATGAGGAGGGAGGAGGAGGGATGTGGAGGGAGGAGGAGGGATGTGGAGGGAGGAGGAGGGAGGAGGAGAGAGGAGTGAGGAGGGGGGAGGAGTAGAGGGAGGAGGAGAGAGGAGGAGGTAGGAGGAGAAGGGAGGAGGAGGGATGAGGAGGAGGAGGGAGGAGGAGAGGGAGGAGGAAGGAGGAGGGGGAGAAGGGAGGAGGAGGAGGGATGAAGAGGGAGGAGAAGGGAGGAGGAGGGAAGAGGAGGGAAGAGGAGGGAAGAGGAGGAGGAGGGAAGAGAGAGGAGGAGAAGGGAGGAGGAAGGAAGAGGAGTAATTAGGAGGAGGGAAGAGGGCGAGGAGGTAGGAGGAGGAGGAAGAGAGAGGAGGAGGGGGAGGAGGGAGGAGGAAGAGGGAGGAGGGGGAGGGGAAGAGGAAGAGGGTAGGAGTAGGAGGAGGAGGGGAGAGGAGGAGGAGGATTATAACGCATATGCCTGTAGATAACTGCAGCGAAAAGGTGGGTCTGTCTATCTATCTGACCCGGCGTGGCTTCGCCCAGCTCCTGGCGGGGAGCGTCTCATTAAATTCATACAACAACAAAAAAGTTACTTAAAAGAATGTCCTTCCACACACCATCCATTATTTTTAATGAAAACTGTTTTTAATCACCTACATGACTGTAGATAACTTCTTTAAGCATAAAAAGATGAGTTACAATGTTATGCATTATGCATTATTTTTATGAAAACTTTGAAAATGCCTTAAAGATTATATCATTATTTATTATAATTCATATGCCTGTAAATAACTATAGACAAAAAGTTTATAAATCTTTGAAAACGATGCAACAATATGACTATAAGTTATATAGCAATGTTATTAAAAGTTATGCCCCTTGAAATAACTTTTCTAGAGTTAAGTCCCCTTGCTATATAGAAATTATAATGAAAAATGAAATATTAAATAATATTAAGTAAGTAGCCAATTTTACACTAAAAACATATCTTATTTGGCAGCGCGGGAATGAGAGGACGACGTGTAGAAAATTTCATCTCAATCGGATGGACCGTTCGCAAACGCATAAATAACATACAGACATAGCCTTTTATATATAAGAAGATTATACATTGTTACGTGACAAATCTGGTTGTTATGTATTCACAGTACACCATGTTATGTGATAACATTGTTTGTTTGTACCTACAGTGGTTGTTCAGTAATATCTATGTATGTCCTGTCAGTCCCTAGATGTCTGGTAATACATAATATATTGAGAGACAGTGGGGATTATTTGTGAGCAAAGAGACCTACATATTGGTCCAACTTTATCAATATTCCATAGGGTATTTCAATTCTGGGGCCAGTAGTAACGTTCCTTGATCCCCACGCCTTCCAAGGGAACCTACATTCATTATCTTTGTTATTATTTTTCGTGAAGGGAACTTACTTTGTAGTAGGGAACTTGACGTGGGGGGCAACGAGTCAATTCCAGGCTACCTAGAGAAGGCATATTAGGATGAGAACCCATCCCCATTGGGATTTCATCTAGTCTAATAATTTCACACCTCACGCCTGGACTCCCAGGTCGACAAGGCTTAAATTAGTTCCAAGAAATGTCTTGTGAAGCAAATGTCTTAGGTGTGACACCGACCACATCATCAACCTAGTGCTGTTTGGTCTATAAAGATAAGTGTAAAAGATACTTTTATTTACGTGTACTTACTATAGTGCGTCCACAAGTGTTTGCTGTTATTCACGTTTCTTTTTTTTTTCTCTGTTGCATTATTATGAAATTTTTCCTGCCGTCATTTATTTACTTCCATCCAAGGAATACGTCTTTGATATGTCAAAAGTCAAGTGAAATCTTGAAAATTGGCGAAATTGCTTTGATGTTTTGGCGAAAATGGTTTGAATTCTCGCTAACAAACTTGTTTTGCAGAAATGCATGTCAATTTTGAACATTTCCGTTCCACTATGTGACGTGCTTTTCGTGAGGAAATTCCTGTGCGCCACGGATAATATTCCTTATTGAACGCTGATGTTTCCGTGTGAAGTTGTAATACATTTTATTATATGCACTTCATCTCTGACCCGTAAATTATATACCATATATAAACAAACATTGAGATCTGCTGTACAATCTCTAGAACCAAAATATTTTTTATTGGGTATACATAATGATAAGATTATATGCTAAATCTCATCATTTTCCCACATTTAACCCCCAGGACTAAAGTGGGGGTTAAAGCACCACTAGATTTTATTAGAAAGCAGCAAGTCAAATGGTTTGGCCATGCAAGTAGGTTACCAATCAACAGCATACCACAACAAGCAATGATGTACAGATCAGATGGAATCAGAGGAAGAGGCCGACCACGTAAACGTTGGACGGAGGGAATAGCAGAGTCCATGGGAATATCGATACATGAAGCTCATACTCGGGCACTCTCACGAAGTTTATACTTCACCTCGACACCACAAGGTACAAGAGGAACATGATGAGATGAGATTAGAGGTCACTGAGTTATGGATTTTTTTTTTACCGGGTCAAACATTTGTGAATGCACTATAAAGACTTCCACTAGTTGAGATTAATAAAATATATGATTCGAATTTCATTCAATTATGTCTACAAGTCACTCCTGGTCATCTTCGTGGTGCCATTTGATTGAATGTAGTTGTAAGTTGAACTGAACCAGTGGGCTTCACATTACCATTATCAATCATAACCCGACGAATTCTCACATAAATGAGCTTGTTAAACCAGCGGTTTTTCCGTCCGTACGTTAAGTGTCATGATAACCCAAAGTCTGTATATTATTATTGTGTCTTCTATCCTATACGTTAAACATTTTAACAATGTATATTCCACGTGTACGCTTACTGCAACCAATCAGCGCAACAGAGATTATATGAGTTAGAAGAGCCGCGGGAGTAACTGTGAGAGATAATATTTTGAATGAGGAAATTATAAGACAGCTAGGTTTAAAACCAGTCTTCACTTCGTTAAAGAACAACAGATTAAATGCTTTGGCTCTCATCGCACGTATGCCCTGATACCATCTGCCACAAAGAGCCACACTGAAGAAATATAATGGACACAGAGCAAAGGGAAGACCACATACAAGATGAAGTGATGGTATCAAGAACAAACTTAGAGAAATGAATAACATCTTACAAATAGTATTACAAAGTGTATACCAGATATTTACATCTCTCCCCAACACTTAGCCGAGATAATTGCAGGAAGAGAAAAATCAGAGGAAGTATTACATTTGTTACACTCATTCTACATAATGTATCGTCATTAGCCGGATGTATCAGTCACCTGAACTCATAACTATGAACATCTGCAGAATCTTTGTAGCCAGCCATTTTTATAGCGCAATTTCTTAGAGATTTGTGTGTGTGTGTGTTTCCCCCCCCCCCCCCCATATCCCTTACAGGACGTTGCAGTCAACACCAGCATATTTTCAGCTGCTGTTGATGTACTAGGCAAGTTTTACGTTCAATAGTTTGCCATTGCTTTCTGAACGACCGGCTCACATACCCCCCCCCCCCCCTTCCCCCGTAAGTTAACAGCGCGGCGCGATCCGCTGCCGAATCTCGCCAGCTGCTGTTTTCCCCAAATGGATATACGGGATTGCAAACAATGTCGTTAACCCCTTGGCCAGGGCGAAACCGATTTGTATTTACCAGGAATATATACAACCTATACTGTTGTATGCATGTAACACATGGACAATAAACAGATATACCGAGATGCATCAAATTTCAGTGAAAATGTTCGTTCATCTATGTTCGATGTCGTCTTCTGATTTGCCGTTTGATGATGTTCTCTTTGTAGTTAACTTATTTCAAGATATCTTCTTTACTATTTCTTTCTTTCCACGACGTTTTCATCATCCTTCTATAAAACTACATCATCACAGCTTCGACATAAAATCACTATTTGTTTGCTAATTGTCCATGGTTCGCTTTCATACACCGGTACTGACTCGATATAACTCAAATGAACTATTTTTCTCTTAAAAGAAAACAGGGATAAAAAGATCATTTTCATAAGCCGGACGTCTTAAGTTCACATGAGCGGAATAAAGACGTTCCAATGAGTCAAGAGGTGAGAGTTGCGATGCAGGCACTGGACATATAAAGCACACTGAGAAAACCTCTTAACTCATTAATTGTCATGAGATGATTAATAGTCTTAAGCGATTTCCGTATCTGCCATGGCTTATATACAGTAGTTTTCCACGTGTAACCCCTTTTAATTTGATACATAATACAACATACCTGCTACATTAGTAATAACATTTATGCCATAACTATGATGGACCCCTGCTTCCCATTTACCGCCATCCATTTTTATTTGCTCCAAACCTATTTTGTGTTATCACTGAGTCTTTTAAAAGCATAAATAACGTACTTAAGGATAGCAATCAATTAACAATGTAAGCTACCGTAAGAAGCAGTAATAGGTCAATAAGAAGGTTTGGCTTGGGTCTGGCTAACGCATTCCGAAGAAAACTGTGGTTGCAAGATCCAACACCTAGTGAAAAAGTGAAATATGACGATGTGGCATGAATTGGTTGAGAGCTTATTTTGCTATTGGAGATCAAGGAAGACAAGTCCTTCCCCCGGAACCAACTACGGGAAATAGGAATATAAGAGGACCAAATACATGGATCACGACCACAGTATCAATCAACAAGAGAATGCAGCAACCAGAGAGATTCATCCCAAGAATCACTCAATGTTCCAGATGTCAGAAGGCCGGCCACAGCAGAGCAACGTGTCGCAGTAAGACGGAAATCTGCCGATACTGCGCCGATCATCACGCCTTCAATGAGTGTCCGCTGGCTAAGCTGGACACGGACTTCCGAGCACCCAACAACAAAAGAAAGTGCGCCAACTGCCTGGGCAAACATGGAGCAAGATACCTGGGCTGTCCGTACCTGCAAAGACACAGAGACGAAAAAAAAGATCGAAATTATCACAAAGACGCCATACAACGAAGCAATGCGGAGGTGCGAGACAGCAACATGCATCTCACAAGCCGAGAAAGAGCAACTGCAAAGCCAGATTGAGGAGCTAAAGAAGCAAGTCAAGCTACTGCAAACATCGGCACCAACCAGCGACAATGGGAAACTTCTTGCTGAAATAAAGGAGATCCAGCGGGACATCAAACAAGAGGTGGAGAATATGAGGCAGATGACAAAGATAAATGAAGAGATTCTGCGAGACATCAAAGCGGTAAGAGAAATTCTAACAACTGAAAGGGAGCCAACCCAAAACAAACCAGCACAAGAAACAGAAAAGCACACAGAGAAACCGCAAGATTATATCCAACAAGAGATCGAGCCGGAACCGCTAGACAAAGCCAGCAACCCAGCCACGACAATATCCCGCCAGACATCCGAAGAAAACCAAGACGAGCACCCTGAGGACGACACGGAGAGGCCCGGTGGCCTACCTTGGAGGAGCTACGAGAGTCGGCAAGAATTGAGAAACTCAGACACCAGGAATTCAAAAGGTGCTGGATTAAAATAGAAAACAAGAAACCAAAAAAAAAAAAAACTCAGGAGACCGGTAGAATACCCAACTAGACACTTGGAACGGGATACCGACTACTGGTACTACATAGAAGACGGAGAGAGAAAACCATGGCTGAGCGCGGAGGAAAACAATCGAATGGCAACAGAAGCTAAAACTCGAAGATGAAAAAAGGCACAAGGTGGAAAATAGAAACGTCGAAAAGCTCCTTCAGAAAATACACAAAAAAGGAGACTAAAAGACCTAATAAAAAGTCCTTATAAGGACTGCAGCCAGTCAAGCCAGACGAGGCAGGAGCCTGCACCAACAAGGAAAGCCACAAGAACAGACGAGCACAAAGGATAGCCGCCGACCGATCCCCCAGCTGACGTCACAGAAACAAACCAACATAATCAGTCCGAGATAGGACTCACAAGACAAGAATTAGGGTGAATGAACCCACAAAAACCACGGACCTCAACAATAACCGACACTGGGGAAGCAGGTTGAACGAGGCCGAATTTGGAATTTTTGTTTTGAAAATTGGAAATGGAAATGGATCATCAGTTTTAAAGAAAACAATGAGAAACATGGTAACTATAACATAGAAACGACAAACGATAGCAGAAGATAGGATGGCCTCACACGAGATGGAATTTACTCTTCATGTGGAAATAAACGACAGCTGAATGTATGTATGTATGTATGTATGTATGTATATCGAGAGAGAGAGAGAGAGAGAGAGAGAGAGAGAGAGAGAGAGAGAGAGAGAGAGAGAGAGAGAGAGAGAGAAAGAGAGGAGAAAGTGTAGAGAGAGGGAGAGAGAGAAACGAGAGATAACAAAAGATAGGATGGTCTGACACGAGCTGGAATATACGCTTCACATGGAATTAAACGGTAGAATAATACGTTAAAATTGTTATATACAGAGAGAGAGAGAGAGAGAGAGAGAGAGAGAGAGAGAGAGAGAGAGAGAGAGAGAGAGAGAGAGAGAGAGAGAGAGAGACAGACAGACAGAGAGAGATGTATATAAAAACTAAATGAAAAGCAAAACAACGCAAAAGAGACACAAAAATGCAGGCTCATGGGCGTGTGCTTTCATACGCATAATTGAAAATGACATTTCCAAGAATGCCACCTCAAATTCTTGTCAAGGAGCGTAACCCCGGGTATGCTGGCCAGGACTTCATCGCCTGGCGATCTACCTGACGATAGTGTCATGCACTTGTTCTATGTCATGGAACACGCTAATTGTAAACATTGCCTGGGTGTTACTCAAGGTGATGGCATACGAATGACATAAAACATCTATAGGGAAACGTTGTTAGTTACTCTGGCAGTCTGAGGTATCCTAAAAATACTCTCAGAATCCACATCTCCCCAGGCTTAAAGGACTTCCACATTTTGATTGGATTAATCAAACTCAAAATGACAATCACAGAAATAAATGAGGGATTGAAATGCAATGTTGTTTGAAAGCATGAGCGGGGCTTACTGCAGTGGACGAGCAAGCAGCGAGGTTTGTACCTTGACTGTGGTCAGATGTCATAAAATTGAGAGGTGATTCTCAAACTGTTCGCTCATCATCGCGAGCTGTCTAGAAGTAATCAGCGCCAAGTGACACTGCAGAGGATGGCTCGCACTGAAAATGTCACAAAGCGACACGTGATTTACGCAGCAGTGAAGAAGAAGAAACAGGAGAGAAGACAAGTAAAGTTACTGATCCTTGGCGACACACAGCGGTACCACTGTATCTACAATAGCAGATCTACGAAGCAGATCCCCACAGCAACAAATTGGCACTGAAGCTAAATATAGCTGAAGGCATCAACACATATATAGTATTAGTTTTCTCGATCATTTCTATCTTTATACCGTCGTTTTAGACTACACAGCATCATTTCCTCGGTCTGCCGTGGCTTCTTCTAGCACTGATCTTCTCATTGTGCTCTCCAATATCTTTCTTCCTATTATTTGACCAACAACATTGCTTATGTGTTTCCTTTCTTATTGTTACGTATAATGTTATAATTTCATGAGTATTTTCGGAACAATCTTTGTTTGTTATTCTGGCAGTCCGAGGTGTCCCAAACTTACGTCTCTCGGCTGCCGCCAAGTTCTTCCTAATTTGTTAGTTAAATTTAAAGATTAAATGCCACATAGCTGAATAGGTTCGGTATTAGATTTCAGTCAAGAAGGTAAGGAGCATATAACAGGTCTAGCAAACAGGTAGGGAATTTACATGATCATAGAAACATGCTCATGAATCACGGAGGGAATTGGAGGAAAGGTGCTAATCGCAGGCGCTGGAACTTCAATAACCACTCCCCACGACGTCTGACGTCATGAGTTGAACTCAACAACAACAACAACATAATATTTCAGTAGCGTGTTTCTGACATTTAGTGAATGTGACTAATTAAACATACGATAATTTGCATTTTCTTCAATGTATCCTTTGCTTGACATATTCGGCTATTAATCTCTGCCGCGCATATTCCATCTGATGGTATGATCATCCCTAGATATTTGAATTTAGAAACTTGATTTGTAGTTTCCCTTTAACCGTAATATTACATTTTGGTAGTTTTCCATCAGTCGTAATATTACATTTTATGTTACCATTTCTTTTAATGTGATCATTGCTTCTATTTTCTTGACATTCAAGGAACTCTCTTTTCTTGCACTCTCAATTACTACATTGCTCAACAGAAGTTGCAGATCGTTAGCATTTTCAGCTATAAATACTGTGTCAGGTATAATACAGGGATGTATATTTGTTCATCGCCTATACGGATAAAATTACTAAAGAGTGAAATTAACACCCAGATAACATAAATGAGTTTTGTTTTGGCAGACGACCAGAGTTTATTAAATGAGAACAAAGCTCCAGAACCATGTAATCAGCCTTGCCAATTGTTGTCAGAATTATTTTTTATGAAGATTCACACCGAAAAGGGTTTATGACAATTCAATGAAAACCAGTGCAATATAGTGTAAATATAAATGGAAATCATTAAAACAAGTTAGAGAGTAAAAGTATTTGTGCATTTGTGTTCACAAAGGATGGAACACTAGATAGACAAACAGAAACGATAATATAAAAAGCAAATAATAGCAACTATTAAAAAGCACCTATCTTGAAACATTCAAATATTAACAAACATACCACAAAAAATGAAAATAGATGCAATAAGGCAAACCAACTCATTGGACAAATGGGACCAATACTAAAGAACAAACACGTATCAATAGATACTAAAAATGTACTCTACACAATCTTCCTACCAACTCTATGCTACTAGTGCTAAATATGGACAATGACAGAAAAGATAAAAGAAAAATTAAACGGGAGTGAGATTCTAGAGAAGAATATTCAATGTATTAAGAAGACAGAAAATATGAAATGATGAAACTAGAATTAAAGCGGGGTTTACAGCAGCGCTAAATTTCATTAGAAAACAGTATGCCACAACAAGTACAGACCGAATGGAACCAGAAGAAGAGGTCGACCATTTAAACGATGGACAGAGGGAATATCAGAGTCTATGGGAATCCCGATATATGAAGCCCATAAACGGCAGTTTATGCTTTACCCTGGCACCCAAATTTTCAAGAGCAACAAGACAAAAACACAAACAAAGAACCAAGAATCCGATATTATTCTTTATTCGTCCAACGCTGTGTTCCCAATGCCAAACAAGAACATTCCTAGAAACACACAAGCGTAAAATCACATCGTGCGAAGTGAGATGCATAAGAAACACCGCTTGGGAGGGGGGGGGGAGGGGGGGGGGGACAAGAGCTGGAGAACAAATGAAAAACTGAGAAAAAGTGTCGGTATAGCACATATTATTGTCTTAATAGAACAGCAAAAATGCAATGGTTCCAACATCTATTTAGACTGGAACAAGATCAACCAGCGACTAAACATCCTTTGTGATAACAACGGGAGACAAAGCGAGAGGAAGACACAGGCAGAGTTGGCTATATCGAGTAAAAGAGACACTGAAGAAATCAAATACGACGTTACCACAAGCAACAAGAAAAGCGAAAAACTCCTATAGCGACCCTTTACGACAACTGTATTAGGACAAAAAGAAGAGGCGAGAGAAGTACACTGTGCCATTTGCATAACGGGGATTGTTCATAACCTCCAACTCTATTCCTGGCCTGTCTTTGATCTCTCTCGGTATTTTTTTCCCTTTGTAGAGAGATAAGCGATCCGGAAACAAAACACATTGTTGACTTCCTCCTTACTTTATTTGCTCATAATTGTCCACTTTATTTCCCATTTTAACTGCTGCTATTTGTTTCTGGAAAATATTCTTTTATCTTTTTCTTCTGAGTTATTTGCGACTAATTGTAATATCCGCCAACATTTTTATCATTTCATCATGTTTCTCTTTATCAAATGCTCTTTTGCAGTCTATCAAGCACAAGTAAATGTCTTATTGTGCCTGAATTGATTTTGCTATTAATATTCTGAATTTGTACTCGTATATTGCATTATGTGTTCCTTCCCCTTCCACAAAACCAACATGTTCTTCACTAATATCATCTTTATTTTCCTTCATGTCCTTCCTATACTTCTGAGTACAATTTCGTGATATAGTTTATAAGGCTCGTTTCACAAAATTCTTCGCCATAAATTGCTCTTGGTCTTTTCGGTAAACCAATAAATAAATATTCTTTCATATCGCTAGTTATGTATCCACAGTAACCACTAGATTTCATAAAGGGAGGTCAGCATGGCCGAATTGTTAACAGCCCTCGTTCTTAAAACATCCGGTGAGCTGGTGCAGAGGTAGCGGGTTCAACCCCTACACCGATCAGTTGGACTAAAATGTTGACTTCTCGTTCTTGACTTGGGAACTTAAATTACAGGTACCTCTATAGTCGGAGTGTGTTCGCCTAATGGCGAGTGACGCTGGTAATAGGGGAAGCTAATCCAAACGCAAAATTCAGTCCAGTGTTACTAGAATTAACGTGTATGGACTAGGCTCGAGTTCAAGCGACCGAGCGCCATACAAAAATGTCATAAACGGCGATCCTGCAAATTTAAAAAAAAAAAAACATTTTAAAAATTCAAAATAATACTTGAAAATTTCAACGTCAAATTTTTTTTTTTTAAATGAAAGGTGAGAATGCAAGATGTAGTTGGTGACTATATTTTAGGAATAAGAAATTAAAGACTGAAAATCTAATATCTGAAAAATATGCTTTACGGGCATAACATACTGAAGATTGTGGTAAACAGTTTAACTTGTTGCCCAAGGCACATAGGGGAAACTGATGGGAATATGTCGCGACGGTCGTTTATGAGATTCCACCATGTTTTGATCACCCAGGAACGATACTGAAAGAAGATTGATATGTTGCACGCTATGTCGGTACAAGGGAATTAAGGAGGGTAATTTGATTTCTTCGCCATTTGTACGTGCGTAATGCGCAATAATATTCCGAATGGCGTGTCCCTGCATTAAATAACCTGGTTAGTTGGAATGATTTCTTCACTTATCAGTAGACGGTTACAGTTGGTATATTTATTTGTTGGATCAAATATATGTTTCTCTAGACCTGCCGCTTAAAGGACACTTTGTGAAATGAGTAACCGAAGATGACGCGGACAAGTATTTAAGTTTTCACTTAATTATAAATAAATAAAGGCCCCTTTCATTCGCCTTAAAGCATTTATTATCAAATCCGAATTTGGTATTCATGTCACGCAACAAAGTGTTGATATTGCAATTTATTGAATACTGAGCACATATTGATGTCTCATGTAAAATACCTTCTTAGCCGATTCATCTTCGTCATTTGTTGGTGCGTATGACAAGAGTTTGTGTTTACTGTATCTTCTATGTTGTTGTTATTATTCTAGAACTGATTGCTTGCCACTCGATTAGATATTTTTCTTCCTCTTTAAATATCGTTCGAACCACTTCCATTGCCAGAGAGGGGCATTTTATTTTGTATGGTTTGTGAACAGCACTGCTTCACATGTGTTTCAAGCTTTTTGTCCATTGTGTTCCAGCCTGCTTCGCGTAATCCCAAAAGTATAATAATATAACATTTCGTTTCTTCTACCACCTGTGCTATTTAATATTTCAGGTGCGAGTTCTGCAGATTGTTCTAGGTGATATAAAGTAACTCGCTGGTCCAGACTCATTGCTCCTCTCCGCACTGCCTTATGTCCCACTAAAAGTGCCTCCTTTCATCGTATCTGACTGAGTCATTCTCTTTTCCTTATCTTTCATGATATCAGAATATATGGTCAGTAAATAAATAGTAAAATAAAGGGCCCTCTTTCACTCCTTGGGGCGTACAAAGTTCCAGGAGGTTAGTTGACTAACATACGTTAGTTGACTAGTAGAAAAAATGGTGTAGTGTAGAGCACCAAGTGCCTACGGCACCAATATGTAGCATACAACAGGGGACTTGATGGTCCCATAAAATAGATTGCATTCATTGTCTAGGTGCAGATACTGAATGTAATCTCTCAAACACGAGAGACCTGATATACATCATTGCTTGTTGTGGTATGCTGTTGACTGGTAACCTACGTGCATGGCCAAACCATTTGACTTGCTGCTTTCTTATAAAATCTAGTGCAGCTTTAACCCCCACTTCAGTCCTGATTTCTTCATTTCTGATCTTATCTCTTCTTGATACGTTGAGTATTCTTCTCACGAACCTCATTTATGTTGTTGTGATTTTTCTTTTCTCTTTTTCTGTCATTGTCCAGGTTTGGCATTGGTAGCATAGAGTTGGTAGGAAGATTGTATTGTAAAGTGCTTTCTTAGTAGTTATTGATACATGTTTGTTCTTTAGTATTGGTGCCATTTATCCAATCAGTTGATTTGCCTTATTGCATCTATTTTAGATCTCGTCTTCTGATCTGCCTTTTGATGATATTATACTTCCTAGGTACTTGAAACTCTTTACTTGTTTCAAGGGATGTTCGTTCAGGTGAATTGTTATTGTTTGTTCTTCTTTAGTTATAGTCAAAGGAGAAAATTATTGCAGATAAGTCACACACCGATCGTGTGAGACGTAAGATGGTGCATGATGGTGGAAATGACCACGTGTTCACATGCACCCACTGTGAACGAACATTTACAGCGCGAATTGGCATTATCAGTCACATTCGCTACCGTCATAGGTATAAGTTATTATGCCTTTTTAAAGCACAAACTATCGTTTGTCAAGACGGCAAGGTGCCAATGTAAGTTATAGTCATTACCTCTGTTTTGCTTGTGCTAATTTTGATGTTATGTTCCCTAAACATTTCGTTTAGACTATTCATGTAGTCTTGTAATTCAGCTTCTGATTTTGCTATTAGTGCTTGGTCGTCCGCAAACAGGAGTTCTCTAATGGTTAGATTTGCAGATGGTTCTTCTTCTGTGTTCTCGTCATGCGGTATTCTTGTTGTCTCTGCTTGGCTGGTTTCTTTACATATGTTGTCTATATATGTTATGAACAAGAGAGGGGACCGGACACAACCTTTTCGTACTCCAGATCATATGGTGAAGGGTTCTGAGTGTCCTCCAATTGCTCTCACTATGCATTCACTGTTGTTGTATAAACTTCTACATAGGTTTGTTAGATGTGTACTCACTCCATATTGTTTAAGGATTTCCCACAGCTTGCTTCTATCTACTCTATTGAATGCCTTTTCTTGGTCGACAAAGGCTAAGTAGAGTGTTTCATTGAATTCGATTGATTTTTCTATAAGTTGTCTAAGGGCAAAAATGGCATCTGTGCATCCTTTATTTTTCCTAAATCCAAGTTGTGTTTCGCTTAGCTGGGGTTATAAAGTAGTTCGTAATTCTTTTTTCAAGAATTTTGCAAAATATTTTCCCAGTATGACTCAACAGTGAAATGCCTCTGTATTGTGTGCAGTCTCTTTTGCTGCCTTTGTTTTTTGTTTTTTTTCAAATTGGGATAATTATGACGTTTCCCCAGTATCGTGGTGTCTGTTGTTCTACCCAAACATGGTTGAATAGTCTATGTAGCCAAGCTGTTCCTACTTCTCTTGCTGCTTTAGTTAGTTCATTTGGTATTTCATCCTATCCCGGTGATTTGTTCAATGGGGCTAATCTGATGGCTTCTATAATTTCTTCTTTTAGTATGTCTGGTTCTAGTTCTTCGGTGACATCTGTGTAGGTCTCTTGCATTCCTGTGACATCTGATGGGATGTTGAGAAATTGTTCGAAATACTGCTTCCATCTTATTAGGATTTGTTTTTGTTCACTTATTGGTTCTCCATATTCCCTGTTAATTATTTCACTTGTGTCAAAGGGTTCTCCTCTGGTTCGCATTGCACGTATCTATTTGTAGAGGGTTTTTTTAGCTGCCCCCTTGTAGTTTTTATTTAGGGTTTCTCCATACTCTTCCCAGTCTTTTTGTTTTTCCCTCTTTACTTTTCTACTCACATGTTACCGAACGAATACGTATTTGATATGTCCAAAGGCAACTGAAATAAGGAAAATTGACGAAAATTATTTCATGTTTTGGCGAAAATGTATTGAATTCACGCTAACAAATTTGTTTTACAGCAATCTTCAACACTTCCGTTCCACGATGTGATGTGCTTCTCATAAGGAAATTCATGTGCACCACGGAGAATATCCATTATTGAACACTGATGTTTCCGTATGAAGGTGTGTCATAATATGCACTTTATTTCTGACCCGCAAAGTATACACCACATATAAACAAATATTAATATCTTCTGTTCTCCAGAACATTTTATGGGTGTATATACTGATAAGGTTATATGCTAAATCTCATCATTTTCCGTCAGTTGGTTACTGAGTTATGGATTTTTATACGGCAGATAACATTTGTGAACGCTCTATAGTAACCATACTATCCAGGAATCTCCTGAGCCTCGGTGATCTCATACAGATAGCATCCTGACTGATAGTATAGACCAACATCACTCGACCGGTGATGTAGTCAATGTCACTTCGATCGTGTTTACTTCCCATAACTTTTCAGATACCCATTTTTGGCTTTTTCGAAGCCTGGGCTTGTCGTTTGCTAAAGTAAGGAAACGATTGGCCACCTATTTCTCCTTGCTCTCTGGCCCTCTAAATGTGACAGCGCTATCACATCACAGATCCATAACAGGAAACTGCTTCTTCGGGACAAAGAAAAAAACAGATTTTAAGCTGGGCTCACATCTGATCCCAGGTTTTTTGTTTAAGTCCCCACCCTAATGAGGGATCAAGCACTTGACATCAAGCAAACTTACTAACCACAGCGCTACGGCGGTTCCGAGTATGTATGCACATATACGAACTGTAATCCGGGCTCTCTATACTTGAGAATATTAAATTATATCAGACGATGCAATGCAATGCCAAACCCGGACATGATGAGATGAAATACGATGAGATGTAATGTTGACAATTTATAAATTCTGAGTTGAGACACAGAGAGAGAGAACCACCCAGACTAAGGATTATAAAGTTATCTCTGTTTGGCAGATTGAAGGACGTTGAGTAGCCAAAAATGATCAGATGTGAATAAAATGTAGAACATTTACAGTAAATATCTTATCTAATACACATGGTTAGATATTGTAAATGAGATTTGTTTTCTTAAAATGGCGAAGGCGCATGTTAGTAATGTCGTCTACGTGTATGTTCACACTTACACATAAATATAGGCTCACTCACACGCACGCACGCACGCACGCACACACACACACACACACACATAAATACACACAATATCCACACGCACGCACACGCTGATGCAATTATGATGTTAAATGAGACAACAAACCGCCAACTGTGTATGGCGCACGCAACGGGTTTCAGGTGCTGTGAGGAGAGATACAACACTTCTCATATGTCTTTATGGAAGCCTGCTTACCGCAGTGGATAACAGGCTTACCTGCCGGCCCGATGATCCATCCATCCATCATGTGCCATGCCGGTAAGCGTGGGCGGTCATGTTCTGCCATCTCACTCGATCAACAGAGTCGTGGATCAGTTCCGTGTTTCTGTCTCGACCATGCCACAAGGCCAAGCCATCCAGATACTTGTTTCTAGGTCTTCCCCTTGGTCTGTTCCCCTCGATCTTACAGTTGTCACCAAGTTCTCCAAATCATTTCTTCTCATAACATGCCCAAAAAATTGTGACTGTCTACGTCTAATGTCTCTGATCAGTTTACGATCTTCATTTGTTTCTTGAAGGACTTGTTCATTGGTCTTTCTGGCTGTCCATGGTATTCTTTGCATTTTCCTCAGAAACCACATTTCTACAGCCATCAGATGTTTTTCAGCCTGGCTGCTCATTGTCCAAGCTTCACATCCATATAAAAGTACAGGTTCTATGTAGCATCTCAACACTCTTTTTCTCGTTTCAATTGACATCTTTTTATTGGTCAGTATGTTTTTCATCTTGCTAAAGGCTACTTTTGCCATGGCGATCCTTGTTCTAATCTCTTCAAGGCATCTCCCATCAGATGTTATTACTGTTCCGTCATGTATTCAAATCATGATCATGTATTCAAATCTTCGTGGCGAAAAGGTAATGCCGTCTGCCTCGTGCTCAGAAAGGCATGGGTTCATTTACGGACTCGATCATTCGGTTCTTGAGTGCAGTTTTGTTTTCGCAGACCAGGAGTTACGGGGTTCGGGTGCTGTGCCTCGCTATCGACAGGCTGTTCGCTGCTGTGCGTAGAGAAACCGACCTAGATTGTATAAAACATGGTTCAATTAAGTGAATCATTGTGTCTTTTAACCCCCACCCCCTCCCAAGCTCATAGAAAAGATGCTGGATATATTGATATCATGGCATTTTGCAAACATCTTATGTCAAATCATTGACAGTAAACAAGACAGAAAAGTGTGGACAGACATAATCACCAATGCCACACGGCATAAACAATAAAAACGTTAATTCTTCGTATGAATATATAGCAGATATCTGCAAAGAAACCATATAACGAAGAGAATGTTGATATCGTTAAAAAACAGATGTATCGAAGCAGGAACCTGCCATGAATCTGTGATATCATAGGACCTATCACAATCTGTCAGCCTGAACACACAACAATCGGTGTCGAACACTCATCCGACCGCGCTCGTGACATACCACTGTTGTGTTGTTTGTCTATCAAGAATGATGATGACCATTCATTTCATCCAGTCCATGTCACTGTAAGACCCTATCAACAACACTAACGCGCCCGCCTTTCGTTAAGTATGTCTGTCTTTATTCGTGTTTTGTTTGAGACATTTTGTTATTTCCTATTTTGTCTATGTATAATATTCGCCCCATTTTGTGGTATATCTACAGTTTAACGGCTATTAAACTTTCTTCTCACTGTTTGTTAATTAGATGACTCAGCATAACATCCCGCTGTGATTTAACAGAGGAGAGCAATCTGAGAATAATAGATTATTTAAAGTCAGATAACGATAGTGTTTACAACTAATCAAGTTAGTTACTTTACTTTATCCTTTACAGGACGTCACGGTCAACCCCAGCATTTCTTGTTTGTTTGTAATTTCTTCGCAAGTTTACGTTCAGTAGTTTGCCATTGCTTTCTTAATCACCCGGCGCTCATACTTTGTATGGAAACCAACCATATATATATAACTCAGAGGGGTTGAACAAGATATTTTTTGAAGAAGAAGAAGGAAAAAGTAAATGTAGCAAGTGTTCTATCAATCCAACACATCATAGAGCATGCTGCGAGTTGTGATGTTCTGGGTGCGATTGTTGTATTTGCTGGTATCTTCCTCAGTAACGATTAGAGCCTGAGGATGGAAGAAGGAAACGTGGTCAAGTTATTAAGTGTTCTTGTTTCATTGTGACTACACATGCCACTTTCAGCCTGATCTATACAATGGAGCACTTAGTGTATTTTCGTAAACAACAATATAAGTTGAAATAAAGTAACTCTACACCGTAAAGAATAAGAGGAGATAGCTTGAATTATTGAGAAAACATACCCTATGTTGGCATACTGCAACTCTACACCGCAAGACAAAGGAGGAGGGGAGATCTTTGGAATGAATCAGTAAAATACTGAATGAAATACATTGTAAAATTATACAAATGTAATGATTGGACACGTAAGGAATAAGAAATATCACTATATTTTTATTGGTACTTACTGGAACGTCACTCTTCTGGCTGGTATGTGGGAGTCATACAAACCTTGGTACAGCGATGTTCTATGTTGCCTAATGTATCGTCTAGTTCTCCATCCCTCAGGGACTACTGGGTTTGTCGGAAAAGTGAGATTCGTGTAGACCTGGATGTCTCCTTCACGAATCTTGTACTTTCCATGTTTGAGTGCCAGTGACTTACTGAGATTACAAGTTACAATGAAAAGGCCAAAGGGCCCCTGTTCACGCAATGGGGCGTTTAGGACACATGATACTGGGCCTATTTTTTAATATGAATCGGCACTCAGTGGGTTAATGTTACGCTCGCTACCTTTACTTCTGTCTGTCTGTCTGTCTGTCTGTCTGTCTGTCTGTCTGTCTGTCTGTCTGTCTGTCTGTCTGCCTGCCTGTCCGTCCGTCCGTCCGTCCGTCCGTCCGTCCGCCCGCCCGCCCGCCCGCCCGCCCGCCCGCCCGTCCGTCCGTCCGTCCGTCCGTCCGTCTGTCTGTCTGTCTGTCTGTCTGTCGACCTATCGATCGATCAATCGATCGAACTATCGATCGATCTGTCGGTCGGTCTATCGATCGCTCGATCGATCGATCGGTCGGTCGAACGATCGATCGTTCCATGGGTCCATCGGTCCAACGGTCTAGCTGTCTAATCTATAAAAATCTAATCTAATCTAATCTAAAACAATCTAATCTAATCTAATCTAATCTAATCTATCTCTATCCCTCATTGAAGGACTTAGTAAATTAAATTCTTCACTACAATATTTTAAAACAAATTTCTCGTGATATACAGTTGTCTTCTCATTGAATACTCATTTACTGAAAGTTATTGCCCCTTGATGTTATCAGAGCTTCCGGGAACGCTTAAGTCTGTAAGACAGGGGAATGTAGCCACAGGAAGATAAATTAACTGGTAAGATGGAAGAGAGGGGTACAGGAAACTATTCTTCGATCACAAGCTAAGAAAATTGTAGTCAAATCCCGTATCATTCTGTGAAAGTAAAAACAAGCAGAAGAAGTCAAAGGATTTTTTTTTTTTAGACAGGGAAGAAATGATACTTGAAATGATTGGGGAGGAAGAGTGAGACAGGGTAGATATGACTGGGTTAGGTTTCAAGAATTTGAGAGTCAATATAGAATGAGGAGAAAGGCAAGACAGGTGAATAAAACCACACTGTGATCTTCAAAAAGTATTTTACTGTGGTTACCAAACACCAAAGAGGAAAACAGAAGAAATTACCAAATGTGAACATTTATGCCATAAAAACGCTCCTAGAATATCGTGGATCAATATAAAGTGGAAAATAGGGACATTCTACACGTTCTGAATATGCACATACTAAACCTGGCTGATAAACATTATCTTGTCTCGGCATCTAAAATATGTCGGTAACATGAAACCTCTGTGGTGTAGAGAGAGCGGTAATGAAGGCATGGATTTAGGGAGATGAAATAGGGGTTGATAAACTATAGGTGGACAGAGAATGTTAAACATAATCTTGGTATGAGTCAGCGTCTGAAGAGAAGGGGTAGCAAACGCAATTCGCCGACCCACATACTGCGTTCGAAATCAGCTGCGGGAATTAGTCTTGTGTTGATTTGTAACAATGGTATGTGGGTCGGTCGTTCATAAAACAATGGAAAATTACTAAACGTAAACGTGGCTAATAAATCATAAACAGCCAAATAATACTGGATTTGAAAGCAACGTCCTGTAAAAGTAATGCAACTAACTTTAAGATGGTTTTAAAACGTACAAGATAAAACAATGTGGCGGAGTAATTCCGGTGGGTTGTTACCAGTGGCGTACTGACCTGGTTGTCAGCTTACCCGATGGTAAATGTGCCATGTGGACCCCTGGTGAAGTGGGATCCTTTTAATCATTAGACAACATATAAAACATATTGATGAGATTTTAGCCTTAGCATGCAATATTGTTACACCCAGTCCAAAACTGTTGATGAGGGTGATGTTCTGTTAACAGCGTGCTATATGATGATGATGATTATGATTATCATCTTGTTATTACAAAATTAGCTACTTTGATAACAGCATAAAGCTTAGCAGAATAATTTCAGCAGAAGAAAGTTCAGGACAAACAGTAATGGTGGATGCAGGGAATGAAAAGTGTGAGAAAGAAAAGGGGTAGAGTGTAGGAGAGAGACAGAAATGTAGAGAGAGAGAAAAAACACGTGAATTAAAATAGATAATATGCGGAGAAGGGTTGTACAGCAGGTGGAAATTAAGGTTTTTATTTTTTGTACCAAAGAATGAATGGGTTACACGTGACGTCTCTTTAGGACACACCTTCTTCAGCTAAGTATCACTTTTGATAACTGTTTTGACAAGAAAGCATTCATTAGTGACAGCTCAAAAGAAAAATTTGTATCGGGAAAGACATACAAAAAGCAAAATAAAAAAGAAACACACATGTTGTTCGTATATATTATTTTAGCGTTTTGTTTTTCTTTAACGATGAAGGCTTTTAGCCGCAACGTTCGTGCTGTCTGGTTTGATTGTCAAACTAACCCTTTCCAGTTTCCGTGCATATTGATTTATTCACTGCACTAAAGTGTCAGGAAATTGCCTGAACAAAATAGACAGACGAGGCTCGAGTTGATGTCGAGCATATATAACTCTCTTGCAAGGGACTTTCCTGGATATTCTGTCAGGGTCATCCTGAGATACGAGATAATGACAAGTGGACCGGTTGATGTAGCGAGTATAACACAAATCATAGAAATGGCGGACATACTGAAGACTATCTATGAACGACTAATAGTTACAGACACCGTGAGGAATGACATAACATGATCAAGTATGCTCGAAATAGGAGTTATGTGTGGGCTGGTAGGGAGACGGAGCAGTGGCCGCCTGCTAGACACTTCCCGGTCGGCCCGGCGCTCATGGGTTTGATCAGCATTAGGGCCGATTCAGATGTTTTTCAAACGTGACCTAAGCCGACCTAACCTCAAGAAATACATTGGGAAGTAAAGGCAGCCGGCGTGATACTAATCACGAAAAACGATCATTAAAACGAGAAGTAGGTGGTAAGCTTTACTTAGAACACTGTCGCAAGTAACAAAATTAACGTTGCGGTCAAAGCCTTCGTCAGCACACAAAAATAACAAACCACTGCAAATTCCAGTTGTAATAATCTCTGCTTCCAGGAACCATGCCTTCCATCACTGTTTTATCCAGGTCTCTGTGATATTTCATATTGCAAGGTTGAGGCGTCTGTTTCTTATGGCAAGGTGAAAAACGTATGTTCACAATTCTTCGAGATATCGAGTCGGGGGTTTGAAACCAGCCGCACAATTTAGAAACAGATAGCATGGTGTTGATGTCGATGGTATAAGACGTCGGTCGCTCAGACAGCAGTGGCAAACTACTGAACTAAATTTTAATAGACAACTAAATCACAAACAGCCAATACAGATGGGGTTGGTTGCAACGTCCTGTTAAGGCCATTCAATTACCCTTTTTCATTGTAATATAGACACATGTGATTACATGGCTAGACTTCTGTTATCATTGGCACAATTTACAAACAATGTCAGTAAATATTCACTCATCTACACTAAATTAACAGCACAACAAGACCAGTTTTGTCACTGGTCCAATTTATACAGACTACCAGTTAATATACATTCATCTAGACCAATGTAATTGTCACAGTCCTAGATCTCTAGGGGATTGAAACTCGGGCTCATACAGGCAACAAACTCCGTTAGATACAATTTAGAATCATTTAATTACATGTATATTACAGTACGCTGGCGAAGCGAGTTTTCACACGCCAGCATTCAGTACATTGCATATCACAGGAGTTGTTTATAAGGAACATGGTTAACACAATAACTCTAGCAGCTATCTACACATATGTCTAAGACCCCTTTAATACAATTGGGTCTACTATCAAGTCCCCTTAAGGTAAGCACTGTTGCTTCCTCGATGTCCAGTCCCTGTCTGACTGTTCCACACGTGTCGCAATCCGACACGGGTGGCAACTCTCCCTGAGTTTCTCGTGGACCCCGCAATCGGCGGGCCCCATCAGTGTCCACGGGGCTGTGGACACACTGACCGGTCCTTCGAGAAGGCTCTGGTTATTCAAGCCTTCGAGTGACTCGGTTCTTTCCCTTTTGCTGGATTACTCTCCCTTCGCCAGTATCCCTTACGTTTATATTTGTACCGTCCCTATGTGAGTCTGTGACAGGAGTCCCCCTCTCCCCCTGCTTTGATGGGTTCTTATATGGTAAATTAGTTCTGTACTAATTCTGTCACAGGATCACATAAAGTCGGTGTTTGTAGTTTGGTGGATAGTAACTTGGTAACTGACATATCTGCATCACCAACTCATGTATTCTCCCATACCCCACTTTAAGATGATTGCTGAAGAGGTTTCTCTCTTCTATGTCCTTAAACATGCTTATCTGACCGAAGTTACGTGACATTTTCCAGTTGTTTTTACAACCGCGCCCTTCTCAAGTATCCGTGATACCAAGATATTAAAACTCTGTGTAAGAGAGTTCTAACAAGACAAATGTCTTGGCTATTTAAGTACACCTGCAACATCTTGTTCTGTGTGTGTATTTCGATACATTTTTACTCCCGTATGTTGTATAATGCTGAATATGTAGCTATGCTGTATTTCTATCACATCTGACTACGTGTTCCTGTTGGTTTGATCGTGTACTGATTAATATGTTGCTATTTCTATTAATGTGGCTGCACTTTAATTGTTCGTGTTCAGTTTTAAGTTTGTATAGAGTGTGTGTTCATTGTGTGGTTTATCTCCAAGCGTCACGAGTTGGGATATCCCTTGTCATGAATTACCCCAATGTGTAATGCATGATCGGGTATTCCAAGCAGTGGTGCTTAGATGTAGTGTATTAACTCCTAAACATGTATTAACAATTAGACAGGTAATACATTTTTACATGAAAGACGCAGACAAATTAAAACAAATACGTTTTGCGTACAATTAGTCCGCTCAGTATACCGTTCTCTCATTTAATTCTTTCACTCTGCCATTCATACAACTTTCATACAAAATAGTATTTTGTTAAAATATATAAATAAAGTTGAGGTAAGACTTATTGCCCTTAGAAAAAATGGATTAGGCGATATGTTCCCTTTAAGGTAACAAGTACTTTTTGTACTTGTACTCAAAAAATGGTTTATAATTTAAATAGAAAAAACTTGTATAGCACGAATATTTCACTTATGAGTGGAAATATCGGTAATATTATGATAGAAAATATATAAGTGAGAGGTTGACATGTTTTATATACATAATTAAACAACAGTTCAATACATATTAACTGATAAATAACTAATTAACTAACTAACTGAATCCAACGATGACGTGGGTTGTCCTCCTGTTGTCCGTATGTAGTGCCATGAATGTTAACAGTTAATATAGCAATTCTTTGCATGTTGTAATCGACGCAGTCCTCTTTCGGCTGTTTGCGAAGTTTCTTAGCAAATAGCGAGTATGCAGTGTTCTTAATCTTTACAGAAGAATGTCAGTTCACTGGTTGGAATCCTTTCACAGACATATATTGCTCGGGTTGTTTTTATCACATTAGCAATTGGTAATATAGGGTTCTCACAGTGTTATGTTCGTGGGTGTTATACGTAACCTATTCACTTGGGCGTTGATACTTCTGAATGAAAGTTCTCTAGTAGGTGTAGAGGTACACTGTTCTATGCAACAGACTAAAATATCACAGCTTCTTATATGGCGACTAATTAATGTGCCTAGTGTTCATCTGCTGGTGCATTTGCTTGCCGTGATAAAAAGTCAGCAAGAATGTTATCAGTGCCCTTGATATGGCGGATTTCAAAGTCGAAATCTTGAAGAAGAAGACACCATCTTTGAATACGATGGTTCTTTGGCACACCTTGCTTAAGTACCAGCAGTGGCGAACTATCGGTTAAGACAACAAAATGCTAACCTAAGAGGAACTTAGATAATCGACGCATGCAAAAGAGTAGGCTTAATGCCTCTAACTCAATTGTCGAGTAATGGATCTCTGCCTTCCTCAGCTTGCGGCTTACGTAGAGTATCGGATGTCGCACACCCTGATATTCTTGCATCAGGCAACCTCCAATTGCGATAGCACTGGCACCTGTGGTCAAAATAAAAGGTATATCTATGTTTGGTAATCTTAATACTGGTGGGTTAGAAAAAATCGATTTCAATCTGCACATTGCATCCTCTAAGCGGGTACTCTTACAAAATTTTTCTGGATGATCTTTTGTCAACATATTAGAAAAAACTGATGTGAGTTCTGCCCAGTTTGGTATAAACTTGGCATAATAGTTTATGAGACCCAATAGGCTTCTAACCTGCTTTTTAGTAGTTGGAACTTCTAGGTTGAGAATTTTTGATACGATTCTATCATCTGTCAACAGTTTGCCTTCGGAAATCCTATGACCTAGGAAGTCTATTTGTTTATAGCCTATTTCAACCTTGGAAGGTTTGATAGTAAGTCCAAAAAGAAAAATTTGGTTAAAGACTTGTTTGAGTGTAAGTAAGTGAGAAGTCATGTTTGAAGAATGGATACATATATCATCAATATAAGATTGCACGTCCTTGATGCCGTGCAATAGCAGTCTAGTTAATCTAACAAACGTGGCGGGAGCGTTCTTAAGACCAAATGGAAGATATCTCCATTCGTACAACCCAAGGGGTGTAGCGAATGCTGTTATATGCCTTGAAGAGGGTTCTAGTGGCAATTGCCAGTAACCTTTAGCTAAATCAAGCTTAGAAAATAATGATGATTGAGACATATTCAAGATGAGGTCTTCACAGCTGTTCATTGGCTCCGCATCTGTGGTGGTTATGGTATTTAATTTTCTATAATCTATGCACAAACGAATGGTTTGGTCCTTCTTTTTCACCAGGACAATTGGCGAAGAATACTGGGACACAGATTTCTGTATTATTCTGTTTTTCTCCAAGTCCAAAATTTCTTTATCTAAATTTGCTCTATAATGCAAAGGAATTGAATATGGTCTACATTTGATCGGTGTCAGATCTGTCAACACAATTGAATGTGTTATCTTGTCAGTTCGCCCAGGTTTGTTTGAAAAGATAGTTCTATATTCGTTCAGAAGAGACAAAATGTCTTGTCGCTGCTGTTGTGTCACAGTGTCAGAGATTTGTATGTCATTCATAGTACTGTCGTCGTTCATAGTTGGTACTGGAATTTCCGTATTGTCTATGTCCGTCTGATTTATTACTGACGCTACTGTTTGTAAATTGTCTTCAATGTCATTGTCGTCGTCGTCGTCGTCGAGACTAATAGTTGTCAATGTGTCGTTAACGTGGTCGTACTTGTCGTTATCCCATATTGTCGGTACTGTGAATATGTTTTCGTCGTCTTCGTTGTCACAAGAATGAGTCGTTAACGATGCTTCGTTTGTCGCAGTGTCATTCTTGTCAGTTTGGTTATTGTCATCTGTTACCTGCGTTTGTTTGTTCATGTCACTGTCATTTCTAGAATAGTATGGTTTTAACATATTTACATGGAATATTTTCAACTTTCCATTTAAAGAAATTTCGTAATCAACTTCCGAAATCCTTCTCACAACTTTAAATGGTCCCTGCCAAGAGGTTGATAGTAAATCTCTCTTGTCAGGTAGTAATAGTAAAATATCTTGATTTGGTTGTAATACAATCGTTCTCGCCCCTTTGTTGGCGTACTGCCTGTACCTAAAACCTTTCTCCTGTAATGATGTTCTGGCCAGTATACAGGATCTAATGATTTTGTCTCTAGTGTCAGTGACCAAATCATAGGTGGAAAGTGGTAATTGGGTGTTTACAGGTTGTGATATTATATCTTTGTAAATAGTGAGAGGTCCTCTTGGGTTCGCTCCATATATCAATTCGAACGGAGAGAACCCTGTGCTTGATTGTGGGACTTCTCTGTATGCGAACAGCACCGTTTGGAGAAGTATATCCCAATCGGCTGGATTTTCAGCTGTCACTTTTGATAACATATGTTTTAAGTCCCCATTTAATTTTTCGCAAATCCTGTTCGCGGACAATCGATAGGGACTTGTAAAACATTGTTTTATGCCCAGTAACTTAGTTACCGATTGGGTGGCATTAGATATGAACTGCGTTCCTCTATCTGATATTATTTTCTCCGGAAAGCCAAAACGGGAGAATATCTGTAATAATACGTCCGTCACATCCTTAGAGGAGATAGATTTTAATGGAATCATTTCTGCCCACCTTGTACACCAACCAACAAGTGTAAAAATATATCTATTTCCTTTGTTTGAGATGTGATTCAAAGGACCTACTAAATCAACCGCCACGATTTGAAATGGTCTCGAGGCAGTTGTGGTTGATTGAATTTCTGCCGTAGGGTTTTTACCCTTTTTGATTAATTTCTGACATGTATCGCATGATTTATAGTGGGTTTTTATGTCACGGCAAAATTTAGGCCAATAAAATTGGCTCAGGACTCTGGCCCTAGTTTTTTCGTAACCCATATGACCTCCGAAAGGTGAGTCATGGGCTATATGTAGCACTTTATCACGATGTGACTGAGGTAGAACCACTTGCTGTATCGTGGTTTGATCTCTGGTAATGGTATATAATCTTGTTAGAACATTATTATTTAATTTAAATGTCCAAGAAGCGTTTTTCGTTACTTTCGGCTTTAATCCTACTAGCCGAAAATATGGTGAAAGAGTTGGATCTGTTTTTGTTCTTCTATCAATTTGGTGGTTGTAATGTTAGGTGAAATGATTTGTAGTCCTTCCTGAAGTTGGTCAGTGTGGGTTTTGTGGGTTGTCTGTCTTGTTACTATATTAGTGTGTTGTGTGTGTTGTTGCACATTTACAGGCTCAGTACTTTGTGAATCGATGGCGTCCTCAGTTCGAGGTGTTAATTTGATTGTAGCATCGAAAGATTCTACCGCCCCTGTGTTCTGCACCTCTGTGAATTCTTTTCGAATTACGTCATCGGTTGTCTCCCTTGTGCTTCTGGCAGTTTGAGACAAGCATGCGTGATTTTTCACTTTGGAATCGCTGTTTGGGTTTTGGATACAGTTTTTCTGTTCCCATTCTCTGATTTCCTTTTCAGAGCAAGATCTTATATTGGGAAGATTCCCAAGGATGATTTCAGCGGCAGGACTTTCTAGTACTGCACATAGCACTTGTCCTGATATAAAAGATGTCCGAATTTCGGCCAGTGCTAGGGGGTATCTTTCAATTGTGCCTGAGAATGTGCGACACGTTACGTATTTGTGTGTGTAGTCCTTGTCGTTAACTAATGTTTTCTTAATCCCACAAAGAGTCGCCCCGGAATCTCGTATTAATGTACACTGTTTGTTGTTAACAAAACCTGTTAAATAATTTAAATTGCCTGTTGGTGATAAGGCTGCGTTGGCCATTTCGTTAGAAACTGGTATTGTGTGGCCACATAACAAGGTTGTATCAAGCTGAAATTTCCTACAGGTGTTACATTTGTTATCAGAGATGGTATTGATGATGTCTACTGCATTGCCTGACTCACTCGCACTTTCATTCTGGATATCACATTCATTCTGTTGTTCAATCTCATCATCCGAGGAGGTGTCTATCAATGCTGCATTGGCTTGCTTCATCCTCTTTCTCCCTTCACAAACAGAAGAAAAATGACCATAGCTCGCGCAAAAATAACATTTAGCCGCTCTCTGATATGCGTTCCTCTTGTTCATTTGTTTTTCCACTACCTTTTGTAGATGATGTGGATAATTTGGTGATTTGTCACACATCGCAAACTGTTCGTGCATCAGATGAGAATACTGGCACAAGACTGGTTTTGAGGATTTAGGGCGTTGTTTGAACCTATTTTCATTTGGTTTCGAATATTTTGTGTTCGTAACCGCTGCTGTTTCATTTTGGCTCATGTTTAGCTGAAAAATATCGCGGTTCGCTGTAAAATATGCGCTCCCTTTATTTTCGATTTCTTGGATGGTTTTACAGTCCATCTGTCTCAAAAATTTAGAAAAAGGTGTTGGGATAGTGCTAATAATTTTATCAATTATAATCAGCTCTTTTAATTTATCATGGTTGTTATTTGTTTTCGCTGATGTTATTCATTTTGTACAAACATCTTGAACTGTAGACACGTAGTCAATGAAAGTTTGGTTAGGTGATGGTGATAATTTTGAGAACTGTAGTTGATAGTCAGCTGTATCTAATGACAAATGTTGGAGTATTCTCTGTTTTAAATAATCATAATCTTTCCTCATGTCTTGCGGAACTGTCTCTATCACTTTTAAGGGCTCTAAAGCTAAATTTCTCATCAAAATAAATGACCAGTCGACTTTTGCGACCTGATGGTGGGTCATTAAGCACTCGAAGTTCTCTAAGTATGCGCTTATGGAATCTCCTGAACAAAATGCTTTGACAAGGCCTTTATATTTGTTGTATTTTTGTTCATCTTCTTTACTTCTAATTTTGTTTACTGATATTTCTAGGTTGGAATCAATTTCCATGTGTTTTAATTTTATCTGTGTTTCTGCATTTAATTGGGCTTGCTTGGACGCCGCCTCGAGCTCCATCTGCTTCTCCTGAGCATGCAGTTGCATTTTCTTTCCCTCAGCTTCAAGTTGCATTTTCCTTTCTTCAGCTTCTATTAGCATCTTCTTTTCTTGAGCTTGCAGTTGCATTTTCTTTTCTTCAGCTTCAAGTTGCATTTTCCTTTCTTCAGCTTCCCTTAGCATCTTCTTCTCTTCTCTTTCCATTGCTCTTTCTTCTCGTGCAATATTTTCAGCATGTGTCTTTTGTGCCCATTCTGAAAGATTATCCTCTTTATATCCTAACTTAATACCTGCTTCAATGCACTGTTCTAATGTTGACATCTTGTAATTTAGTTATTATTTACTTTCTTGAAATTAAATCCCTTTGAAAAATAGTCAGGGTGTGCAAAAATTGGTTATTTCCCTTGAATGTTTACCTTCAAATTTATATAAGCAGATATTCTTTGTTATAATATTAGCATATACATAACAAAATCAATGCATAGAAAAATGTTACATCAATGAATGAGGATGAGGAATACCGTTTAGGGATGTAATGAGCATGAAATGAAACTCATCTTATTTTCCCTGAGATCTCGAATGTAGTCTTGTTTCCTCGCCACTGCTGGAGTACAGGTTACGTACACGATACATGCACGGTAATTCGCGGAACAATCTGCTGTTGGAATTAAAAAAAATTAGTAGCTGTCATAGTAATTGTCACAGTCATGTCAAATTTCATCAATATCATTTGAAATATTGTGTAGAGGGACTATAATAGCTTTGTCAAGGTCTTACATCCGAGGTTGCGATGCGTTGTCTGTACCAACGCCAGACACCATAACAACACGCAACCCTGAGTAATGTTAAACACGGCAGATAGAACGCGGCGTCGTTACCGACGCCCGGATAGGTAGCCACGCACAGCAATTGAGTTCACCCCGTGAACCGTGCAGGGGACACCAGCTGACGTGAGCGTGTAAGCGTGTAAGACGCCAGAACTGGCAGACGGGCTTAGATCGTTGAACGGACAGGTCGCAAGGGAATGCGAGTTGAGTTTGAATCTGCCTTGAGAGCTAGCCTGTACGACAGTGGAAGACTGAGTCGACTGCTTGTATAGTTTAACTGTAAGTGAGATGTTTATTGTGTAACAGTACAGCGAAGGGACGATGGACTATCAACAACTCAAAGACGGTTCCAGCTCCATGTTACTTTATTCAGAATCGAGCCAGATGTTGCTCAGTTAAATCATACGTCCATCTCTTCTCTAGTCCCCGGTGTTAACTGATCCGTGACAACCAACTACGTCACGACTTGAGCATCTTTCTTCCCATTCCACCCGGATGCTCAAGCGTGCTGTAGTTTTGCCCACCCCATATACACTTACTGCTACAATTGCTTGCATGTATTATTATGTATTGTAGTGATCTTGTTCATGTTGAAATGATTGCTATAGATTGTCAGTGCGCGATGTTTGTGCGATAATTAATGCAGCGCGTCAATAAAGCGTGTGAATAATACTTTCGGATATTCACTTCGTGTGATTTGATAGTTTGATATTACTTCACACTTGCCAGAAAACGAGCTACTTGTCTTGTGTTATGCAAGACTCTGACAAGTGCGAATGTGGAGGCTTTCGTCCGGGTTTTGAATCAAATGCGAACGTATACATTTTTTTGTCCGAGTTTGAAGCGAATGTGAACATGCCGATAGAAGTGCGCAAGTCATAGATTAAGGTAAAGTAACGAATTAATAGAGTTGATTTAATTAAATTATAAGTGTGAAGATATTATTTGAAGCCAACCGAGGCGTCTTCAGACTTAGCACTAAATTCAACAAATTTTGTACTTAAAATCCAAAATGGCGGCCGTGCCCTTGAATGTCATTGAGTAGAGGTAGTGTGAGCGTGAAAGTTGTTGATTGTGGTAACGACTAACAATAATACTTGACAGCATACAAACCTTTACAGACTTCAGTGACATTACACACACCATACATTTACAAACGTTCTAATTTCGTTTAGTTTAAAAAGTACAGGGTTTTTGTGACAACTTTACCTGAGTCTGGTGAACTTCAAAAATTTTTGGTGCGTCAACCCGAAAGACATTCCAGTGTGATTTCGAGCACCACTGAACAGCACAGTACCCAAGGATTACTTGAGTATAAAATTTTTTTCAGCTTTCTTTATACTTTCGTTAGTCTGGCTTTAGACATTAACTGTGCTATAAATATTTGTAACTTACTAACATCATAAGTAAGTTTGTTTATATTTATTCCATCATATCTATTGTTCATCATGTCTTCTTTAAACGATTTCATTGAAATGCGTTTAAAAATGAATATGTCTGGTGAGGGATTGAGAACATGGAGTGAAAGTAAATATGCAGAATATCTTGTGAAACAAGAGCAGATTATTGAGCGGAATGAGAAAGCGGCCGAAAGGGCGTCAAAAGCACAATCAGAAGCTGCTTTAAAGCTTCAACAAGCACAATCAGATGCTGCTCTAAAGCTTCAACAAGCACAATCAGAAGCTGCTTTAAAACAGTCAGAAGCTGCAGTGAGGCAAGCTGAGATCTTAGCACAAAGTAAGAAAGAAGAGCAAGAAACACAAATGAAAATTGAACAACTTAAAGCTGAATCTTCTAAAGATAAAGTTAATAGAGAAACAGACAAAGATCAACCTCATAAAAAGTACCAAGGTCTGATCAGAAGTTACAACACAGGTGATTGCATAGCAGCATTCACCCAAAATTTTGAATTTGTTATGGATCATTACAAAATCCCAAAACCTGAATGGGGGATAGTATATGTAAGAAGTCTTTCTGGGGAACCTCTTAAAGTCATAGAGTCGATCCCAAATGACCTGAAAGAAGATTATCTTTACATTAAAGCAAAAATTATGTCACATTTTTTGCTAGATGAATCAGGTTATAGAGAACAGTTTAGGAAGTTGTCTCCTAAGCCAACACACACTTTCTCTGATTACATCTCAGAAATTCAAAATATTTTTTCTAAATGGCTGTCAGCAGCCAAAGTACATGGAAGTTATGACAAATTAGTTGATCTTATGTTGAGAGATAAGATTATCGCATCTCTCCCAGCTCCCTTTTCTAAATTTTTGTTGGAATGTCAGTGTGAAAGTGTTCAACAGATCGAAAGTCGTGGCTCTGGTTATTTTGCAGCCAATAAGCATTGTTTCTCTAGTAGTCTGACCAGCACAGACTTTGTAGCAGCAGCTACATATGGCAAATATCAGGCAGGGTCAAATATATCAGTGTAAATATTGCAACTATACACACAATGAGCATGATATGTGCGACCAACATCCTGGGTACACTGCTTACTTGCATAATTACATTTCTAAGCAAGAGAAAGAGAGGAAGAACTACAAAAAACTTACAAAATGTTACCTTTGTAAGGCTTTTGGTCACTGGCGTAAGGATTGTAAAGCCAAGTCAATGACCAAAAAGGCTAATGCAGCCATGTTTGACATTTCTTCGTCAGAAGATGAAAGTGTACAAGATCACCCAGTAAACTCGGCACATTCCATTGAAGTATTCCATCAGGAAAAATGTACCATTTGTGATCAATTTCATGAGGATGGCGTGTTAACATGCGGCCATTCTATACCTATTACCAGTGAGGAGGCCAATTCTGTAGTAAACTCCAAAGGTAAACTGATCATCCACCAGGGGTATGTTAATGGTAAACCTGCCACGGTTTTACGTGATAGCGGAAGTACTCTCATTGGTGTAAAGAGAGATTATATTCTACCATCACAATATAGTGGTAAATATGTCACATGCAGGACATTCTCAGGGAACATAGAGAAATATCCACTTGCATGGGCATACATAACTACAACATTCCTTACAGGAAAGGTTAAATGCGCAGCATTAACCAATCCTTGCTGTGATATTATCATTGGAAACCTTCCTGAAGTGAATGACATACCACATGACATCAATACATCATCTGTCAGTTGTAATAGTGATACTACCACTTCACCTTCATCACCAATCACCATTCATGATGTAATACCACCTGTAATTGAATGTACAAATACCAACCTGGCTATGCCAGAACATACATGTAATTGTGTGAATGTAACATCAATGTGTGATGAGAATGATCGCTGTAATGTAGTAAACGCAGTAACTCGATCTACTGCACAGATGCAAGATCGAATCGATCAAACAGAGGCTTTACAACGAGTAAGTCCTGTTGTAACATCTCCTGAGACAACTAGTGAGACGTTTATAACATCTCAGAAAGCCGATCGATCTATGCAAAATTATTTTAAACTTATAGGCCAAAAGCCAAGAGTAGCAAAGAATGCTCAATGGTACTTTGCTCTCAAGAACGGAATTCTAACACGGTACTACACTAAAGGTTCCAGCACCATAGAACAAACAGTGCTACCGTTAGAAAACCACAAGCAAGCATTGATTATAGCTCATGACATACCCTTTGCAGGACACATGGCTTATGCTAAAACTAGAGCAAGGTTACTTACTCAATTTTATTGGCCAAAGTTTTGCAACGATACCAAACAGTATTGCAGATCGTGTGACATTTGTCAAAAGCTTGTAAAAAAGGGTAAACACCCACAAGCTGAATTGCAAGTTACTGATTTGGCTAGTAGACCGTTTGAAAAGATCTCGGTCAATATAGTTGGTCCTCTGAACCATATAACATCTAAAGGTAATAGATACATTGTAACAATCATTGATCTATGTACTCGTTGGCCAGAAGCGATTCCAATGAAGAACATAACTTCCAACGACATCATGGAAGTGTTCTTTCATATTTTTGCGAGGGTAGGATTCCCTGATACCATCCTTTCAGATCGGGGTAGCCAATTTATTTCCTCGGCTACACAAACCTTTACCAAAATGTTGGGTGTTAAACAATGCTTCAACAGTCCATATCACCCACATTCGACCGGTATAGTAGAAAAGATTAATGGCGATATGAAACATATGCTCTCTAAGGTAACCCAAGAACATCCTGAAGATTGGGATACTTATCTGCCTGCCATTTTGTTTGCATATAGGGAAGTGCCCCATTCCAGCACTGGGTTCTCACCATTCGAAATGTTATATGGTGCACAACCACGCGGCTCATTATCTCTGTATGAATCTGTGTTGACTGGAAGTACAACTGTGTCTATACCCATTTCACCATATGAACATGTAACATCATTGCGTGATAGAATTATGAAATCATGTATATTAGCCAAAGAAGCTCTCCAAAAATCAGGAGCTATTTACCGACAATATGCTGACAGAGGAAATAGAACTATTACACTGACGCCAGGACAGGGCGTGCTTCTTCTTTTGCCAAGTGATAGACATCTCCTAACTGACTCATGGCAAGGACCGTTCAAAGTGCTACGACAAATTTCGACGGTAGATTACGAGATTGCAGTTAGGGACAAACATAAGATTTTTCATATTAACATGCTCAAACCATATCACCACTGGCAAGACGAACAAGTAGAGACTGCAGCAAGCACCTCCATAGTGGACCAGACGGACGTCAACGACACTGACGAGATACCGACACCAGGTCTTGACACGACGACCAACTTACAAGACATTAAGGTAAATCCCAAACTGACTCAGACACAAACTGACAGTTGCAGACAACTGATACAAGACTACAGGACGATCTTTTCTGACAGCCCAGGACAGACAGATTTAGTGCAACACCAAATCATCTTAACATCTGACGTTCCTATTAAGTGTAGACCATATTCCATCCCTATACACTATAAAGAAAAACTTCATCAAGAAATCATTGATTTAGAAACAAATCATATCATTCGACGTTCACAATCTCATTTCTGTTCACCAATAGTTTTGGTACGCAAAAAGGACAACACTATTAGACTTTGTGTGGACTATCGTAAACTCAACAGTATTACACAGTTGGATTTAGAACCAATGAGCAACTGTGAAGACATTTTGACTGAACTATCTGACTCACGTTATTTTACTAAACTTGACATGACAAAAGGCTACTGGCAGATAGCTGTACATCCTGATAGTATACATCTGAATGCATTTGCCACACCTTGGGGTTTATACGAATGGTGTAAACTACCTTTCGGATTAGTCAATGCACCAGCGACCTTCGTCAGAATGACAAGAATTCTTTTGACAGACATTGCTAACATCATTTGGTACATGGACGACATTTGCATACACACAAAGGACATGACAGAGCACATAACAGCACTACAGCAGACATTTGACAGAATTAGACATCATGGACTGACTGTAAAACCTTCCAAAGTGGATATAGCCTTTCAGGAAATTTCATTTTTGGGCTATAAGATCTCAAATGGCTTTATATCAACTGACGATAACATCACGTCCAGAATTTTGAAATTGTCGCTTCCGACAACTAAGAAACAGTTGCGAAGTGTGTTAGGTCTGTTAAACTATTATAGACAGTTTATTCCTCATTTTGCTGAATTGACCAAATGTTTCACTGATCTACTAACAAATAAACACCCCAATGTGATTGTAAACAGTGAATGTTTAAGGCCAGCATTTACGAAAATTCTTTCTTATTTTTCTAAATCACCTATTTTGAAATTGCCAAATTTGAATATTACTTTTAGATTAAGATGTGATGCGAGCTCCGTAGCCATTGGAGGTGTGCTTCTCCAAGAACACGACCAAATCTTGTACCCAGTATACTACGTCTCTCGAAAACTGAACACCAGCGAACAAAATTACAGTACACCGGAACTCGAGGCTCTTGCCATGGTATTTTCGGTACGTAAACTTTCTAGATTTTTGTTAGGCAAACATTTCATTATTGAAACAGATAATACTGCGCTGACAATTGTTACCAGGGGAACGCCTAGTAACAGCAGGGTGGCAAGATGGTCCCTTCTGCTGCAGGACTATAGCTATGAGGTTAACCACATAAAAGGTTCACAAAACTGTCTTGCAGACCTTTTGTCGAGATGTCCATACAACGAACCTAATACCCAGTCGACACCAGAGCACAGTGCAGAGGGTGTATAAAACTGCAACGTAGATAGTGCTCAGTACCACAGCCAATTGTGACAATGTGTCAGTAACGCTGTGTGCACCATTGTGATGGGGAAGATTGTATCTCCCAATGTATATAACTTATGTACATATTGTGATTCTTATTATTATCATGCGAATGAATGCGTATATAATTGTGAGATATGTGAAAAAAATGAAATCAGTATTATGTAAACTAATGTGTTGTATAACTGTGAGATATGAGAAAGAATGTAACTATTATTGTAAATAAATATTATAACAACCAGACACTACGGAGAAGTGTCACGGGACAACACTAGAGGATCCAAGAAGTTACCAAGCCACTAAAACGTGAGGTAATCCTAAAGTATCCAGACCGAGGTGCCCAAGACATTTTAACAAGGTACGAAAGATGACTGCGACAGTACGATCCGAGCAGAAGGCGGAAGAGATGATCCAACAGCTGATAGTAACAACTACTACTCCGTTTATAGAAGATCCATCCAGAACGGACCAGCTTTGTTTGAATGACATCACAACACATGTAATAGTACAGCTGTATACTTCCGAGTTTTTGCATATTATTAAAAGTATATAAATGTATGACGTTGTATTAAAATGTGATTTAAAATATTCCCATATACGGAATTGTATATGTTGATTTGTATAGGATGTAATCTCAGCATCATAACTTGATTTGCTTCTTTACAAACGTGACTTTTTGTGCACATTTGTCAATAAGGATCAAATTATGACACTAAGAAATGAGTTTGCAATTGTAATTTATGTCTTGTAAACGACGATAAATTATTGTTCCTAAATTTTCTGTATAATAACCAGGGGACATTATTCTAAATTGTTGGTGATATGTAAATATGTATTGTAACCATTAACATGTGTGCTTGATAAATAACATGTCAATGTAACATCGTTTAGATATGAACATTATATTGCCAAAACTGTTGACCTTCATTAGAAACTCTAAATAGAGGTCTGATGGAGGAGTCATCTCAGAGGGAGATGCTCACGGCTTGACCTGATTATTTTAGTATTTTTGTTCTTGGTTGTGAGGTAGGGGCCAGTTTAGCCGATACCTACCGGACTAGCTGGGTCACAGCGAGGTAATGACCATTAAATAGATTGTACTTGACTGTTGTACTTCATAGTGCAACATAAGTGGTGTATACATATTGTTGACTATTCACCTGTATATATTTATGATAATTGTTAATGTATAATGTTCGACTTTGACATGTTTAAGAACACCTAGAGATATATTATACATGTAAGGAAATCCTTTCATGGAAAAGGGGTTTGGAGAGTGTCAAGGTCTCACATCCGAGGTTGCGAAGCGTTGTCTGTACCAACGCCAGACACCATAACAACACGCAACCCTGAGTAATGTTAAACACGGCAGAGAGAACGCGGCGTCGTTACCGACGCCCGGATAGGTAGCCACGCACAGCAATTGAGTTCACCCCGTGAACCGTGCAGGGGACACCAGCTGACGTGAGCGTGTAAGCGTGTAAGACGCCAGAACTGGCAGACGGGCTTAGATCGTTGAACGGACAGGTCGCAAGGGAATGCGAGTTGAGTTTGAATCTGCCTTGAGAGCTAGCCTGTACGACAGTGGAAGACTGAGTCGAATGCTTGTATAGTTTAACTGTAAGTGAGATGTTTATTGCTTGCATGTATTATTATGTATTGTAGTGATCTTGTTCATGTTGAAATGATTGCTATAGATTGTCAGTGCGCGATGTTTGTGCGATAATTAATGCAGCGCGTCAATAAAGCGTGTGAATAATACTTTCGGATATTCACTTCGTGTGATTTGATAGTTTGATATTACTTCACACTTGCCAGAAAACGAGCTACTTGTCTTGTGTTATGCAAGACTCTGACAAGCTTATTTACAAATAGCTGCTAAGTTTCTAACTTTATTACGTGTTAAAGTTCATATATTATTTTTACTTGGCAAACCCAAAATAGCTGTTCTGAAACGTAAAGCTTCTTATTGCCAAAACCGGCGATTGCCCCCAAATAGCCTGTCACAGTCCTAGATCTCTAGGGGATTGAAACTCGGGCTCATACAGGCAACAAACTCCGTTAGATACAATTTAGCATCATTTAATTACATGTATATTACAGTACGCTGGCGAAGCGAGTTTTCACACGCCAGCATTCAGTACATTGCATATCACAGGAGTTGTTTATAAGGAACATGGTTAACACAATAACTCTAGCAGCTATCTACACATATGTCTAAGACCCCTTTAATACAATTGGGTCGACTAGCAAGTCCCCTTAAGGTAAGCACTGTTGCTTCCTCGATGTCCAGTCCCTGTCTGACTGTTCCACACGTGTCGCAATCCGACACGGGTGGCAACTCTCCCTGAGTTTCTCGTGGACCCCGCAATCGGCGGGCCCCATCAGTGTCCACGGGGCTGTGGACACACTGACCGGTCCTTCGAGAAGGCTCTGGATTATTCAAGCCTTCGAGTGACTCGGCTCTTTCCCTTTTGCTGGATTACTCTCCCTTCGCCAGTATCCCTTACGTTTATATTTGTACCGTCCCTATGTGAGTCTGTGACAGTAATTGCATGCCAAGGCCTCTGCTTTAGCCATTGACCATATTTACACATAATGTCAGTAAATATATAATACATTCATCCAGACTAATGTTATAGCATTTCAAGACCAGCTTTACACAGAATATCAGTAAATACTCGTATACATCCACCTAGACTAATGTAACAGCATGACAAGTGCCAGTCGATCAGAAACAATGACACACTACTGAACGTAAAACTTGCCCAGGATTCACAAACATCCAAAAATTGCTGTAGTTGACTGCTACGTAAAGGATATGCAACTAACTAACCTTGCATCATCGATTCTTGTTCTAATATCTGCAAGGCATCTTCCATCAGATGTTATGACCGTTCCGAGATAAATGATGTACGGATTGACCTGTTAAAGAATTTCCAAATTTATATGGATATTTCCGTTAAGGGCGACTCAAAACACTAGCACCTAGACGTACTGAGAGTGAACGTTCGTGATTACCACTCTTGAAACGTCATTGGAATAACGTAGAGAAACAAAGTGTGGTTTTTGGTTGTAGTGTTGTGAGATCAGACAAGATCATAGGAGCCGGATGACAAAAGTCGGCACTATTCCGTAGTCTGGGATAAAGCCACATTCAAGATGTTCTAAGCAGGTTAGGGGATGACCAACTAACACGTTGCTTCATGGGTCTTTATGTGGCCCTGCTATTAATGATATTTGTTCTACATTTACTTAAAGGAAAATAGTGACTCTCAGAAAATAAGTATCCCTCAAGGACGCTAACTGCGTAGTTAAAGTTGTATGGATTCATTTTCAATATTCGTATAGAGTTGCAGACTGTTGAATACAGAAGTCGAGTTTGTATTCTAACTGTCAAATAGTTTATAAAACTCAGTATGCAAAGGATGCATATAGCTGGGGGAACATAGGAAAAATTGACTTTTCATTGTAATACATTTATCATGTATTAAATTCAGCAAACTCCTGGATTTCATTTGCGTATAACTGCATACATACTAATTGTATGAATATTTTTTTTCTTAATATTCGTAAGGAATTGCCCAATGTTGACAACAGAAGAAGGTGAGGCGAGGTTGAATCCTAACTTTCAAGTAGTTTTATATGACTCATTTACCAACAATAGTGTGGTTGGGGGAACATGACGACTGGGCTGTTCGTTGTAATACACACATATATCAACATGACGACTGGACTGTTCGTTGTAATACACACATATCGACTTTGTACTAAATGTAGCCGAAACCTAGATTTCAATTGTTGTTACGAATATGGAAGTTTTGTTACTGACCAGGTTTATTGCACTAATAATTCTACTGGTATCTTAATGGCCTAGCTGTTAATGCATAAGTTACGAAGAAGACACTCTGGCCAGGAGTAATTATTCATTCCACGAATGCAAGGTCATGGCCAGATCACCTGTTTATTTTTGTCATGACCTTGTTGTCAAGTACAGTTGAACTATCGGATACCAATGAAGGTCGACCCCGGAAATTGTGAACAATCCATCCCTGACATTATTAATGAGCTGCTAAAGATGAATAATAACTTATTTAAATTACATCGTAGCATGTCTGTCTTATTTAGAAACGACCATAATCGTTTTTGTACAATTTAATCGTAATTCAAGTTGCCAACTATGTACAATAACCTCCCCTACTAATTTTTGCAGATGCTGGACAAAAACGCAAACTCGTAGTATATAAACGTTCGTATGGCCATATATGCCTTTGCTATAGCTTAGGGACAGTGAACGCGTTTCACAATTTCCCGAAATACTAGGTCGAGAGTTGAAAACCAGCTGCGGGAGATTTGGAAGCAGACCACTTTGCGTTGATTTTGGTGATATGAGGCGTCGGAGGTTCAGAAAGTAATGGCGAACTGCTGGACGTAAAAGTTGCCTAGTAAATAACAAATAGTAAAATATAAACAAAAAAAGATTTATTTGATTTCGACGTCCTGTATAATAGTCATTTGAATCAGTAATGTGTTTATTTATGACAGATCAAATTTGACACACTGTCAGTAAACACACATTATAGCTGGCCACTGGTACCAGCAGGTTTAGTGCATCTGATGGTCACTAGGGAGTCTCCGTGGCCAAGTGTCACGCTACCTGTCTCGCGCTCCGAAGGTTGTGGCTTCAATTCATGGCCATGTGGTTCCGTCACGAGTGCAGTTCTCTCGAAGACTTCTGGAAGGATGCCGCTGGAGTTACGGAGTTCGTGCTTTGTGCGAAGCTTTCGGTAGGTCGTCCTGTAGAAAAATACCGAGCTATTTGTGATAAAACGAGGTGCGATGACATCTATCTTCTTGCCTGTTAAAACCTTTGTTTTAATATGTTAGTCACTTATCCAAAAATAACATAAAAGTAATAACATCACAGTTCCATATCATGAAACTGCTTAAGGACCAAAGAAGAAGAAAGTTACTAAGCGTTCGTACAACTATATGTAACGTGATAGCCAACGATCTGTTTGGAGATTATCCGTCCAAATGTAACACAAATTTGGGAAATAAATATACATTATTATATCAAGGCACAAGAATGTCTGTGATTTTATGATGCATTGCTTGGACAGAATATAGCCAATAAGAATTTGAAGTACAGGACCTTGTACCTGGGTACACACCTTGACGGTGTTCAGGGTATATGGTGTTGTCGCATATTTGTGTACACCAATCGGCGCTCCATGGGTGATGTGGTCAATATCACGCTGGCTACCATTACTTCAAAATACACTTTCCGACACTCGCCTTAGACTGGGTAGATTTGGACACTTTATGGTACCCACCTTACACTGGGTAGAACTAGACACTTTCTGATACTCACCTTAGACTAGGTAGACCTGGACACTTTCTGATACCCACCTTAGGCTGGGTAGACCTAGACACTTTTATACTCATCTTAGGCTGGGTAGACCTAGACACTTTGATACTCACCTTAGGCTGGGTAGAACTAGACACTTTGATACTCACCTTAGACTGGGTAGAACTAGACACTTTGATACTCACCTTAGACTGGGTAGAACTAGACACTTTGATACTCACCTTAGACTGGGTAGAACTAGACACTTTGATACTCACCTTAGGCTGGGTAGACCTAGACACTTTGATACCCACCTTAGGCTGGGTAGACCTAGACACTTTGATACTCACCTTAGACTGGGTAGAACTAGACACTCTGATACCCACCTTAGACTGGGTAGACCTAGACACTCTGATACTCACCTTAGACTGGGTAGACCTAGACACTCTGATACTCACCTTAGACTGGGTAGACCTAGACACTCTGATACTCACCTTAGACTGGGTAGACCTAGACACTTTGATACTCACCTTAGACTGGGTAGACCTAAACACTTTGATGCCCACCTTAGGCTGGGTAGACCTAGACACTTTGATACCCACCTTAGGCTGGGTAGACCTAGACACTTTGATACCCACCTTAGGCTGGGTAGACCTAGACACTTTGATACCCACCTTAGGCTGGGTAGACCTGGACACTTTGATTCTCACCTTAGGCTGGGTAGACCTAGACACTTTGATACTCATCTTAGACTGGGTAGACCTAGACACTTTGATAATCACCTTAGACTGGGTAGACCTAGACACTTTGATACTCACCTTAGACTGGGTAGACCTAGACACTTTGATACTCACCTTAGACTGGGTAGACCTAGACACTTTGATACTCACCTTAGGCTGGGTAGACCTAGACACTTTGATACTCACCTTAGGCTGGGTAGAACTAGACACTTTGATACTCACCTTAGACTGGGTAGACCTAGACACTTTGATACCCACCTTAGGCTGGGTAGACCTAGACACTTTGATACCCACCTTAGGCTGGGTAGACCTAGACACTTTGATACCCACCTTAGGCTGGGTAGACCTAGACACTTTGATACTCACCTTAGACTGGGTAGACCTAGACACTTTTATACTCACCTTAGGCTGGGTAGACCTAGACACTTTGATACTCACCTTAGACTGGGTAGATCTAGACACTTTGATACTCACCTTAGACTGGGTAGACCTAGACACTTTGATACTCACCTTAGACTGGGTAGACCTAGACACTTTGATACTCACCTTAGACTGGGTAGACCTAGACACTTTGTGATACTTACCTTAGGCTGGGTATACCTGGACACTTTGTGATACTCACCTTAGGCTGGGTAGACCCGGGTGCGCTGGTCAGTTTCAAAATGGAGATTCGAATACATGACACCAGACCGGCAGGCAAGCGTCCTAGCCACTGCGCTTTCGTGGCTCCCTGAACATAACACAATGCGTGTTATTGAATCCGCAACAAACAACCTGTTAATTATGGGCCACTGAAATAGCGTGTTATCATTTTACCCACACGCAACTAACCCTTAGTGTAGCGTGGGGAATACTAGGATTATATCCACGAAAAAGTAACCTTAATTGAGGCTGGAGTGCAGGGGAAATCGTGGGTGAATAAATCCCTTTTCCATCGCCCTGTACTTCACAAATAATGAGCTCTGTTGATTCGATTGAGCTGCTAGGCCCGACCGTGTATCAATCTTCTAAGATAAATCTGCTCTTTCCTCCAACTAATCTTCTACGTTCGTCTTTTTGTCTACAGATGTTAAATCTTACATTTTAACGCTGTCTGCGGCTTGATTTTGTGTCTCTCTATCGTGTTAAGAAGCGAAGCAAACAAGTATATACACAGCCATATATCATCATTAACCACTGGCCTGTCCAATGCAACACTCCCCACACTTTCCCACCCCATAATATTCTTTCTAGATGTATCTCTATCATAAGCCAGGTGTCCTACTCCTGTTTCTGTTATCTACCACATCTAGAATCTGTTTACGTGGTGGTCTCACTCTTCTCCGCCACCCAGTACACCTCCCACCATAGTGATCTTTTCCAGACATTCATGTTTTTTGTTTTTACATGTCTAATGTATCTTGTTTGTTCGCTTGCTTGAAACTCAGGCGTAGTCTTAGTTAGTTAGTTAGTCGCAGTTCCAACTTCACAGCAACGGGTCGTCCCCATAATGCACCGTTCCTGTGCCAGTGAATATCACACAACATGCTCGCCACTGCCCAATGTGAAAAGTGAAAAAGACAGGAGTCTCGACAAACAACAGCCTGCACAGATGCACTGTGCATAATGCCGCCGTCAGAATGTCAACACACCAGTCCCCCACAAAACACCCAGTTCATTTCTGATGGAATCGGCAGTAATTTTCCCATCTGGATGTTTCCTAGATGTTCACCCACACAGTCCACGAAATACAGTTCATCGTTGATTGCAGTGGCAGTCAACCAGAAGCCCAGCAGCCACGCATTTCTGCACAGGCAAAAACCGTTCAACTCTGGGACATAGCCATATGGCATCGCTCCGAACATGCAGTCACGTTGCAAAAAACCTCGGGCATATTCAAAAGCATTTCACACGAAACTCACAGCTCACAGTGTCGCACCACGCACTCACTCAGTAGCAGGGCGAAAGAACCATCAAGCCTCCTTAGTCGCCTCTTACGACATGCGTGGTAGGCTACAGTGTTGCTATTCTTTGCTTCCCTTATGGGCCCCGGAAACACACGGAATAGGCGTAGTCTATACACGTGCTACTACTACTACTAGTGAAACGGAGCTGCATTTTTTGTATTGTAGATTAACTGTCCCAATTACCATTAACCCTAGCCAACATGCGAATCCACTCCGAGTTTACAGGTACTTGTAATTTACCTCCTAAATTCATGGACGAGAATTTAACATTGTAGTCCAACTGACCGATGTAAGGGCTGAACTAGCTACCTCGGCATCAACACACCGGAAGTTTAAGAGCGAACGCCCGTAGTCCTTCAGCCATCCTGATCTCCTGTTGTTATATCTGTTCCAATTCATAAATAGTGTGATAGCTTTAGTTTTGTAGAGGTATGTTTACTCTTCTTTTAATTATGTCATCATATTCCCATTGTCTGCCGGCAGAAAACCTAGATATTCAAACCTATCCACATTCTGCAGTTTCTCGATGTTGTACCGTCATTTATAAATTCATGATTTGAAACAAATTACACCAGTTTTGTTTTGTTTGCAAAGGATTATTGTATTTTCATATGTATAACCAGTAAATGATTCAATTTCCTGCCATAGATCATTGAAGGGACTCCCCATAAAACAAACATGCATCCGATTAAGTATATGCATGAATTTTTCACATGCTATTAAACGTGTAGTGGGCTTCAGCTAGTTGTTTGGGGGAGTCTACGATGCATTGGAACGTTGACTAGAGACCCTGAAGATCTGGATGTACAGAAACATATGTCGTATTTCATGGAGACTAAAACAATTAAATGCAGTGGCTCTATTGAGGCTGTTATTGAAAAGAGAGCTCACGCAAAAATAAAAAGACAAAATAGACAAACTAAATATTTTTGCAGAAAACAAAAAGTATTTTGGACCAATCACGGTACACGAGCAAATGAAAAAGTATTATAATGTAAGTTTCCGTTTACTGAGCATTGAAAGTGCGGAATACATCACGAAACAATACAAATAACTAGATAACCATAATGTAGCTATTTATCATCCTTCTGTCCATATGGCAGGTCACACTTGGCGATATATTATCCTTCGGCAATGGATCAGTTAACAGACAGTAAGCTTGTGGAGCCCCACATGCAGGGAAGAGCTGGACACAGGCGAGCAAGGGGTAGACAGCGGTACACCTCGAATGATAGCATTAACAGACGGACTAACAGCAGTCTATCAGAGTATACAGAACTAGAGCGAGAGACAGAGCGTTTTAGAGATCCATTGCAGCCAACGTTCTCTGTAGAGACAGTAATTATCGATTGAAAAACCCATTGGTAATTTTTTTTATTCAAACCCCTACTGTCCATATCGTGAATGTGGTCTGTTTGTGTTCGAAGCCACTTTCATATCTCTCAGCCATTCTGCCTCAGTTCAGTCAATCAATCAATCATGTGCCATCTCCTCAACTTTGGTGGGTTGCAGCACGTTTCCAGAATTCTCTGCGTTTTAACGGTAAACTCAGCTTCTTCCAGTCAATCTCTTGATGTTGACTACTCATCTATAATTGAGCTGATGTAGCGGTGTACGGACAGACTGGACGCACAGTAGGAAGTATTGTGCTTGTGTGTGTGTGTGTGTGTGTGTGTGTGTGTGTGTGTGTGTGTGTTTGTGTGTGTGTGTTGTTTGTGTATGTTTGTGTGTAGGCAGGCAATTACGCAGATGGACAGGAATCTATGCGAGTGTGTGTGTGTGTGCGTGTGTGTGTGTGTGTGTGTGTGTGTGTGTTTGTTCGCGGGCGTGCGTGCGTGTGTGTGCATATATGTGATTAGTGTTATAAGACAATTATAATCTGTTGAAAATATGTCTACATATCGCCTGCGGCTGTCATCTCTGCGGAAATAACAGTAACCAGACCTTCCATTACTGTTCTTTCGAAACTAAGTATTAGCAACTTGACTATCGCAACTCATCGGATATATGGTGCCAGCCACAATTTTGTTGTTGTTTTTGTTGTTGTGTGGATAAATCGGCGCGTGATCGGTAATGTGGTCATCATACTGGCCGCATTTACTTCTAAGGATATTTCCTGGTCCCATTGTATGATGTGGTGGTCATAGGTTCAAAACCGCTTCGGGGAGGACATTTTAAAATGACTTGGGCTCCCAGGTGGACCCAGCCTCAAATGGGCGCCAGAAAATGTCTTGGGAAGGAAGGCGGCCGGCGTGGTACTGACCACACTGACCAGTTGTCTATAAAACAAGTGTCTAGGACAATATGCCAGATGTGCCTCAAATCGTGTAAATAGTTTATTTACTTTATTTACATTGCAGGCTGTGTAGACCTAGGCGCCGTGGTTAATTTTTAAAATCCCCACATCAAAGGAGACTCGAACACATGGCCACCGGGTTGGAAGGAAATCGTTTTAGCCACTGAGCGACCGTTGCTCCCATACGCAACGGAAAATCCCAGATAAAAACAGACAGATGAGAATAAACGTTTCTATTTACAACCTAGGCAAAACATAGGACCTGCCAACTTCTGATCTAATCTCTTTTAGATTAAAATCCTAAAAACAAAAAACAAATGACAAAATGAATGCCACAACATAGCATGGAATTCTCAGAAGCAACCTGGAAGCCATATTTTTATTGGAATATTTGAAACCCTCTTGGGTGCTATCAACATTTTGATAAATTTACAACAACATAGAGTTTTTAAAATGGAACCAAACAATCAATGAAATAGCATTTGTGTTGTGTTTATTCGCCATGCTGGCCACGGTTAAGCAATGAAACAACGTGGAATGACACACATGGCCTATGTAGAGTTCTATCTAAATTCTGGGATATGTGATTTGGGACGCTTTATTTGGAGTCATAATTCGTCAAATCGCGATGCGGATGAGATAAAAAGGGAAGACAAAGCGATACACGGAAGACGGAGAAATAAAGGGAATGCAAACAGATAAATACTTGAATGGCTTAGCCACCCGGCATAATAAGGACAAGAAAACAGACCTGATCGTGTGAGATGGCGAACAATGAACAACTACTGGTATCAGTATAGTACATTATGATCATGAGGAATGATGGCCGTTTTACCAAGCAGCCACCGTACGGTATACCAAGTGGAAATTATATTTCACTCAGGATACATACAGACTACTCCCTGACCTTATAGGGGATTGTAACCTACGACCCAAGATGTGCGATTTCAGTTTAATAAACTTCTTGTGTGTTAAATGTAAAAGTAATGTCCCGGCTGGTCTACCAGGCAGTTTTATTGGGGTGTTAAGTGTGATGCCTTCACATATTCTAGGCCAGTGATTTTGAGGAGTGCAGCCAGTTCCCTTCCTTGCCACTTTTCCTTCCCGACAAAATAATTCTTCCTCTGCTGAGGTTTGAACCAGTACTACTTGATAGGCAAGCGCATTAATCCCTTTGCCACTGCAACACTTCAGACCTACTAGGGTATGAAATGATGTGATCATTTAACTTCATTGCAGTGTACTACTGTTCCAGCTCAGAATAATTTAAGAAATTTGAATAATGAAGACACAACTAAAGGTTGCATAATTTATTGCGTGGCATTTTCGCTGCATGTCGTCAGGTGAATACTGCAGAAGTTACCCAGCCTAAAAATAAGTAAACTAAAATAATGAATCCTTCAGCCTGAAAGATGCATCAGGCATATTTCCACGGTAATTTAAACTGTTTACCACAGTACATTTTAAACTGACTATAATGTATAATTGTTTATACAAATGACTTTTACATATGGATCGCAACAGCTTCAGCATATCTTAACATTCGACCATTTTTTTCGTTCAAAAACACACAGAACACATTGTCTCTATCAATCACGTGACCGGATTCCAGTAAGTTTATAATTTTGTATGGTCCACGAATGATGTTATAAATAGCCAAATGGTCTTTGGTAGAAAAAAGGTTCCCCATCCCTAGCATCGCGTGTCCTCTTATCCCAGCTTCTTTTCTTTACTTCTGTGAATGCGAATCAATAACTGTTAATTTGTTTTTAATTTACCAACAATACATATACGTATATTCTGATTCGACGGAATTTAGTATTAAACAATAATTAACATATGACACGTAGACAGTGCGTCCTGGAAACTGCAGAGGTATTTAATTAAGTTCACGGAGAGCCTTGCGGCTTTGGGAGAACCGCTATTTATTTCTTGTAGCGTCATAAGCGTCTTCACTAAGGATGGAAGACTAGATAGAGAATTAGACACGAGAATATAGGCAGCAGACAACGTGAACATTCCTAGCACTGTGTGGCCAATGCCAGACATGAACTGTCCAAGAAACACACCGAAACACTCCTATGAGATGAGATGTATCAGATACCCAGCTGGAGAAACACACAAAGATAGGCAGACAAATGAGAAACAGAGAACAAGTGTAGGGATGACACATTATTACTTTATTTTGCATTTTAATCCACTTTCATTCTCGTCTTTGGCGTTGTAGCACAGGGGTAGTGAACGCAATTGACAATGTCGCATACCGCGTCTGAAACATAGCTGTGGAAGATTGGAAGCAAACCGCCTTGTGATAGTGTCCATGCAATGGTTTGAGTGCCGGTCGTTCTGAAAACAAGAGCAGGTCACTGAACGTAAACTGTAAACTTGCCCAGAAATCATAAACAACCAAAAAATGTGACGTCCTGTAATGAATAAGCAGCTAACTGTTTTTTTTTTTATTTTCGTCACTTCGTCTTCCTCTTTCATTCGTTTGAAATGTGTCTATAACTACAATGTTGTCACTTGTATGAGTTTCACTGTCTTGTTTAATTCACTCTGTTGCCATTGTGGTCGTCACTTCTAAAACGGACATTGTGCATTAAAAGACATTAACTGTTGTGTGTCCATGCACAGCAAACATGAAATACTTGCGTCTGACCATCGACCCTTTAGGTATCAATGGAGAATAATATAGGTCAGCATGGCCGAATGGATAAGAGCGCTTGATCTTATACTGCACTGTAATGATGCCGAGGTCGCAGGCTCAATCCTACACTGGTTGACTTTTAGTTCTTGACTTGGGAACGTAAATTACAAGTACCTCAGAATTGAGAGTGGGTTTGTCTGATGGCAAAGGACACTTGTAAAAGGGAAAGCTAATCCACACACACAAATCTCTAGAATTCATAGCATATGTGGGGACTACACTTGAGTTCAAAGCAACAGAACGCCAAAACATGAAAAAAAAAGAAAGAAAGAAATACAGCTTAATGGGGGGAGGGGGGGGGGATGATTTCTATAGCCTGCTCGATCCCAAACCTCGTGGTCAGATTTGGGTGATGTCATTGGGATTACACGGCCACTACTTGTTAGGTGAGCTGGTTCCGTGACCAAGTATTTACGGAGGAAGTTCGTAATGCCGCATACTCGAGTTCGAAACACAGCTTCTGGCGATTTGGAAGCAGGCCGTCTTTCGTTGGTTTTTACGAAATGATCACTTTTCTTTTGATTCAACGGGCAAGACGGCGTTTACCTGCAAAGCGTTGTGGAACGTAATGAGCACGGCAAGGCACGTAGAGCGCCCTGGTCATCCACTGCACCTGTATTCGTCTCCAATCGTCTCGACTTGTCTTGCCACTGGACTCAGATGGACTCAGGCGAGAGAGTGAGGTCGACGAATTGCGCAACTCTTCCTCACTTTAATCCAAGTCATCGCGCAAGTCATTCTTCATCCAACGTCACTTATCACCTTCAAGCCCTGTGGCGATGGGCGAGCGGCAAAGCGGCAGGCGTGGGTACGCTGGCAGCCGTAGTCGCAGACCTGCACACAGGCGGCTCAGGCCATATGGTCGTTCGCTGCGGCAAGGCACCTGGTCATGACTCCATCCCAACAGAGATATACAAGGCAGGTGGGCCGGTCCTAACAGAGCAGCTTCACCAAGTCTTCACAAACATATGGATGAACGAGACCATGCCACAAGATTTTAAGGACGCGTCAATAGTCCACCTTTACAAACGTAAAGGAAACCGCCAATCCTGTGACAACCACCGAGGCATCTCCTTGCTTTCAATTGCAGGGAAGATACTCGCCAGAATTCTTCTCAATCGCCTCACAGCCCATCTCGATCAAGGTCTTCTTCCTGAGAGTCAATGTGGCTTCAGAAAAGAACGTGGAACTGTTGACATGATTTTCGCTGCAAGGCAGCTGCAAGAGAAATGTCAGGAACAGAACTGCGAAATGTTCTCCACTTTCATTGACCTTACCAAGGCTTTTGATACAGTCAGCAGAGAAGGACTGTGGAAGATTATGGCAAAATATGGCTGTCCACGAAAGTTTGTCCAAATTGTGCGGCTATTTCATGACGGCATGCAGGCAAGAGTACAGGAAAATGGTGAACTGTCTGAACCCTTTCCTGTCACCAATGGAGTGAAGCAAGGATGTGTCCTGGCACCAACACTGTTCAGCCTCATGTTTTCAGCCATGTTGATGAATGCCTTCGAGAACGACGACATTGGAATAGACATCAACTACCGTATGGATGGAAAGTTACTCAATCTCAAAAGGCTGAAAGCTAAAACCAAAATTAACAGCGGCACCGTCAGAGAGCTCCTGTTTGCTGATGATTGCGCTCTATACGCAAACTCAGAGGCGGACATGCAACATAATGTTTCAGCTTTCTCACATGCCTGTGCCAACTTTGGGCTCAATATCAACTTGGAGAAGACTGTAGTTATGTACCAGCCAGCTCCAGGGAATAATCACACTGTGCCGAATATCAAAGTGAATGATCATAGACTAAGTGTGGTGGACAAATTCACCTATCTTGGCAGCACCGTGTCACAAGCTGCCACAATCGATGACGAAGTGAATGCAAGAATCTCCAAGGCCAGTGCAGCCTTTGGCAGACTGTACAAGAATGTATGGGACAGAACTGGAATAATCCTGCAAACAAAGCTAAAAGTCTACAAAGCAGTTGTATTATCCACACTGCTATATGCTTGTGAAACCTGGACTGTTTATCAGCGACACGCTAGGAAATTAAACCACTTCCACACAGTCTGCCTAAGGAAGCTCCTGAAGATTAAATGGCAAGACAAGATTCCAGACACTGAAGTCCTAGAAAGAGCATCCATGCCCAGTATCCACACTCTACTGATGAAGAATCAGATTCGCTGGGCTGGTCACTTGACTCGCATGCCAGATCACAGACTCCCTAAACGAATTTTCTACAGCGAACTGCGTTGTGGTAAACGCTCCCAAGGTGGCCAGAGGAAACGTTTTAAAGACACTCTGAAAATTTCACTGAATGCTTTTGGAATTTATCATGACACCTGGGAGGCTGCAGCCAGAGACCGAAATTCGTGGCGTGCATCATTGCACAAAGGTGCAGTCATATGTGAGGCAACCAGGACTGCAAGAGCTGTGAAGAAAAGGCAGGACAGAAAAACCACTGCAGGAAATCCTCCTCCAGAGACGTCAAGCATTCTTTGCCCACATTGTCAAAGAACATTTCGAGCCAAAATAGGCCTTATCAGCCATCTTAGAACCCACGGCTCCACACCTTCAACCCCACTGGATGAAATGAATGGTCATCATCATTCTTGATGGACAAACAACATAACATAACATAACGAAATGATATGGGTGCCGGTCGTTCAGAAAGCAACGGCAAACTACTGAACGTAAAACTTGCTAAGAGATCATAACAGCAAATAATTCTGGTGTTGACTTCAACGTCCTTTAAAAGGATATGCAGCTACAAGGGGTTTCTCATAAGTCTTTAGCCTGTCCATGAAGGAGTCAATCAATCATGTGCCAGGCCGGAAAGCGTGGGCGGTCATGACTCGCCATTTCACTCGATCACCAGAGTCGTGGATCAGCTCAGTGTTCCTGTCTCGTCCATGCCATGTGGCCAAGCCATCCAGGTATTTATTTCTCGATTTTCCCCTTGGTCTGTTCTCTTCAATCTTGCCAGTTGTCACCAAGTTCTCCAATCCATTTCTTCTCATAACATGTCCAAAGAATTTTGACTGTTTACGTTTAATTTCTCTAATCATTTTACGATTTTCATTTATCTCTTGTAGTACTTGGCCATTGGTTTTTCTATCTGTCCACTGTATTCTTTGTGTCACACGTCGTTCTTGATGATAATATCACGAAGTTCTTACGATGATATGTTCATGATATTGTCGTGTGTTGGTCGTTGTCTAGGTAACGATACTCATGGTGTGTCAATGGAGATATCTAACTGTCTTGCAATATAACTCACCCCCGCAGTGCAAGTTCACCAGTCATTAAACAAGATTCCGTTGGCGCACATAATCCTTTATTACAGAAATAAGACGGATAGACGGAACATGTTTATACATCCAGAAATAATGTAATCCATAGAATATAATATCCTCCTCACAATTTAACCAGCACACATCAATGCCTTCTCAAGCCTGCTTCATATCAAATCCACAAGACATTTAGTCCAGCTACTATCCACGGCTGGATCTCCTACAATACAACCCACACATTGGGTCGGAGCCACTGCTCAACTATGCAACCCACTCTGGGTTTAGGCCCTCACTCACTATAGAACCCACTCTGGTTCAGGCCTGTCTTCACAACTAGGAGAACAACACAACACGGAGATCTCTAACTTCGCTTCTCCTTAGAATACCTACCAGTTCGGCATCTACACATCAACTGTCCCAAGTCCCTTGACTTCACACACAAAAATACACTGTCCTTCCCCCATCCCCCTGAGGTCCACACTCACCCTTCCCATTATTTCTCAGGACTGGCTGTTTTCTCATAGCCAGATCAGTCACTTTACTGTCTCCCACTTTCATCTCCATTCTTTCTCATGCCCGGTCACTCAACTCAATGTCAATTACCCAGGCTTATGTCACTTTGCATTTTCCTCAGAAGCCACATTTCTACAGCCATTAGATGTTTTTCAGCTTGACTGCATATTGTCCAAGTTTCACATCCATACAAAAGAACAGGCTCTATGTATCCCCTCAACACTCTTTCTCTCATTTCAATTGACATCTTTTTATTGGTCAGAATGTCTTTCATCTTGCTAAAGGCTACTTTCGCCATGACGATTCTTGTTCTAATCTCTTCAAGGCATCTCCCATCAGATGTTATGACTCTTCCGAGATAATTGTACCGATTCACTTGTTGAAGAATATTCCCATTTACTTGTATATTACATTGTGGTACTTCTTCCTAGTGACCACCATAAACCTGTGTCTTTTTACAATTTAATTGTAATCCCAGTTGCTCACTGTGTACAGCAACCGCATCTACTAATTGTTTGTTTTTTAAAGATTTGGAACAGAAAAAAGTCTGATGGAGCCAAATCTGGAGAATATGGAGGGTGTGTAAGAATTCCAATACTCAAATCGTTGGCAGTTTGCAACAAAAGCCGTACTTTATGGGAGGGCGCGTTGTCTTGAAGCAAAGGCAGAATTTGCGTACGCGCTATCCCACTTTTTCGGGTCACAGCTTTTCTTAGTTTGATAAGGAGATCTGCACAGTACTGCCCATTAACCGTGTTGCCATGAAGCATGCAATCTTTCAATATGACACCTTAGACGTCCCCAAAAAAACAGCGTCACTTTTCTTGCAGATTTTTGTGCTCTTGGCTTGACATGTGTTGGCGAGCGGGGTTTTCCACTGCATGCTGGCAATTTTATATTCTGGGTCATAATGATGAATCCAAGTCTCATCTGCCGTCACTATGGTCGTTAACATGTTTTTCGACCGCGACATGTTGAGCAACTGGCCACAGCAATCAACCCGTGTTTGTTTCTGTTCACATGTCAACAGGCGCGGGACCCAGCGGGCACACATTTTTCTCATCTTCGGTCTGTTGTGTAAAATTCTAAAAACTGTACTCTTACTCGGTTTTGCGGAACCCGATATCTCTGCAGTTGTCATTTTCTTATCCTGGTCTATGATTTTCTTCACTTTTGCAGCATTTGCATCATTGCACTCTGCGGACGGTCGTCCTGATCTTGGTAGATCAGCAACTTGGGAATGGCCAAACTTAAACTGCAAACACCAATTTTTTACAGAAGCATATGAAAGACAGACTTCCTCAAACACTGACTCCACCTCCCTGTGTATTTCTGTGGGTGTTTTTCCCTATAACATCAAGTATTTTATCACAGTCCTGACGTCTGATTTCTCGATTGTTCTGACAAAACGTTGGATGTGCAGACCTGGTCACATAAGGTCTGTTGTGCCATGCACCATATCAGAAAAACAGTTGAGGAGGGAATTTCATAATTAATATGTCCATTACAAATTGAATGAGCTATACATGTGCCAAATTTCAATTTTCTCCGCCTACTCCTTCATGGTCAGGCTAAAGCCTTATGAGAAGCCCTTTGCAACTTTAACTAACTTGGTAGGTAGGTAGGTAGGTAGGTAGGTAGGTAGGTAGGTAGTAGGTCGGTCGGTAGGTAGGTAGGTAGGTAAATCGATAAATAGCTGACAGACAGAGAGACAGACAGACAGACAGACAGACAGACAGACAGACAGACAGACAGATGGACGGACGGACGGACGGACGGACGGGTGGGCAGGCAAGCAGGCAGGTAGGCACACAGGCAGACACGCAGGCAGGCACGCAGTTAACTTATATTTTTGCCAGGGATGTCTGCATTATTTGTTCAACGACCCAGGACTTTAGCGAACTTGAAGTTGAGATAAATTATCATCACCAACCCTGAACATTTTTTTTTTTTTTTCCCGCGTTTCCATCCTGTTTCAGGATATTGCGGTCAACACCAGCATCTTTCAGCTGTATGTTGATTCCTAGGCTAGATTACGCTCATCAGCACGCCACGACTTTCTGAGCGACCGGCTCCATACTCTCATAAGTCACTTTTGCGATTCGAACCACTGCTAATTCTCGTCGCGTCACGTGACGAGAGTATTCGGGGTTAGCGGAGAAAGCTGCTAACCCCTCGGCCACGGAGCCGGTAACCCTGAACATTGCCTTAAAAATATATTATTTCAGGGAAATTCCAAAACAGACGAATAATGATTTTAAAAAAACATCACCATGAATGAAAATATTTTCACGTCGAAAAAGAAAAAAACAGTACTGGAAATAACTGCATGTTAGCTAACTGTTGCATTTCCTCACTGATTCACTTTCCAATACACGCTTCTTCTTTTTCTTTTTTTAAATCAGACATCTTCATACAGACTTGTTTATAACACCGGTAACATCTTCGCTTAAACATTTGAGTTTTCACAGCATTTGGCTTGAAAGGGCAACTCATCCTTGGAGACGAGCCAGTCATGAATTGCATTCGTCATCACTGAATTGCTTGCCAGATAAATCACGCATCTCTACACCCAGTTTTTGATGAGTCTCCGCCTCTATCTCTATTCACATCTCCCCCTTGTTGTACTGTTCAGCTGTCCAGTGCCTTTCATTTCTGCTTCCCTTCACTTCATGTTAACATTTCATTTCTTGTATTTTTGCTTCAACGCAAAGTAAAACATTCTGAATGAAATGTTTATTAAACATCGATCGTGTTCTTTTTAACTTCACCAGCGTACGTGTTTCTGTTTTTGGTATCAATCCAGCTTCGTGTTTTTCTGTCGTGTCTATGGTTTTCTCATAGATTTCGCTTGAAAATAGTTACGCATGTGTGCTTGTAAATGTTGCAGCTATGGTTTAACAGTGTTTCTTGTTGTTATTTCATGCCACTTCTGCTTCGTCAGTCGATGTGTTTTTGGTTTACAGTTTGATGTGTTGTTGTTATTGTTGCTGCTGCTGATACTTCTGTTATTGTTGTTGTAGTTGTTCTCGTTCTTATTGCTGTTGTAGCTGCTGTTGCTACTGTTATTACTGCTATTGTTGCTTAACATTCATTTAAAAAGTGGTAGGCAAATTTAAATCCCGAACAAGGGAAGCCGCTCCAGAAAAAAATACATATTTTGTAAACATATTGCACTTTTATTTGAGCTTTTTTTTGTGGTATTGCATATCTTGTGTCTTCAGACAAGGGCGAACAACAGAAGGCAACATTTGCAAATTGTGTATGTTACAATCTCTACGGAATTTAGAAAACGCAAATGGTAGACCGTGAGATCGTCACTCTGGCAAATTTGTTTGGGGAAACATAATCTACTCACCACCATAATATTGTGGTTAGTGCGCTTTTCTGCGAAGCCAGTGATCCAAGTTCAATCGCCGGCAGAGGGAGGTTTATTTTTTAAGACCAGTAGAGCTCTGGAGTCGACCCAGTCTGACAGAATTCGGCATCAGACAATTTTCACATATTTCTGGATAGAAAGAAAGCCGGCACAGAAGGGAGCCATCCACCCCACATCGTATGTCGTGACCCAACATCTCACACCCCCACATCTTATTTCGTGACCTAACATTTCACACCCCACAGCAGTATCTGCCATAGGACTACAGTTAACATTAACTATGCACCACTAGAAATAGATAATGGAATCTCATTAGGCACCAGGGATTGTTCTGAGAAGTAAAGGTACCCGGTGTGATATTAATTATATCGCCCGCCCAATTGGCGATTTGTCTATAAAACTGTGGAGCTGGCACCATGTAATATCCCCAAGGCGTAGAAAAGGGTCTTTTACCTTTATTATTTATACCATGCTAAATGTTTTATATTAGAGAGAACAACAGAAAACAGGTCTAAATGGAACAGCTGAATAGCTAAAGAGTTTAAATGATTAAGAGCCTTGGGAGGATAAATTGTTGTATTCGAACTTTCCGTAACTGCCATGAGATAATAAATCGTCGAACTTGAACTTCCTATAACTACCAAAGGCTTTTAAATCAAACTATATCTGATAATGTAGAGTATATTATGCAATAAGTCACTATCATTGAATGTAAGAAAGAGAATGCTGAACTGCTATATAAAACCTGTTTCCCGAGAAGATTAACCAGGTCAACAAATGCCCGCAGAAGTCGGATGTGTAAGCTTAACGGCGCAAGAACGCAGCTCTGCTGTAAACGAGCACAACGCAATCACGTCCGGAAAAAAAAGACTCCGTATGAACGCAGAAGAAGAAGAAGAAGAAGAAGAAGAAGAAGAAGAAGAAGAAGAAGAAGAAGAAGATGAAGGAGGAGGAGGAGGAGGAGGAGGAGGATGAGGAGGAGGAGGAGGAGAACCTGTTTTGCTGTATGGCAGTGAATCTTGGAATGCAAATGAAAAAATTAGGAAGAACTTGGAAGCAACAGAGATGTGGTTCCTGAGACGAATGTTGCGAATTCCTTGGGCTGCCAAAGTAACTAATAACGATTGCCTGAAAGAGGCTAATGAAACTGTAACATTGTATACAACAATAAAAAAGAGACAAACAGCTTTCTTTGGTCATGCGATGAGAACATCGGACACATGGAAAGATCGAAGGGAAGAGAAGCAGACCAAGTGAAATTATTCTTGATGGATTGAGACGGTGGCATTGAGGAATATCATCATCAGATGTGATCCAGAAAAGACAAGGACCGAGATTTGTGGAGAGTTATGAACGCCTACGCCAGCTGGCATGATGCTTGATGATGATACTTGTTAAAATATTAATACAGTAGTTTTCTCTATGCAGCTCCCTTTAATTTGATATATAATGCAACATATCTGCTGCTTATTTTTTTATGTTGCATATCCCTTACACAACAATTGTTGGACATTATAGTAACAGAGAAACAAAGAACTCTCCTTGAATATCAAGAAAACAGTAACAATGGTGGTATCAAAGTAACAGGTGACACCCAAATGTGACATAGAGATAGAAGAAAAATTTCTTCACCAAGTGGATAATTTTAAATATCTAGAGACATAACATCAGATGGAAGATGTACAACAGAGATTAAGAGCAGAATAGGGCAAGCAAGGTGTGCATTTCAAAAGGTGAAGAATATCTTATGCAATAAGTCGCTATCATTGAATGTAAGAAAGAGACTGCTGAGGTGCTATATAGAAACTATTTTGCTGTATGGCTGTGAATCTTGGAATATAAATGAACAAATTAGGAAGAGATTGGAAGCAACAGAGATGTGGTTCCTTAAACGAATGTTGCGAATTCTTTGGACTGCCAAAGTAACTAACGACGATTGCCTTAAAGAGGCTTGCGAAACTAGAACATTATATACAACAATAAGAAAGAGACAAACAGCTTTTTTTGGTCACGTGATGAGAAGAGAGGCGCTGGTGAACATCGTGACAACTGGAAAGATCGAGGGGAAGAGAGGCAGAGGCAGACCACGAGAAATGATGCTGGATGGATTGAGACGGTGGCATGGAGGAATATCAACGACAGAGTTGATCCAGAAAACCAAGGACAGAGATCTTTGGCGAGTCATGAACGCCTACGCCAGTCGGCACGGCACTTGATGATGATCCCTTACAGAACGTTGCAGTTAACATCGGCATTTTTTCAGCCGCTATTGATGTACTAGGCAAGTTTTACGTTCAGTAGTTTACCATTGCTTTCTGAACGACCGGCTCACATACCCCCGTAAGTTACCAGCGCGGCACGATCCGCTGCCGAATCTCGCAGCTGCTGTTTTTCCTACGTGGATATACGGGATTACGAACAATGTCTTTAACGTCTTGGCCAGGGAGACGGATCCATACTACCATACGACACCGGCTACCATATTACCAACTTTTATATCATAACTGCGACACACCCCTGCTTCCCATTTTCCACCGCCCATTTCTGTTTGGTCCAAACCAACTTTTTGTTCAGCATTGAATCTGTTAATATCCATTGCTGCCTGTGGAAATCCTGTAGCAATTCGAATTGCCTGCCTCTGAATTCACCTTCTGTTCTATGTCTTCTGGGTGCCTATCAATAGGTGTGAATTTATTTCTCATGCTGAGGCGTTAATACTACATAAATTACCACAACTGAATATTTTCTACTTTCTTACAGTACGAGGAGAGCAGATTTTGCCCGTGATCGGGTATTGATCTCGAGGTAATATGTTCCTGCAGAACTGTTAACCATTTACTAGCAGCTGCCGGGACTTTGAATTCCCCGTGCTCTCACTAGTAATTGAAGCCTGTGATAGATTTAGGGAGGATTTCTTTGTGATAAATTGTTCCCCTAGAATGATCGTATTATGGGATTATTTTTTCCCAGACTCCTTCATTTTCCCCTGTGTGTTTCCTATCCGTTGTGCGTTTCTTTTCCTTCATTCTATTATTCTTGCTGTGTCTGCTTGTGTGGGGGATAAGTATTCATGGATACTGTTGTGGGACATGTACACGGAATAAACATTGGACATTGGAATTTGGATGTCCTTCTTCTCATCTTTCTCCACCCTCTTCTTCTTCTTCTTCTTCTTCTTCTTCTTCTTCTTCTTCTTCTTCTTCTTCTTCTTCTTCTTCTTCTTCTTCTTCTTCTTCTTCTTCTTCTTCTTCTTCTTGTTACTTTTTCTTCCTCTTCTTCTTCTCTTCTTGTTCTCCCGCATCTGTTGCTATCGCTGTACTGATGCTACTGATATGTGTTTGCGTGTGCATGTGTGTATGACTGCATGTGTGTGTGTGTGTGTGTGTGTGTGTGTGTGTGTGTGTGTGTGTGTGTGATTAGCGTAGTGCGTCTATCTCTCTCTCATCTAAGCCCGTCTGAGAGACATGATCTTGCGCCTGTACTTCCGCCTCATGTTCTACAGTCATCTTGCCCACCTTCTCTCATTTTCCATGAACCCAGCCTTCCATTATTGTCTTTAATTTAGCATTATGACGATAAATATAGCCAAGGGATTTCATTGTCCAGTGTATGTTATTGCCTATTAGGGACAGATTCCATTGATATTCATGTCTGATAGGATTTCTATATTTTTCTTCATCTTGATTTAGATTGTTCTGGCAATTCTTCGGTAACATTAAAACCAAAAGCTTTTGTTGTATTATGTAACAATCACAACATAATCCACGATTAGCAATATGTGCTGTGCCAAATGATCAATTCTTTCCCAAATATGCTTGCTTTTTATTCATCTAAGGTGTTATTACCCCATGACTGGAAAGAGTCATTATTGATACCTATCTTTAAGAAAGGAGACAAGTTCCAATGTGGAAATTATAGAGGAATATCACTACTGTCCACAAGCTATAAGATACTATCCGCAGTATTACTAAATAGACTAAAACCATATTCAGAAGACATATTAGGTGACTACCAGGCGGGTTTTAGACAAAACAGATCAACAATAGATCAGATATTTATCTTACGACAAATAGCCGAGAAACATTGGGAATATAAAAGAGATCTCCATAACATTTTTGTGGATTTTAAAAAGGCTTATGATAGTGTCCATAGGAATAGTCTATGGAATGTTATGCAGGAATTTGGAATACCAAGGAAGTTAATTAACATGACCAAACTATGCATGGAAGATACTTATAATATAGTAACATATAAAGGCAGGAAATCAGACCCCTTCCAAATAACATCTGGCTTGAAACAGGGTGATGCACTATCGCCGCTACTCTTCAATCTGGCTCTAGAGAAAGTTGTAAGGAAGGTAAAGGAGGAATGTGATATTGGAGGAACATCCAAGCTGCTTGGTTATGCAGATGATATAGATATTATAGGGCAAAGTGAACAAAAGACATTAGAAATATTGACTCACTTAAAGGAAAAAGCCCAACAGATGGGGCTGGTTATCAACCAAGATAAGACAGAATATATGGTAATTTCAAGAGACGGAATGGCTAAAAACTCTGGCCACATACAAATAGATAATATGACCATTAAAAGAACGGAAACATACAAATACCTGGGTACAATCTTCAACTGCTCCAACATCATAAGGGAAGAAATACAAACTAGAATCAACTCTGGAAATAAGATATACTATGCACTACAACATCTACTAAAATCAAATGCGCTATCTCGTAACACCAGAATCACAATATACAAAACACTGATCAGACCAGTTGTGCTGTATGGCTCTGAAACCTGGAGTACAACGAAAGGAGACGAAGCCTTGTTACAAACCTTTGAGAACAAAATTTTAAGACGCATCTTTGGACCCATTAGGGATACACAAAGTGGAGAGTGGAAAAGAAGAAGTAACAAAGACATTTATGATTTGTTTAAGTCCCCGCTAATCACTGGTATCATGAAGGCTAATAACTACAATGGCTGGGGCATATAGAAAGAATGGAAGATAATAGGGAAACAAAACTCGCTTACACTCAGGAAATAAATGACCGTAGACCCCGAGGTAGACCAAGAAGGCGGTGGAGAGATAATATACATACAGACCTACAAGCACTTGGAATCAACGACTGGCATGAGAAGGTCCACCAGAGAGACGAATGGAGACAGATTGTATTTGCAGCAAAGAACCTCAATGGCTCGGAATGCTGAAGAAGAAGAAGAAGAAGGTGTTATTCTATATGTTTCTATACGGCTTACTGACTGACTGATGACTGACTGACTGACTAACCTCTGAATTGCTATATTCATTACCAGTCTCACTTTTTCTAAATACTATATTTTAATATTCATTATGTCAAGAGATTCCAAATTGTAACATTTTGGCTGTATTATTGATGTTTTATTGTTTTATTATTGATTAATTATAGTTGTATTATTGATTATTGATTGATTATTGATTATTGACTTTAAGCTAGTTTCTCGCTTTGTTAGTGGAAATTATTGATTGTTTGGTTTTTATTCTAAATGTCTTTTGTTTTTAAATTAAGAAGTATATTAATGATCATCGTTTTATTTTGTTTCTTTTGATGTCACTAAATTCCATTGTCGCAGTTTGAAAGAATAACCATACCGTCTATATCGTTAGGATTTCCGCCAAATTTTAAATTTGCCCTGTTGGTAATTTCTCCTTTTTTTCTGCACAAATATGGCCGTGAATGTGGACTTGATGCTAGGCTATGTGTCTCCATTAAACATTCTGATGTTTCACCAGTTGGCTAGACAGCTTCTTGTGTTTTCTGATATGATGTTTTATTACGTAGGCTGTGTGTGGTTGTGATATAATTTCATTTGAGTAATTGCTGTGCACTGTTTTGCTAAGCATGTGGCTCAGTACATCTGACTTCGACAATTTTTTTCTGGTTCCTATCCCTTAACCTATCCAACATGGGAGACCCCACTAGTAGCTGCGCTACCGTCGGCATAGCTCGTGGATTCATTGGAGCACGCTAACCTCCCCCTCCCACACCCCCTCTCCTGTCTGTGCAAGGTGGAGACACATCACAGGGGTGTGTGTGATTTAAATGGTGTCTTCTTTTTAATATTTCACGTTTTCTGATTTTGTACACAGGGAAAGATCCTTATATGTTTAACGTAATGATCATTTGTTGACATTTTGAGATAAATTTAAACGGTTGTGGACACACTCTCTTCACATACGTGTTCAACATCTGTGTATTATAAGATATAGCTACATGTCCTTTTACAAGATGTTGTAATCAAGCCCAGCATTTATAGACTGTTTATGATTCATTACCGGCTCTGTTGCGAAGTGGTTACTGGCGCAATTCGTAATCCTGCATACCACGCTCGAAACACAGCTGCGGGCCATTTGGCAGCAGACCGCCTTTCATTGGTGTTTATACAAAGGTATGAGTGCTGGTCGTTCAGAAATCAATGGCAAACTATTGAACGTAAACTTGCCAAGAAGTCACAAACAGTCAAAAATATCTGGGGTTGACAGCGACGTCCTGTAAACGGTATGCAACAAACTTTTTACGATTTATTATGAAGTTTTACCTTTAGTAGTTTGCTGTCCGCTACTTTTTGAACAATCGTCGTAGATTTCATTGAAATGAAAGAAAAACTATTTGCTCCCAAATCATCTAAGTCTGATTTCGAACCTTCGACCCCGTGCGTCATGGAATTGTGAAAACTGCGTGAATTAACACCTATAACAAATTAAACATAACGATACCTGTGACAGGTATTGATCCATTCATAATTTGTGGAAATCCTATTCCAGAACTCAGATGTGCAGAAGATACAGTTCTCTGCTCAAACAGCCCCAAGAATTATCCCTGGAATGTTAAAATTATGAATGAATTGGGAAAGACAACATAGTTGGTAGAGAATGTGAAATATTATGAGGTTAGCATTTGAGGATTATGTGAAATAAAGCTGCGCCGAACTGGCAAAATAAAAAGCTTCTATGCACAGGTGAAGCAGTGCTATTATCATGCCATGCATAGGAATATGCTACCAACAATGAAGGAATGACCCTCAGACTACTTAAGAGGCAGTGAAAGCACTAATAAACTGGGAAGCAGTGAGTTCGCGAATAATAGCAGTCAGGTTTGGACTCATACAAAAAGAAGGTAAACTGGATGTCATTAAGTGCTATACACCGATAAATGACGAGGAAAAATCATTTAACAAGGAATTGTACATAAAACTCCAAATATTTATACTAATAAAAAATGTCGAAATACCACAATTGTGATGGTGTTCTGAAAGCCAAGATTGGGTCGAATAACAATGGTGTTGAAGAGATCATATGGAAACACGGACACGGGGTAATTATTGGAAATGGAGAGATATTCGTTAACTTCTGCTCAATATATCAATACGCAATAGACGGGAAAGTTTCTTCCACACATAAGAATACACAAAGTAATACTAATAGGTCTTAACTAGACCACACAAAGGAAAATCAAATTGGCCATATCTGTATCAACAAGAAAATGTAGATCATCTCTACACAATGTAAGGGTTTGTAGAGGCGCAGACGTGGATGCAGTTCATCCTCTGATGAAAAGTAAATTTAAACTGATACTCGTGAGAAACGTAATATTCCAACACACAACGTAATACAATGTAGAATATCTCAGAAATCAAGAAACAAATCATCATCAACATCATGTGCCATGCCGAAAAGCGTGGGCGATCATGTTTTGCCATCTCACTCGATAACCAGAGTCGTGGATCAAATCAGTGTTCTTGTCTCGAAACAAATGCCGATACCAGAAAATGTCCTGAAAAGTTCGCTGATGCGAAGGCGACGACAGAGGGGAACGGACAGGGAAGAAGCTCGCTTCTTACAGCCGAAGATGCTAGGATATGTGTGAGGGCACGAAGCACTGACTGCATGATGTTCTCCTCCCGGAGGACGGGGTGGCTTGGGAGCAGACACGGTGTGCATTAGTGGAACAAGTGGAAAACACGAACCAAACGTCTCGAAACAGGGCATGAACGGACGGTAGGAGAAACACGCCTAGAGTCATGATCCCGGCAGACCCTCCTCCAAAGAGTATAATGAAGGTAAAGGGCTGAAATATTCGGGAAAGGGGGAACCTCTTCTGATTATCGGAAGCCTCCAGTCGTGCTTGCTCGGCGTCAGAGTTTTTATCACTAAGGAACAATCTATGGTCATAGTCTCTTACAAATGCCATTTTTGCAATGGTTGGTTGACGAAGTGAGTTTGGAAGACTGTTGGAAACAGGCTAAACATTTAGTGGTTAGTATATTTTCGTGGTCAAGAGTTCGAATCATCACCAAAGCGGAATTGTACAAAACGATCTTGGCTCCCAGGTCGACCCAGTCTAATATAGACACTAGAAAATGTGAGACGTACTGCTTGTAACACGCTACGTGGAGGGTCCCAAATAGCCCTGTCCCAATGTTTAAATAATCTTCTATATATATAGCCCTGGCTGGGATAGGTCTTTACCTGCCAACCCTCCTCCGTTTTCCCCGGACTCACTGTCACTCTTTCTTTCGACCTAGGGACCTATTTCCTGTCGTGTTCCTCTGGCTGATCCATATATATAACACAGTGATCGTTGGAATAAACTAAAACTTGATTTATTAAATCAATAAAGGACAGCACAGGAAAACATCAAGGCAGTTAACACAGATAGTTCTAAACAGACACCACACAGATAAGTTCAGGCACATAGCCTCAAGTAGCCATAGTCACAGACCCAGCTTCAAATACTGTCCGATCTGTCCATATACGTCTCACCCTGTGTGCTGGAATCTCCTTCCTCCCAGGTAATTGGTTGTAAGTTCCACAGGCTTCTGTAGAATCAAATCCACTGGTTGTTGAGGAATTGTTCATGGACTTAACCTACATAGGTGTCTATTCATGTCCGGAACAAAATGGGTAGGCCTGATAATCATGCGTAGACACAACTCTGAAGTTGAATGCTCTCGGGCCTATGTCAATGAAAGGACCCGAGATGCCCCATTACTGCAAATTGTCATTGTTTATTAGTTTGCAAGATAATCATGCGTAGTCTCAACCAGCATTGAACTGTTCTCGGGCCTATGTCATTTCCTCAAGATATGCCCTTGCCTCTCTCTCAGAGTTAGGCACACCATGTGTGATATGGCTCATACATTGACCTGGCTTCATCAGACGTATTTGGCTCTAGCACAGAAGCTGTGTGGATACTGTCCGATTTGGTCACATCCAACACAAGAGGACCCTGGAGATGACAAACAATATTGAGCGACTGGGCGGACTCATGCATCACACAATCCTAAAGACCAATAGGGTCTCAGTTAATATATTTGACATATACCTGACCTGTCAGGTAGCCCCTGGATTGGCTACGTCCGGGCTTGAGTCGACCTCCAGCTGGGTGATGTCAGGTTGTCCACCCTAGGAACGTTTTGTCTACAAGACACACATTCCACACTCATACCAAGCCTTTATTATTATTGGGCACATTCATTTCCATGCTTTCCTCTCACTTGCAAACCATGCCTTTCTCGCAACCAAGATCTTGTGGTGTGGTGTGCCCAGCAATCGGTGTGTTTCTCCCCCCTAAGTGGGGTTATATGGCACACCGTGTATTTCCCCATTCAAAGAAGATACTACCCCTCCCGGCCGCCGCTCTCGACTGAGCTGTCGCCCCAATGTACCGGCATTGCCCTGCACAAGCCAAAGGGTAGATAAGTTCAGGTTCTCTCAGTGAGATAGAGGAGTCCATTATCCTCCCGACATCATCCTATCGAGTGACAGACGAAAGAGATAGTCCTGTGGCTAGCATCCCCTGGCTCAAGAAGATATATTCTAGATTGGTGGACCCCATCCCCGTAGCTATCTAATGTGCCTATATTTAAAAGAGAGATACCACCAAGTAACGGTAAGCCGTAGGAATCCAGATATCACTCGTCCATCAGCTGCCAAGAACAAGCCGCGTAGCCAGATCGGCTAACGGTCACCCCCTCCCAACATGGCAAGACTGCTGTTTTGCTATATCCTCTCAGTCGTTAAGACAATAGATATTTATAGGCCAAGCTTTGCCTGGACCAACGAAAACCCATATTTACCTTTACATCACTTCAGTAGTAGTTTGCATCTCTGTCGTAATCTTTAACTCACTGGACAGGCTGCAACTTTCAAACGGTAGGTGTTGGCCCGGCCATCAATTGACCAGCCGCTGCACCAGTGCACATTTGACGCAAGGCGCTCCTTCGGGACTACCCGAAAGGAAAGACAAATATATACTCGCTCCATGTAAAGATTGTGGTATGAAGATAACCCAAAGAACCATCTTTCATGGAGAATTGAGCGAATAAAGAGAACTGAGAGCTTCCGAAAGCCGTTTCCCCCTGTTTACCAAGAATAACAGAATACATAAGGACATGGGCCACTGGCGTTTCGCTACATAGGCCCCCTCTTAAGAAAGTCGAACCCTACGAACTTTCTACTGTCAGTGGTTCTGTTCGAATGACCCCACCCTCACATTCAACCATAGGATGCCGTGATAGGAAATCTGCTCCCACATTCTCTCTTCCGGGGATGTATTCGACCGTGAACTGATACGGTTGTAGGAGCAATGACCATCTCATTAACCTCGCGTTCAGTTTCTTAGAAGTTGCCAAGAACGTCAGAGGTTGATGGTCAGATTGCACTTTGAACGGTACTCCATACAGATAAGGTTGAAATTTCTGTACTGCCCACACTAGAGCTAGACATTCCCGTTCAACGGTGGAGTAATTCCGTTCGGCGGGTAACAGTTTTCGACTGGCATATGCCACCGGACACAGCACCGAAGGATTATCTCGCCCTTCCTGCAACAGAGTTGCCCCAATCCCTATGTTACTCGCGTCGGTTCTCAGAACAAACGTTTTCTCTAAATCTGGGAGTTGCAGGACTGGCCTATCCACCAACGCCTGTTTCAGCTTCCCATAAGCCTTTTCACAGCTCGGGGTCCAGATTATAAGATCTGGCGATCCTTTCTTCAGAGTCTCGGTTAACGGCGCCGCAATTTCGTTGAACTTTGGAATAAATTTCTGGTAAAACCCACACAGAGACAAGAAAGACCTAACATCTTTTTTGGATCTAGGACGGGGTGCGAGACGGACCTTTTCAATATTCTTTTCTTCCGGTACCAGTCCCCCTGGGGTAATAGTGTGTCCCAGAAATTCCAAGGATTGATAGCCAATCATGCATTTGGCTGGACGGGCGGTTAACCCTTCCTCTTTTAACCTTTTGAAGATCTGTCCCAAGGACCTCAGGTGATCACTCAGATTGTCAGACGCGATGAGAATATCATCCATAAACGAGACCACAGAGGGATCCTTTAAAGGGTCTAATAACATTCTCATCATGCGAGTGAACACACTGGGCGCATTGCTCAGCCCAAAAGGCATCACCTTAAATTCGTAATGGCCGCTCGGAGTACTGAAAGCGAGCATGGGCCGAACCTCAGGCTTCACAGGGATCTGATAATATCCCCGACTTAAATCGATTTTTGAGAAGTACTTTGCCCTATTTAATCTGGCAAATAGTTGATTTGTGTTTGGTAACGGCTCAACTTGGAATGTCGTACAACTGTTTAAATGCCTGTAATCAATACATAAGCGGTGCTCCCCGCTTGGCTTCCTCAACAAGACAACCCCGGCATTATAAGGAGAAGTCGAAGGAATTATGATGTCATCATCCAGAAGCTTCTGGATTTCTGCTTCCAGGGCCTTCTCTTTCGAAAAGGGCACTGGATATATTTTTTGGCGAATGGGGTCTTGGGTAGTCAGAGTCATATCAAACTCGACCAACCTTGTCCGCCCTGGACGATCGGTAAGAATCTGTTGATGGGACTCCAACAAACGGATGACCAGTTCTGTTTCTTCAGTCGACAGATCAGGATTTATATGTACATCCTTATAGGTTTCCCCAGGTTGTAAAGGATACTCCCTATCTGCGTCTTCGCCCGATTCAGTTTCCATCGCGACCGCCATAGTCATGAGTGGGAGAGAAGTACCATCGGATCGTTCCTCATATTTTTTTAGGAGGTTAATGTGGAAGATTTTAGATTTCCCCCTGATCCGGATAGCATAATTGGTACGGGACACAACCCTTTCCACCGGGAAAGGCCCCTGCCAACCAATCTCGAGTTTATTGGAACCTACTGGAAGTAACAACAGAACCCGATCCCCCACCTTAAGAGACCTATCTTTCGTCCTTCTATTGTAGTAGGCCGCGTGTCTCTTCCTGGCCGCTCTCAGATTCTGAGCTGCCAAAGCCCAACCCGTCTGGAGTTTCTTCTTTAACTCTTCGACGTATTTATATGAGGATACAACTTCTTCGGAAGTTTCCTCCTCTGTCCAACATCTCAATAAGGCTTCTAAGGGACCCTTGATTGGCCTCCTGAATAGTAGAGTGGCTGGTGGCAACCCGGTCGACCCATGGGGAACCTCCCGATAGGCGAACAAGGCGGCCGAGATATACTCATCCCATCTGTCTGGTTTCTCTTGAGCCAGCTTCCGAAGCATGGTCATCAAGGTACCATTAAACCTCTCTACTTGCCCATTAGACTGAGGGTGGTATGGGCTTGTGTGAATGTGGTTAGTCTGGAAGATACGAAAGACTTCTTCCGTCAGCTTACCACAGAACTGAGACCCATTGTCCGTTAGGATCTGGTTGGGAAATCCCAACCTAGTAAAGGTCTCCATCAGTGCATCAGCCACTCGCTTAGAGTCGATTGTGGCCAACGGTATCGCCTCGCCCCACATGGAACAGCAATCCACCATCGTGAGAATGTACTTATTCCTCTTCCTAGTCCGAGGAAGAGGACCAACAAGATCGATGGCAACTCTCTCGAAAGGAGAGTTCATAATGGGCATGTCTCCCAGGACTACCGGAGCTGTCCAGTGTTTTGGTGCCACACGCTGGCACTCTGGGCACGACTTGACGTACCTATGCACGTCTCCAGTCATCCCTGGCCAGTAGTAATGGCAGGAAACGCGCTGGAGAGTTGCCCCGACACCCATATGTCCACTGAAAGAAATGGTGTGTCCCATATGAAGAAGCTGTTCCCGATAAGCCTTAGGAACTACCAGCTGTCCATGCTGGCGATCCTCCACTCCGGCTCTCCGGTACAGTAACCGATTCTTCATATAATACTGACCCCGTCTTGGTGGGTGCAGAACTTTTGGGCAACTGGTTGAAGCAAGGTTGCAAAGTAGCATCCTGGCTTTGAGCAGCTCGTAACTCCCCAGGCAAGGGATTCACGATCAAGGCCGGCGTCTGCTCATCCTCCGATTGAGATCTGGTTTGCATCGCCCCTACGTACATGGGTTCGGTTGGAATCCCTAGAAAGACGTAGCGACAACCCAAGATCATTGGGAAGATCGGATCTAGCAGAACGGCTGCCTGTATAGTGCCGGTAACATATTTAGATTTGATGTCTACCTTCGCAATTGGAAGAGACATCGCTACCGCACTCTTTGTCGCCGTTTGAATCTCAATAGATTCCCCGGTTAGCTGCTCCGGGCTCACTAAGTGTGATGAAATTACAGCCTCAAACTGCAGACCGGTGTCATAGAGACACTCAACTGGTTGTCCGTTCACAAGTACCGTTTCTACTACTGGTGGTTTTTCTGAATCATTGTTCCCAAGATCCCCCCCTTCTACTTCCTTGTGAGACCCTTCCCCGGTTTCTACAAGACAAGCAGCATAGTGAGAGTCTTTCTGTTTACGCCGGCAATCAACCGTATTGTGTGTGGGAGATTTGCAATAGGCGCACCACTTTTCACTCCACTTTCTTTTAGGAGATCCAGGTGGACTCTTACCAGAGGGTTTTTTAATAGGAACTTTCTCGAAAGGATCCTCCTTCTTGGTGTGAGCTGTTTTAGGGTTCTTCTTCTTTCCAGACCAGGTGTCTGGTGGTCGGGGATTGGGTTGTGACAGTTCCCCATTATCTCCATGAGCTAGCACATACCTTTCCGCTAATGTATTTACCAAGTCTAACTTTTCTGCCCCATTTTCAAGCAAGAAGGTTTGCAATGGCCTAGGCATCATCCTCTTCATTTGGTCCACGACCACTAATTCTTCCAAACTTTCATAGTCGTTAGCAAATCCAGCTAATGACATCCACTTCAAAAGGTAAGACTTCAGTCTGACACTGTAGGATGCGAACATCTCTCCTGGCTCTCTCTTGGACTTTCTGAACTGCTGACGGTATGTATGGGCTGTCATCTGGAACCTTTTCAATAATGCTTTTTCCAGAGCCTCATAGTCATTCTCCATACCAGGTGGCAACCTTGAGTAGACCTCGTACGCGGTCCCCCTCAGGCCCTGCGAGATTTTCAAGTTCCATTTCCCACGTTCCAGCCCCATAGCCAAAGCCATCGACTGGAATTTTTGAAGATACTAGTCGATCTTCTCTTTGTGTTCATCGAACGGGAGTAATGGGAACTTCATTGCCTGATATGGACCGCCACCAGAAGTTGTTGAGTCCTGTAGAACTGCGCCTCCAACTGCACCCTCGCTTTCCTTGGCCGTTTTAGCTTTCAGCTCCAACTCCCTCATACGAAACTCATGGTCTCTGACTGCCTGCTCGGCCTCCATTTTCCTAGCCTCCGCCTCAATTTTCTTGGCTTCGCGCACAGCTTGTCTGAAGTCTCTTTCCACTTCCTGCACATATTTCTGTAACTCCGCTCCATCATAGCCCATCTCACGCCCTGTAGCCTGCACGTCAGCGACATTAAACCCAGTTGATGCCATCCTAAACTCAGAGGGAAAGTGCCCAAGAAATTGTATAGAAAATGATTATCTCACATAACCAAAATATATATATTACACGACCACAACACGTCGTATGTCGGTCAGTCTGTGTCAGGAAGAGTATAGACAATAGCCAGGCACGGTAGGCAGAACCTATTGATAGTAGACAAGAATATCTGTCCCCTATCACTAAATCAGCCAGAACTCCACCAGGATTTCAAATATCCCGCGACGTGCCCCCAGAAATTGTAACACGCTACGTGGAGGGTCCCAAATAGCCCTGTCCCAATGTTTAAATAATCTTCTATATATATAGCCCTGGCTGGGATAGGTCTTTACCTGCCAACCCTCCTCCGTTTTCCCCGGACTCACTGTCACTCTTTCTTTCGACCTAGGGACCTATTTCCTGTCGTGTTCCTCTGGCTGATCCATATATATAACACAGTGATCGTTGGAATAAACTAAAACTTGATTTATTAAATCAATAAAGGACAGCACAGGAAAACATCAAGGCAGTTAACACAGATAGTTCTAAACAGACACCACACAGATAAGTTCAGGCACATAGCCTCAAGTAGCCATAGTCACAGACCCAGCTTCAAATACTGTCCGATCTGTCCATATACGTCTCACCCTGTGTGCTGGAATCTCCTTCCTCCCAGGTAATTGGTTGTAAGTTCCACAGGCTTCTGTAGAATCAAATCCACTGGTTGTTGAGGAATTGTTCATGGACTTAACCTATATAGGTGTCTATTCATGTCCGGAACAAAATGGGTAGGCCTGATAATCATGCGTAGACACAACTCTGAAGTTGAATGCTCTCGGGCCTATGTCAATGAAAGGACCCGAGATGCCCCATTACTGCAAATTGTCATTGTTTATTAGTTTGCAAGATAATCATGCGTAGTCTCAACCAGCATTGAACTGTTCTCGGGCCTATGTCATTTCCTCAAGATATGCCCTTGCCTCTCTCTCAGAGTTAGGCACACCATGTGTGATATGGCTCATACATTGACCTGGCTTCATCAGACGTATTTGGCTCTAGCACAGAAGCTGTGTGGATACTGTCCGATTTGGTCACATCCAACACAAGAGGACCCTGGAGATGACAAACAATATTGAGCGACTGGGCGGACTCATGCATCACACAATCCTAAAGACCAATAGGGTCTCAGTTAATATATTTGACATATACCTGACCTGTCAGGTAGCCCCTGGATTGGCTACGTCCGGGCTTGAGTCGACCTCCAGCTGGGTGATGTCAGGTTGTCCACCCTAGGAACGTTTTGTCTACAAGACACACATTCCACACTCATACCAAGCCTTTATTATTATTGGGCACATTCATTTCCATGCTTTCCTCTCACTTGCAAACCATGCCTTTCTCGCAACCAAGATCTTGTGGTGTGGTGTGCCCAGCAATCGGTGTGTTTCTCCCCCCTAAGTGGGGTTATATGGCACACCGTGTATTTCCCCATTCAAAGAAGATACTACCCCTCCCGGCCGCCGCTCTCGACTGAGCTGTCGCCCCAATGTACCGGCATTGCCCTGCACAAGCCAAAGGGTAGATAAGTTCAGGTTCTCTCAGTGAGATAGAGGAGTCCATTATCCTCCCGACATCATCCTATCGAGTGACAGACGAAAGAGATAGTCCTGTGGCTAGCATCCCCTGGCTCAAGAAGATATATTCTAGATTGGTGGACCCCATCCCCGTAGCTATCTAATGTGCCTATATTTAAAAGAGAGATACCACCAAGTAACGGTAAGCCGTAGGAATCCAGATATCACTCGTCCATCAGCTGCCAAGAACAAGCCGCGTAGCCAGATCGGCTAACGGTCACCCCCTCCCAACATGGCAAGACTGCTGTTTTGCTATATCCTCTCAGTCGTTAAGACAATAGATATTTATAGGCCAAGCTTTGCCTGGACCAACGAAAACCCATATTTACCTTTACATCACTTCAGTAGTAGTTTGCATCTCTGTCGTAATCTTTAACTCACTGGACAGGCTGCAACTTTCAAACGGTAGGTGTTGGCCCGGCCATCAATTGACCAGCCGCTGCACCAGTGCACATTTGACGCAAGGCGCTCCTTCGGGACTACCCGAAAGGAAAGACAAATATATACTCGCTCCATGTAAAGATTGTGGTATGAAGATAACCCAAAGAACCATCTTTCATGGAGAATTGAGCGAATAAAGAGAACTGAGAGCTTCCGAAAGCCGTTTCCCCCTGTTTACCAAGAATAACAGAATACATAAGGACATGGGCCACTGGCGTTTCGCTACACTGCTACCGGTGGGGTATTGACAAGATCACCACCACTGGAGTACCCGTTTTGCTATAACAAACTGACGGACCGACTGGCCGACCAGTTAGTTAGTTAGTCAGTCAGTCAGTCAGTCAGTCAGTCAGTCAGTCAGTCAGTCGGTCAGTTAGTTAGTTAGCCGACAGATCATCCTCATTGCACATCGAACCATTCAGTCCACAAGTGCTCGGATCCCCTCCTCAGCAAATCCAGCAGCGTGTAGTGCCTTACGACACCAGTTCTGTGTTGGTTTATTACTCTTCTTAATTTCCTGAGAAGTGTTCTTGTTTGGCCAAACCTCTTTTAACTTGCTGTTCTCGCAGCCTGACCATGGTTTTAGATTCCAAGTCATCGCTTGGTTCTCGTAAGCCACTTACTTCTCGTAGAGCATTCAGAATGTCTGCCTGGTCCATGGCTCGTCCACCTTACACAGTAGCCCTACATGCAAGCCTGTCAATCTGCTCATTCCCTTGTACACCCGCATGCCCTGGCATGAAAATGAAGCTAATCTTTGCCAGCCGAGACCGCTCTAGAGACAGCAGCCACTTTTTTCGGACCCACCCCATCTCTATTCTTCTCAGCATACTCATTGAGTCACTAAGGACACATGCTAGATTGAATGTCTGTGTCTCGAGCTATGTTATTGCTTTACTTACTGCCATGTCTTCCATAGTCAGGCTGCTTGTGGTCAAATCAAAAGCGCCAGACTCTTCCTTCACAATTGTCCCTCTGGTCTGAGCCGTGAAGGCCCATGAACTTCTCACTCCTGGAAAGACCGACCCATCCGTGTAAATCACAGCATCAACCTCTAAAGAATTCTCGAAGATCATAGCCTGTACTTCAGCCTCCACAGCAGCTGGATTTTCTTGTCTGCATTTCCTGTCTAGTTGGATGCAAACTGAAAAGATGTACAGAACTCTGTTGGCACTTGTACCTGCTCCTCGCCAGGTTCTAAGTCCTCAAGTGAACATACCTGCTGAAGAATATCTTCGGCTTGACCCATCCACGACTTTCCTTGCTGCCCTTACCTTCTTAATGTCGCTATGCAGTGGATGTTGTGTGTTTGCGTTGACTCTGAGATAGGCATGTGCTTGGCAAATTTGTATTCTGTCCCTCATGGTCGGAAAATCAAGATGGTAGCGCATAGCCCTGCATGCTGTATCTCTTGTTCATCCAAGAATAATGCGCATAGCTTCATTCTGTATCCTTTCCATCCCTTCTATCTGCTTATGGCTGAGAGTCAGGATCACCATCGCATACTCCAAAACAGAAAGGACCAGCCCTCGTAAAGAAGACATAGATGGCGCTGCTCACAGTTTGTTGCCGCCATCACCCGCATCGCAGCCAAACCCCGCTTGTCCTTTGTTATCACCTGGTCTACGTGCTCAGTATAAGCTAGGCTTCGATCAAATCGTATACCCAGGTAATTCATTGCCTGCGTTCTTTCCACCGTCTCTGAACCCAGATTTACAGTTGGCGTTGGGGTGTTGACAATATGGTCATTCAAAGAGAACCATTTCACTGTTGCCTTTGTTGGGTTGACCATTGCCCCAGCTTCACCAAGTACTTATGCGATTGACTTCGGTTTGTAGTTCCACAGCAACATGATCTCTATCCTTACCCTGACGATACACTAAAACATCGTCGGCATATGACAATGTCCTTCCCGGTCCAGCTCGCTGGTGATTCTCACAGTGAAGGCGTTGAACAGTACCGGAGATAATGGTGATCACTCTGGTAGGCCAGGATATATTGTTGTTGGTTACCAAGTCCAACTGCCACGTCTAAAAACTACTTTCCATTGAAAGAGGGCTGCAGCGATCCAACTAAGGAGGAAAGGACTTATCTTGAGTTTAAAAAGCTGAAGCATTAAAATATCCAATGGTACTCTGTTGTACGCATGCTCAAGATCAGTCGCTACAGCAAATGTTTCAATGCCTGAGTGGAAACCTTCATAGACATCATGGGCAAAAACTGCTGCATTGGTTCAGGTTTCTCTCTTTTTGGACGGTACCCTCCCAGGGTGGGTGGGAAAACACCTTGCTTCTCTAGCTGGCTTGATATTTTTATGGCAATTAATTTCTACAGCAGCTTGCCTCTTGTATTCTGCATGGTTATTACTCGATATCCCTGAATTTTTGTTTGGTCTTTGCGCGGCTTCGGCATGGGAATCAGATAGCTGTGTAACCACTCCTCCTTAATGCTAGAAATCCCTATACTGTTGTTGTACATGTCTGCTAGTTTCTCTAGCTCGTTGTAACCAGCAGCAAGCCAGATCGGCAAACAGCCGGCCAGATAGACAGGCAGTCAGCCAGATAGGTAGCAAGATAGGCAATCAGCGAGCTAAATAGGCAGTCAGCCAGCAAGATAGGCAGGCAGTTACATAGGCAATCAACCAGCCAGATAGACAGTCAGCCTGTCAGATAGGCAGCCAGCCAGCCAAATAGGTAGTCAGCCAGATAGGTAATCATCCAGCCAGATAGGCAGCCAATCAGCCAGATAGCGAGTAATCCAGCCAGATAGGCAGGCAGTTACATAGGCAATCAACCAGCCAGATAGACAGTCAGCCAACCAGATAAGTAGTCAGCCAGCCAGACAGACAGCAGCAGACAGATAGGAAGTCAGCTAACCAAATAGGTAGTCAACCAGCAAGACAGGCAGTCGGTCAGCCAAACAGGCAGAAATGTAAATATTACAAGTTTCTGCCAACACCCCTTGTTTTCGTCTGGTATTGTTTATCACATTGGGGATTTTTTTCTTCACTTTCATACACCATGTTTGCTCATCGTCCAATGTTGGATTCGCCTTTGACAACTTCTGTCCGTATTTCCCGGAAATAACGACGAGAAATCCTCTTTCCTGAGCCGTAATACTTTGACACGGCTAAACGGAAAAGCAGGTGGTAATCTTTAACTCTTTGTCCGTACTGTTGTCCCATGGTCTCGGAAAGCAGGCCTCGCAGCTGTGAACAGCTGTGAACTCGTGAGTGGACACAATATCAATGTTTACATTGATCATCCAGTGGCTTGTCCTGTCCAGAACTTTTCCCTCATAACAGTCCTTGGATGTTTCTGTCCATCATATAAGTCACATGCCCTGCCTTCCTTGCTGCAATGTGTAAAATCATTTATCACATGTTGAATCCATCTACGTTATGGCTGTTTTCCCACTTACGTGGTATTCCTCTGTTAGTGGTTATTGTTTCCAGATATTCATGTCGATGGGTTGTTATTGGTTTTTTTTTTTTTTTTTTGGGGGGGGGGGGGGGGGGGGGGGCGGTGTTGGGGTTGAGGGTGTTTTATTGTCTTTTAGTTTTGAACTCGCTCGTCGTCTACACACGTGTTACTGCTATTAGTAACAACTACCTTTATGGAATATGCTGGACTGATTTTTGCATGAGGGTTAGCTTGTCCCATCCATTACAGTTTCCCTCTCCATCAGGTGAACCCTTTCCGACTTCTATGGTGCAAGTCAAGAACGGGACGTCAACATTTAAGTGTGAACTAACCGGTGTGTGAAATGACACGCTTTGTCGCGATCACTAGAGAATGTATAAGCTCGTTAACCCTCTTAGCCACGCCGATCTCCGATGTTTTTTTTTTTTTTTTAACGCCAGAAATATTCCATTTCCTCATTTGTTTTTCTTGCATATCCATTACAGGACATTGCAGTCAACACCAGCATGTTTCAGCTGCTGTTGATGTCTTGGCAAGTTTTACGTTCAGTAGTTTGCCATTGCTTTCTGAACGACCGGCTCACATACCCTCCGTAAGTAACCAATGCAACGCGATCCACTGCCGAACCTCACGCAGCTGTGTTTTTCTTACGAGAGTATACAGGATTACGAATAGCGTCGTTAACACTTTCGCCAAGGAGACTAGCCTTCGCCAGGGAGACGGCGATTCCCTAATTCCTAATGTTGGTATCTTGCCTATGGACAAGGGCGAGGTGGTTGTGCGCTTGTGGGACCAGGTGGAGAAGGCAGAGGAACAGATTGAGAACCAATATGTGGAAAGAATGAGATTGCGGGGGATCGGTAGGGGTTCTGGAATAATCTCAAAACTGAGAGGGACGACCAGGAGAACTTTTAATCAGATAGCGGTGGGAACGATTAGTAATATAACTCTTCGCTGGCTGTTGAACGAGGGGACTGAGCACGTATGGGAATGTCCTGAGTGCAGTGATGTCCGTTTTTAACTCAACTCAACTCAACTCCTTATAATAACCAGTCTTTCTGAATATTGAGTTTTTCTTGATTCAGAGCCGTGCCGTGATACAGAGAGGCGGGCGCCTCAGGATGCACCGTAAGGGGGCTTCATAAGGAGGGGGGGGGGGGGCATTTAAAAGAAAATATGTCAGGGGCGACATTTCAGAGACTTGCATCATACTGAGAAAATCCACCTCACGGTACTGTGTCGGTTAAATGTGTATTTTTCTCCTGTCCAATGAATTTGTACTACTCACGTGAAACACGTTTATTCGAGGATGCGCTTTTAGCTGATTTGTCAAAAGTCCAAGTTTCACACCTGTTTGACTGTTATTCTAGCTGTTCCAGTCCTAAAGGTTTGTGTGT
>JACEFZ010007409.1:240000-281790 GCA_014155875.1 Cepaea nemoralis
CAACGTCCTGTAAAGGATATGCAACTAACTAACTATATTACTGCCCGGATACTATAAAAGGGTCCTGCTATACACTCTAAGGTGCACGGAGACCATGTTGCTAGTCGCGTATTTTACTAACACATCGGCACTCGTGGATGATGTTGCCAGTTTCATGCTCGGATAATATTCCACGGCTTCAATGTCCCACCCATTCCAATTAAGTTGCATGTTCTTCACAGGACGTAGCAGTCAACCCCAGCATTTTCGCTGTTCGTGATTCCTGGGCAAATGTTACGTTCAGGGCTCACAAACCGCGTTCGCAAACCCTTAGCCATAGAGACCGGCTTACATCCAGATAAAACAACAGGAGTTCCTTGCCATGCACTATTAGTTGTGCTTATGCAATTATACTTGAATCTGTAAGAACTAGTTCCTATAGTGATATAATATCAACAGTGGTAAGATTACTAGTATATCACTTGACACATTTACACAAAACAATTAAGACGCGCAAACATGTGTCAGTAAATCTTTGCCCCACTTATTCTCTCAAAACAGTCAAGATACACAAACATGTGTCAGTTAATCCATGCACCGCTTATTTTCTCAAAACAGTCAAGACACACAAACATGTGTCAGTAAATCCATGTCCTACTTATTCTTTCACATGCAATCACGTCTCATACATCACCCACTCTAGATGTACCATCTCATCTCATCTTGTTCCACTTGTATCTTGCAGTTTCCAGGAGACGCATAAACAGCGGGAGAGTGCCCGTTTATGAGCTTCTTATATCGAGATTCCCATAGACTCTGCTATTCCCTCTGCTCATCGTTTAGATAATCGATCTCTTCTTCTGGTTCTATTTGGTCATTACTTAAGGTATGCTGTCAGTTGGTAGCCTGCTTATGTTGCCGAACCATTTAACTTGCCGTTTTGTAAGAAATCTGTTAATACCACAACTTTAGCCCCAATTTCATCATTTCTGATTTCTTATTTTCGTTTTTCTTTTTTTATACGTTGTGTATTTTTCTCAGAAATCTCATTTCCGTTGTAATTTGTCTTTCTCTTTTTCTGTCATTGTCCAGGTTTGGCATTGGTAGCACAGACTCGGTAGAAGGAATGAGTTTTAGAGTGCTTTTTAGTATTTAGATACATCGGATGCATGGTTGTTGGGACAACCCCAACGAGAGAAAGGATACTAAGTTCCTCTTTCTCAATGTGATCCTGCCCGTTATAATTAGTTTAGCTGTTACTGGCTCAGTCTTGAGACCATAAATAGAGTTTCGGAGAACCAAGGAATACCTCCAGGTAACCAATGAAAAGTTTTCGCTGAATACCCAAACTATCCTTTTGGTGGTTCATTGCCTCTCCTCTACTAACTAAATAATTAATATCTATGGTTGTTAATTACAACAATTTTACTACGACAAGAGAACTCTCAAAGAGACAATGACCCTTATTTTTCAAATTTATTACACTTAGATGGTGCTATTTAACAGTAAGGTCATAAAAATACAACATTCAAAGCATAAAAAAACAAGATCATGTACATCTCTACTTCATATATATCTATATCCTGGCTGTGCTCGACTATACAATCCATCGCCATCAGTGCTGTATCAGTCTTCGATAATAGTTATTGGGCCTCTTCTTCGGGCCTAGGTATACTCTGGGGATACAAAACTGTATACACTGATTGGTCCACCATCACGTTCTTGGATCTCTGCTGCAATCAGTCAGTGTAGAATATATGTTATACTTTCTTGAGTGTTCCTTTATCCAGGATAAGTTTATCTTATTTGGCTCAAGGGTTTCTCCACCTAGATAAATATAGACTAAGTTATCTAGGATACCTGTCCTCTATGGTAGAGAAATCTGCAGGAAGTGCTTTGGACTAGTATTTGGTCTCACTATATCAGCTGCCTCACTCAGTCCAGCTGCTACATTCAGTCAAGCTGTTACATTCACAAAGTCAGGTCTGGATCTAGCTGTACCTAGCCACTACCTGAAATTTCAGCATCAATCATAAATCTAATGATATCATCACTATGACATTAGAAATGAAATGCTGTAAACTCCTAAGAACACAACAAGTGAAATCAATAAAAGGAATCTTGTTCCTAGAGAAAAATAAACATAGGAGACAGATGGTCTTGGTGTTCTCAATGAGTTATCACCAACAGAATTGGTTGCTCTCCATCCAATCTTCCATTATAAGGTGTTTAAGGTTTAGACTAGCAGATGTGCAGTTTCATCTTCACCTATGCCTGTCATCATGGTCTCCAGGTTGAGTAATACCTTGATTGATTTGGCATTTGACAACTATGTTTACCATCCTCTTCTGTACCAAGTTATTTTCTCTACATCTTCTTCCATTAAAGGAAAAGGGCCTCATACAATAAGGGGTTTTAAATCATTCCCCATTGCAATGAGTATTCGCTTATAAACAATATACGTACATCATGGTATCAATTCTTGTATAGTGTTCAGGTGCATTATTCTTAATTAAATGCTTCAAGGAAGAAGTTGTCTCCCCTCCTCTTCTCATGGATGTAACATGCTTTTAACTCATTTATCATCATCATCATCATTGCTATTACAATCATCATCATCATTCGCATCATTATCATTATATCATTATCATCATCATTGTTATTACAATCATCATCATCATTCTCATCATTATCATTATATCATTATTATCATTACAATCATCATCTTCATTACAATCATCATCATCATCATCATCATCATCATCATCATCATTCAGGACACACAAAACTATATGTTTGTAACCTGAGCTATATGTAATACAGAGTGGTGTCATTCAGGACACAGAACCCTATGATTGTTGCGTTAGTCATATGTAATACAGAGTGGTATCATGCTTAAGACACAAAACCAGATGATGGTAACATGAGTAATATATAATACAAAGTGGTGTCATGTGTCGAAGTGCACTAAATTATTAATTAGTGTATGGATTATGCCGAACATGTTCTCTTCTGATAGACAGGACATTACACATCAAAGTTGCCTTCTATCATGAGATTGATTGCTAGCTTATACTCCTTCTTAGCATGTCACTTCTCATCACTCATTCATACTCATTCATCAGAAATCATTCTCATACTTGCATGTAAGATAAGTAATTATACTTATGTGATTTCCCAATGATAACTTTAAATGTTTAACACCATTGACATCACAATGAAATCTCAATCATTCCACAATCATTCATCAGACACAATCATATCTGTATGGATGACAATTAAGCATATGTATGTGCTTTACAAAGGATAACTTCACAGATTCAACAACAATGACATTACAATGAAATCTCAATCATTCCACAATCATTCATAAGAAATTATATTTTCCTGGATGATAATTAGTCACACTGATGTGGATCACAAATGATACATTCACACCTGTTTAACAATAATGAAATTACATATGAATCACCACAGGCATGCTCTAACCAATTACATAGATTTATGTGATGTATCAAATTCACATTCATTCATTATGAATCCTAACCATTCTTGCATGGCGGTTGATTAAGCATTATTATGTGGCTCACAAATATTAATTCCACATGTTCATCATAATCTCTATAGAGATCTATTTGGCTCCCATGTGCTCATGAAAAAAAAAAACTTGACTTCTCATGTGCTCATGTAAAAAAAAATCTACTTGACTATTACACATTACACTAATTTGTCTTACCAGTGTTTGCACATTTAAAATAGTTTTCTTACCACTGCACTAAGTATTCTTAGCCTTCTAAATTTTAAGTTACTCACCAACTTCTAAATCACTGCTGATTGAGTTTAACTACTTAAGAAATAAAATGTACAACCTAGGTCTAATGCTTACACATTAAATTAAGTTGTTTAACTTGGAGAAAAAGAAACTCACTGTGGTTTATCCTAATGTACAGTTTATCCATGACTATGATAACTGAATATAATATTTAGTTTCTAATAAATTAATTTCGTAAGGACTAACCACGTGGTTTACAACACATTGACTCACTGACTTCTTGAAAAAGGGATCACTGACTAGCATAATATAAAATATATTATTGTGTTTACCTTCATTATTTTTGAATGGTTCCCACACCACATGTCAACATCAAGAAATCAGGTCCTAGATTTGTTTGGGTTTCCAAATACACTGGCTGCTGGTTTGTTGGTCCTTCTTTTCTCTCTCGACTTGCTTTTCTATCTTGTGTTCGTAGAGATTTTCGAGGCTACAAATTCCTGCATTCACAGCCGACCTTCTTCTAGTGACGATGAGTTTGTGGTATGTACAATGAGGCCTTGAACCTGTCATTGCTGTTTTTATATTAGCTTTTCCCGTCCAAGTTTTTGGCTATTACGTCGAAAATTAGTCTGTTGTTGTAAAATTAGGATTTTAGAAGTGGGAAACAAACCAGCACTGTTGCGGTGGTAATCTTGAAATGGTGGTGTGGGGAATATTCACAGCGACGTTGACGGCTTGCGAAAAAATATACCACAGTATTCTACCTCCATGGAGTTATAACAACCAGGAAATACTAGATCTTTTTTATGCCTAACCTGTCTCAAACACACTCATTCCAATAGAAGTTCTTTGTGAGTGGCAACATTCACCTCAGTACTAAGGTGCTGTGAATGGGTGATGTGTTCAGTAACAAGCCGGCCGTTATTACTTCCCCGAAAATTTCATGGTACCAATTTTAGAATTCGTCGACATGAGAACCCAGCTCAATTTTTAAAACAACCGTCCCCCATGGGGATTTGAATACATTACCACATGGCCTGTGCGTATGCGTACTAGCTAAATAAATAAAGGGTAAAAGACTTTTTTTCACGCCATAAGGAGCATTGTGGGTGTGGTGCTAACCATATGTTTATAGAGGTAGGCAAGGATGCAATTGGGAAGGTAGCATCAAGCGAAGGACGAGCAGTAGTCTGCCAGAGTGTACAAACAAAAAGAGATTAACATTTCTGAACTTATTGAGCCAACAGTCGTGTTTTTGAGATGGTCGTGATTAATTATAGGCTGTGTGCTAATAATGAATAAATAATTATCGACTAAATAAAGTATGCACATTTTGCTGTTAACAACGCATTACTTTTCCAACTGTTGAATGTACACTGATATATCAATTATCACTCATTCTGAAACATCCAAATATATCGATATACCTTATATATCAACTATAACCCATACTAAAACATCTAAATATAAATATGTCGGCAAAAACGACATAATAAATAGTATATTCACACAATCTATACGCTGCCAATGTCTATTTGGTCTTACATCAAAGAAGATTTCATACAAGAGAGTGAGGACGCCCGAGAAGAAGATGGATTGACGGCATCATGGACATTGTACAATCGCACGGAATGACACTATCCGGTGCCACCCATCGAGCTATTCCTCCCCACGACGCTTGACGTCAAAATACGATGATGATGATGATGATGATGATGATGATGATGATGATGATGATGATTGATGATGATGAAAAGAACATAGAAGCTTTGAGATATCGTGTTATCGCAGGATATAAAAGAGATAGAATTAACATGTTCTTACGAACATTGGTGAAAATAGATAACTACACTTGTATTGAACATTAAAAATTAAGCCTAAGTAATGTAGATTTACGAAAAACAATTACGGAGAACATAAGACGTTGCGGTGACTAGCCTTCAACAGCAATTAAATACACAAAACACAATATAACAAACACGAAGAAGACACTACAGTGACAACATTAAGGCACAATAACCGAATGGGAAGAAAGGAAACATGAAAACAATTACTACTTCTCATACACTGGACTGATTTTTGCGTGTGGATTAGCTTTCCCTTTTACCAGTGTCCCTCGCCATCAGGCGAAACCACTCCAACTTTTAAGGTACTTGTAATTTATGTCCACAAGTCAAGGACGAGAAATCACATTTTAGTCCAACTGACCAGTGTAGGGGTTGAACCCGCTACCTCGCGTCAGCACACCAGACGTTTAATAGCGAACGCTCTTATCCATTCGGCCTTGCTGACCTCCTCGTGTTAATTTATTTATTTATTGGTTTTGTAGAAAAATCATAAACGTATATGGTCTGTTCATTTTTATGAATTTCAATGTAATTCCAATGAGTAATGAAATGCGTGGGAAAGTAAAAGCAGTGAAGGCGCGATTTTTAGAAAAAGGCGGATAATACCGCAGACAGAAGAGAAAACTAATACCGATGTATTGACAACTGTGGGTGTAACTACAGGCTGTTTGTAAAGTCTCACTATACTTTGTATTTAGAACAAATCTGAAAAATGAAGTACGTAATGTCATCAAAATATGTGTTCCACTCTTCATCATGAAGCAGTATGCAGAGAATGGCTGTCGTCTGCTGAAATAATTCTTTGCATTCTAAGCAAAATGGTGTTATCAACGGAAGAAATAATTTTTTCAAATGTGTTCTATATATAAAGTGTAGTGAGATTTTACAAACACCCTGTACATGATTCATCAAAACTCTAATGGGAAACAACACGAATGCAATGTTTGGAGAGTATCAACAGAAGAGATGGAATGGAGAAAGTAGACCGGTTGTGGAGCAAACTAGGTAAGTTAAGGAAAGACAGACCGTGAAATATGTATATGGAAAACTTAAACAGTTGGGCAACAAATAATAATATAAGCTACATCAATGGCATTAAAATATCACATGACAGAGAGAGTTCTACGATGGTCATGATAGCCACTGTCTACTTAAGATTAGATATACCGGCAAGAAGTCTAGATATGTGTGTGGTTGTGTGTGCTGGTGTGTGTTTGTGTGTCAGTGTGGGTTTGTGTGTGTGAGTTTGTGTGTGAGTGTCGGTGTGGGCGTGTAGTGTAGTGTGGTGTAGTCTAGTCTAGTCTAGTCTAGTCTAGTCTAGTCTAGTCTAGTCTAGTGTAGTGCAGTGCAGTGCAGTGCAGTGCAGTATAATGTAGTGTAATGTAGTGTAGTTTAGCGCAGTGCAGTGTTTTTCTGTAATATATGTTGGGCAGGAGAAGTTAAGATTTTGTGACAAAGGCGATTCATTCCCACAAAGATACAGGTTGAAGACATTAAAATACCTTGAAAACAGTAAAGGACACAGCGCCAGGCCCTTACGGTTTCAGTTACGGAGATTTGGATGAGATGGCAACTTGTTTTACTCCGAGCATTAGGACATCATCAGTGTCTCAAGAGTGGGCGCACAGCTATTTAATCCCTCTCCCTAAGCCAGGAAAGAACCATTAAAAGATGAATGGCTATAGGATTATCACCTTGCATAATACATTTGGCAAGGTACTTGAAAAAATATTCTTCGAAAGGAAAAACTACTGCCAAGAGGCCTGGGGAGTTCCCGGCCAAGGAAAGAAACATGAACACACGCAGAACCATTTGCTTTTGATTTTTAAGAGGGGTTCCCGAATAGACAGGAAACAGCGGCAGCGGTACTGGATCTTGAGGGTGCATATAACATAGTCATATATGATCTATAAATGCACAGTCTTATATAGATAAGTGTTGGTCTCTGGGTGGTGAATTAGGTAGCAGCTACCCTGCATTCTCGTAGGGTTGCTCTCCGTCTAGGTTCAGAGACTTCGTAGGTGTGCATTATCACCCCAGGATTACCACAAGGATCGGCAATATCGCCTGTGCTATTTAATGTATATACAAGCAAGATTGCATTACTGAGGCACCAGAGATTGGAAGGATTCTTACATTTGCAGATGATGCCCTTGTGTATAGGCAGGGGAGAGACAGGATACAAATAGAGCAAAAGTTGCAGGAGCACAGTAAACAAAGTGATCGACTGGTGCACAGAGATGGGTAGTGTCTGTGTTATGGTGCTCTCTAGGCAATAGAATTGTTAAGTCTGATGTCCTACGCTTAAAATAAATGGCAAAAAGGTTTTAACAGAGAGAGTAAACTGCTATATCCGGAAATCAACTTCAACAGAAGCCTGTCATTCAAGGATCATGTGGAAGAAACTGTATATAAGAGATCTAAGAAGAGACTCGGTGAGCTGAAGATCATGGCAGCAATGGACATGGAGCAAAGAATGTTGTCCATATTCTATCAACACCTGATTCTCTCAGCAATTGAGTATGGATTGGCACTGCTCACAGTGTCAAAGATTCAGCTGGTTAAACTAGAGCGCATTCAAAATGAAGCTACGCGGGTGACACGAGGAAACACAAGGGGCACGCCTGTTGTGTGTTTGCTATACATCCTAGCCTTACCCAAGACTGCAGACAGGCACAGCTTGTTGTGGGCTAAGTCATATTTCAGAGTGGCTGCAGACACTGAATACTCCCTACATGAAGCCCTGGACACAGTTATTGCCACAGGCTGATCAGAAAAAAATCATGGATGGCTCAGGCAGAGGACAATCAGAGAATTGTGCATGCTTGAGAACATTGGGAGAGGAGAGGTGTGGGTCAGAATGCCAGAGGAAAAGTCAAACCTGTGCTGGCCATAATAACGTTAGATCGGTTCAAGGATTGGCCGGCTGGCTCAAGAATTGGCCGGCTGGCAGCACTGAATGGGAGGTGCAGCAATTGACAAAGTGATGGTATCATCTACAAGGATGAAAGATGTGCCTTGGGGTTTGTGGCGAAATATGGTGGACGTGTTTAGTGTAAAAGAGCGTGGCATAACATACCACAAGAACTAGTCTGAGAATAGAGGTGGAGGCAGTCACAGCGGCGTTCCTATAGTTGGAGGACAAACAGCAAACGCATGTCGTGTTTGTAAAGGACTCGCAAAGTATGATGAAAAGGTCAAGACAGGCATGCTTCAGGCAGATTGGCGGGCTTTAATTCAACGATCAGTAATATAGAGCATCTGTTGGATTTTTCCCCAGGACATGCTGGTGTGGTGGGAAACGAGCAGGCGGACAGATTGACTGGGTCTGCACCGCTCAGTGGCGTATTTGTGCATGATAAGGCAAACGTGGTTGAGGCCCATTGGGGTTCTGTGTATAGCACAAAGGAAAAGATAGAAAAACATGGCATGGGGAGATGGTGCTGCAGTGAGTGACGAGAGGATCTGGCTGACAATCAGGACTCCAAGGAAAGGCCAGAAGGACGCATAATCAGACTGATACCATTAGTATTGGGACTATTTGCTGTCTGTTAAAGATGAAGGCGGGGCACGTATCGGAATTTACCGAATACTGTGATGTCGGTCCTTAACTCAACGCCTACATAGAAGATTTCTGAATTTCAAATAGAGTAGGTTTTATTTTGAAATATGTTCTCTTGTGTTGGCAATTATTCAAATTGTAAAAGTCCATCACTAAACTCACAAAGTAAACAATTTTTCAACAGGGATTTATAAAACAATCTTTCAGTTAGAAAAGACTAAGCTCCATTCAAAGCTGTCGCTTGTTGTTTAGGTGGCGTCTGGTTAATTTGAAAGAAACGGTATTACAAAATAATATTGGTATTGTCTTTCTCTAGTGGAAAAACAGGATTATTTCTGAGCGTTATTGCTAGCAAAACACGATGTAGATGAATAGTCATATAGACAGGTAGACAGACTAATAGACGAGTGGACGCATAATTAGGCACAGAAGTGGACACACGGCTAGACAGAATGGCAAATAGCAAATATATATGTTTAGATGATAAGCAGATAGGCAGATATTGAGATAAAGAGCTAGATAGATAGACAGACATATACAACAGATAAATAAATAGGTATACACCTTGTCGGACGGGCGGAAAGATGCACAGAGAGTATCTGAAGGAAAACCCAACTTTTCTTACCAACGATAATAATAGATAAACTTAATTGTAGCTGATATTTGGCTGAGAAAAACTGTGTAGTCATTTATTGACATTCGGCGGAGAGATAACTTGCGTTTGCGGACATTCGGCGGAGACATAGACTGCAGATTTGTTGCATTCGGCGGAGAGATAAACTGTTGGTTTGCTGAAGACATTCGGTGGAGAGATAAATTGTCTTTTTGCTGACACTCGGCGGAGAGATAAATTTCATATGTGACGTAGAGATAAACTGTAGCTTTGCTGACATTTGAAAATCACATTTTACAAAAATATGTTTTGGCTCCCAAAATGTGAGAAATACATACACAGCATGAATTGTCCTTGTAGGAGCACGGGAAAGAACTTTACTGAAGTCGAAATAAGAAGATAGTTTAGTAAATAAAAGGACCCTTTTCCCATGCCTTGTAGCGTAGTGGGTATATGGAGTTATATCCATTTTTGTCTAGCCCCACAGGCACTAGATGTTCGATACTGTCGATATAACACAGGCCACCTTCAACGCCCAGAACATTTCCTGTTACAAATATAATATTGGGTCGGCCCAGAAACCCAGCTACGGTTTAAAAAATCCACCTCGATGGGGATTCATTACATGACTCCCAGACCGGCTGAAGTTTGTAATAGCTGGAGTATTTTATAACAACTCATTTAGAATTACAAAACGACGTGATCATAAATTGAATTATTATAAATTAGTAAATTAGTACGAGTTGTATGATGTCACGATGTGAAATGCATGTTATAATACTAAAGACTGCATTCACTCATCATGTGCCATGCCGATAAGCGTGGGCGGTCATGTTTCGCCATCTCACTCGATCATCAGAGTCGTGGATCAGCTCCATGTTCTTGTCTCGACCATGCCACGTGGCTAAGCCATCCAGGTATTTACTTCTCTGCCTTCCCTTTGTTCTCTTCCCCTCGATCTTGCCAGTTGTCACCAAGTTCTCCAATTTATTTCTTCTCATAACGTGACCAAACAATTGTGACTGTCTACGTCTAATTTCTCTAATCAGTGTAAGATTTTAATTTGTTTGTTTATGACTTAGTCATTGGTGTTTCTGTCTGTCCTTAATATACTTACTTAAAGACTAGTGTTGCTGTTTAATTAATGTTTCTCTAGTCAATACATGTAATTTTTCATCCGATTGTTTAGACGTCTTCAGTGGTCCGCCCCCCCCCCCCCCCCCCCCAATCAAAATCTCATGTAAACCTTTGCTAACCTTCTCATGTTGGCAAATTGGTAGCCTTTAGCGTGCAAATCTTGAATCAGCGCACGAGAAGATATATAACGACGCCATTTATTCCATATTCGAACGTAAACAAGGTTTAATACACACAGCTCACAGAGTAATATTCTGGCTCAAGGCACCACAGTTTAGAAGGAATAGATCCCTCCCAATGCTGCCAGTTTTTATATTTCCTTCTTTTTCTAATATATTCCGAGAAGAGAAGAGGAGCATTTGAATTAAAAATGGACATAATAAATTGTTTTCCTGTGACATATTCAGATCGAAGACGAAGATTTTTGAGTGCATTTCTTCTGCTCCAAAAATTCCCACCAAAAGCAAGATGGATGTAGGTTTCCTTGGACGAGCTTGAAGCCTCGTTTTGTCGTGCCTTTCGTTAAGTCTCCTTCCCAAGAATAGACACAGGATGCTGTGGGAGATATTATGGGATCCAGGATTAAAATTGAAGCTTCTAATTAGATTGCCGTAAACATTTTCGTAATGCGTTAGAAAAAGCCAATTATAGCAGACACAAGGTGGGGTAGAATAGAACAAACAGGCACCCAGTTGTCTAATTTTCGTTTGTTTACGCTGTCTCCACATTGTTTACATGATCAGATAGAAATAGCGGACAGGGAATTGGTGATATAGGAGAATGATTTGTATAGGAAAGAGAATAACATGATGAAATAGGAAGAGAAAAGAATAGGTTATAAAATTTAATCAGAATTTGATGAAATATTTCAGAAAAAAAAGATTATTATCCAGATGGTAAGGAAGTAAACAGGGCAGAAGAGAGAGAGAGAGAGAGAGAGAGAGAGAGAGAGAGAGAGAGAGAGAGAGAGAGAGAGAGAGAGAGAGAGAGAGAGAAGGGGGAGCGAAGGAGAGAGAGAAAGAGAGAGGGGGTTAAAGAGAGCGAGAGATAGGGGGGATGAGGGAGGAAGAGAGAGGGGCCAGAGGAAGAGAGAGAGCTTGTGAGAGAAAATGGGAGAGAGGAGGATAGAGAGAGAGCTCGAGAAAGAAGGGAGAGAGAGCGAAAGAGACAACAGGATATAGAGCGAGCGAACGAGTGAGAGAAAGAGACACCAGTATGCGACAATATGACATGCATTTTAAAATTGCGGTTTTCAATTACACAATGAAACGATCATCAATTGAATCATTGGGAGAACAAAACAAAATAGTACGTCGGAATGTCAAATGTATTTTAAAGAACATACTGGCACCTTGCCGTCTTGACAGACGATAGTGTGTTACATTGTGCTTAAAAACAGGCATAATAACTACAACCCATGGCGGGGACCCGGTTTGGAGTTATAATTCTCTATAACACAATACCTGGGCTGAATTGTAGAGACCATGTGTTGCCCTTGCAGCATGATCCTTCCCTCGGCCTGCCTAGTTTACTCCAGAGGAAAGGTAACACCAATATATCTGGAACAAGACAAGCTGCAGAAGCTGCCAGTCGACAAAGACATGCTCCAACTGTTCACCTGTCGGAACTCGAACCTAGACAAATTGCCGACCAAGGTTTAGGGCCTGGTCTACCCTATCATTTCATTTAGTCATTATGTTACATTTTATCGCACTATGATAAGGCTATGACCAATAAAAAGATGTCAATTGAAACGAGAAAAAGAGTGTTGAGATGCTACATAGAACCTGTACTTTTATATGGATGTGAAGCTTGGACAATGAGCAGTCAGGCTGAAAAACATCTGATGGCTGTAGAAATGTGGTTTCTGAGGAAAATGCAAAGAATACCATGGACAGCCAGAAAGACCAGTGAACAAGTTCTTCAAGAAACAAATGAAGATCGTAAACTGATTAGAGACATTAGACGTAGACAGTCACAATTTTTTGGGCATGTTATGAAAAGAAATGATTTGGAGAACTTGGTGACAACTGATAAGATCGAGGGGAACAGACCAAGGGGAAGACCTAGAAGCAAGTACCTGGATGGCTTGGCCTTGTGGTATGGTCGAGATAGAAACACGGAGCTGATCCACGACTCTGGTGATCGAGTGAGATGGCAGAACATGATCGCCCACGATTACCGGCATGGCACATGATGGATGGATGGATGATAAGGCTTGTACACTTCCTATTGCGCTTCTCTGCCAAAAACCAGTGGCGCAGTTTGGTTAGCGCCGCCTAACATTCGGCTCTGACAGAAAGCAGGTTTGTACTGTTTACTGTAATACGGTGATCAGTCAAGCCCTGACTAAGACCTGACTCACATAAAGAACCATAAACTTGTTCAAATGTTTTTGTCGTCGTCGTCGTCATCGTCGTCAGTTAGGACTGACACTCCAAGTGGTGACATTCATCCGTCGTGTATGAATCTTGCAATGTAGACACACTGTAGTTGGATATGGCTGGAGTCTGGTCAGATACATGTTCAGTGATAGTTCGAATCATGCAAGTTGTGTGCTGGTTCTTCCTTCTTACATATCAGTAGTATATTATGGTTTCCAGACACATATATTTTTGGAGGCTGAAGGCTGATAGGGTTTATGAAGGAAATATGGGAAAAATTGTCGACTCGGCTCCAGAATCTGGAGGCTGATAGGGTTTATGAAGGAAATATGTGGAAAACTGTCGACACGGTGAAATTTTTTTGGGTGGGAACGGTTTTTTGACGGGTGTGAAAGTAATTAAGGTAAATTTTTAGTTGGTTGGTTCTGTACTGGAAAGAGAGGGTGTGAAGGGGAAAGTTATGTTGGTTACGTAGGGTATATTAGTATGGGTAGTGATGTATAAACAAGGGTGTGATGGGTCGTGGTATCTACTCTTGGGTTGGGTATATGGTGGTTACGTATATGAATGTGTTAGTATGCGTGGTGTAGTAATGTATAAACAAGGGTGTGATGGGTCGTGGTATCTACTCATGGGTTGGGTATATGGTGGTTACGTATATGAATGTGTTAGTATGCGTGGTGTAGTAATGTATAAACAAGGGTGTGATGGGTCGTGGTTTCTACTCATGGGTTGGGTATATGGTGGTTACGTATATGAATGTGTTAGTATGCGTGGTGTAGTAATGTATAAACAATGGTGTGATGGGTCGTGGTATCTACTCATGGGTTGGGTATATGGTGGTTACGTATATGAATGTGTTAGTATGCGTGGTGTAGTGATGTATAAACAAGGGTGTGATGGGTAGTGGTTATACTCGACGACTCATGGGTAGAGGTGTAGATGGTTACTATCATCTGAACAGTGTGATAGTAGTGTCTAAGTGAAAGTAAAGGGTGGTATATTCACTACCATCATTACAAAGGAAATCTTATAAAGTTGTAATGGTATGGTGGTAAGGGGTATTAGTGGTCAAGTAGGAGTGATATAGGGGTGGTCATAAATGTATAAAGAGGTGTTCACAGTTACACACTGGTCAACCAGTGGTCAAGCAATGGTCAAGTAAGGGTCAAGTAGTCAAGTAAGGAAATTTTAGGGAAAAGTTATTGTAATGATATGGTGCTGATTAAAGAGTGGTAAATTAGAGGTCAAGCAGTGGTCAAGCAGTGGTCAAGTGCTCAAGTAAGGAGAATTTTAGGGAAAATTGGTCGTAGAGACATGGTATTGTTTAAATTAGTGGTAAATTAGTGGTCAAGTAGTGGTCAAGTAGTGGTCAAGCAGTGGTCAAGCGGTGGTTAAGTGAGAAAAATTTTAGGGAAATTTTAGGGAAAATTGATTGTAATGAGATGGTGATGATTAAAGAGTGGTAAATTAGTGGTCAAGCAGTGGTCAAGCAGTGGTCAAGTGGTCAAGTAAGGAAAATTTTAGGGAAAATTGGTCGTAGTGACATGGTAATGCTTAAATTAGTGGTAAATTAGTGATCAAGTAGTGGTCAAGTAGTGGTCAAGCAGTGGTCAAGCGGTGGTTAAGTGAGGAAAATTTTAGGGAAATTTTAGGGAAAAGTGATTGTAATGATATGGTGATGCTTAAAGGGTGGTAAATTAGTGGTCAAGCAGTGGTCAAGCAGTGGTCAAGTGAGGAAATTTTAGGGGAAAAGTGATTGTAACGATATGGTGATGTTTAAAGGGTGGTAAATTAGTGGTCAAGTAGTGGTCAAGTAGTGGTCAAGTAGTGGTCAAGTGGTCGAGTGACCACTTAAATTTTAGAGGACGGTGTGCCTAAGATTATGGTAGTGATTAAAGTGATCGATGACGTGGTCAAGCAGTGGTCAAACAGTGGTCAAGTAGTCGAGTGACCACTTAAATTGTAAAGGAAAGTACGTATAGTGCAATGGTGGTGGGTAAAGTGAGGAAGAATCAATAGTAGTGATAATACTACTACCAATATTAGCGACAAGCACAAAGACAACCAAGTACATACTTGATACACACAAATACAAAGACAACGAAACACACACACACACACACACACACACGTACACACATACAGATACAGAAGTACAGACAAACCATACCATTACTACTGTCACAACAACAGCTATACACAAGTACACACCCATAATCAAAGACACAAAGAGGGTCACACACACATACAAACACAAAGGCAACCATACACAGACAACCCATACCATTACTACTGTCATCACAACTATACACACACGTGTACACACATACAAGCACAAAGTCAACCACACACACCCATAAACATCCACTCAAGTACAGACACAGGAAAACAAAGAAGCAAACAAGGACAGACACACTCACCCATAATCAATTACACAAATACACACCTACACACACAAAGACAACCACACACAGACACATTTGTACATACAGACATACACATAAAGACAGACAACCACAAAGACAAACCATACTATTACTACTGTCACAACAACAGATATACACATGTGCAGACACACTCACCCATACACAAGAACACTCAAAGACAAATACACAGACAGCCAAGTACACACACACATACACACCCATCGCCTAGGATTACTACTGTCATCACAACTATACTCAAGTACAGACACACCCATCGCCTAGCATTACTACTGTCATCACAACTATATACAACCACGTACAGACACGCGTACAACAACAAAGACAGACACAAAACACATACAGACACATAAGTACACAAAAAACAAAGACACACCCAAAACATTACTACTGGTACCTCAACCAGTACAGATACACTTACCCATAAGACTAAACTATACAAACCACATACCCCCTTTTGGTAAAGAACGCGGATGTCCGAGACAGCCCCTACGTCATCACCGCCATGTGCAAAAGTCATTAAGTGGTAGCATGAGTCATCGGTTTGTGGGAAGTAGGCGGGCGGCGTGAGAATAGCTTGTCTACAAAATTGCTACGTCAGCTATGTAGGGTGCAGACCCAGTGTATAAAATAGAAGGCGTCTCTTGTGAGCACAGTACCAGTTCACGGGCTGACTTGGGTATCTACAGAGGTGCTTCAGGCTGGTGTGAGCAGTGTTTGTGTCGTCGGCAGATATTGTTCACGTGCTGACTTGGCTAGCTACAGCGGTGAAACTTGGTGTGAGCGTTATTCGTGTAGTAAGCAGATATTGTTCACGTACTGACTTGGCTAGCTACAGCGGTGAAACTTGGTGTGACCCTTAGTCGTGTCGTCGGCATCTGATAAAACAGTGAAACATTGTATACAACAGAACTTTTTCGCTGTTGTAAAAATCGAAAGTGTAACTTATGACCAGTTTATCAATATGACCACCAGATCTACTTTCACGTGTTCAGTGTGCGACAAAGCCTATTGTTATAAGTATAACCTTAACCGTCACATTCGGACCATTCACGGTACGAAACCACACTTATGTCATATCTGTGTGACAACTTTTCAACAGAAAAGGCAATCTACAAAGACACATACGAACACACCATCAACCACGTATGAATACATCAAACAATACAACAGCAGAGACGACAGCACCACGTGTATATTTACACCATCATCGTAGTCTAAGTCAAGTACCAGACTACCACCACTGTGACTTCAATGATAACCTTACCCGCTACAATGGGAACATTCACAATGATTATCCCTGTCAGGTACGTGACAATCTATACAATTCGAACCTACAACGGTACTTACATCACCAGATACCACGAGAAAGAACGACACCCTTAGACACCCTGGCAACATGTCCAATCATAGTAGCAGAGGATATCCAACCAAATGATAGAGACAGCTTGGCAGCCCTTAAGGCGTACTGCAAGGACCTGTCGATTATGCTACCCAATCAAGTGGTAGTATTAGAAAAAAGTGTCGACCACCGCTACCGGGTGGTTTTGGTATGAGACCTTCATAAAAAGAAGTATTCAGATATCTCATGTGTGATGACTTCGACAACAACAGTGTTGTTTTTAGTCAATCAAGCTATATCAGAGCCCAGAAGAATGAAGATCACTAATCCAGAACTTTTTGGTTTTTCACTAATCATGTATGTCATTGATTTTTTTTTCTTATGATATATCACTAAACTGTTTTGATGAATATGTTGTGAACACACATATTTTGGTGATAAAAATATTGAAATCAAGATTTTTGTTTAGTTGATTTTCTTTAGTGGGTTGTTTTCATGACGTTGTCTTTTTCTTGATGGAACAGAGACACATACAGACATGCACAGAGACATTTTATACAGACATGAACAAACTCGGGGGAAAAGTTATGGCAAATACAGAACAGTCAAATGTATGAAAAGTAGGAAACTAACCAAATAAGGGAAGATACTGACCAAAATATGAAATGTCTCGCCCAAATTTATGAAAAGTATGACAATATGATTACCAAATGGGAAGAGACTTTCAAGCAAATTTATAAATATTTCAACTAAACTTATAAAAACTAGGAAAATTTGTCAATCAAAAGGGAAAAGGTCAACCAAATACTGAAATATCTCAACCAAAACTTATAAAATTATCATCAATTCTTATAAAAAATATAAAAATGCGTCAGACAAATCGAAAAACGTTGGCCAAATACAGATATAACTCGAACAAACTTATAAAAAGATAGGAAAAAATATTACCCAACACAACTAAAATGTTGACCAAAGTTATAAATAGCACATCCAAACTTATGAACAGTAGGAAACTTTGTTAACCTTATAAAAAATAGGAATATTTATCAAATAAAGTGAACCAAGTAAAGACATATTTTCAATCAAACTTATAAACGTGTCATCCAAAGTGATAAAAACTAGGAAAAGCTGTCAGTCAGTCTAAGAAATAACTATGGAAAAGTAAGAACTATGTCGACCAAACTAGGGCAAAGGTGTTACCAAAATTATGAAAAATGTAACTTCTGTAGTTATCTCATACGTGTCTTGAACTTTTATCTGAAAACCCGTTATCAATGTCACCACTTTCTCGATTTTACATTACCGAAACCTCCAACTTCACCGTATCTGCTACAGAAACCCTTATACAGACTAAGCACTCATCTCTCCACACTCTTGGTTTCTTTCTAACACAAATTGGTCACATCAACAAGAACTTCAAACCTCCATTGTACACGTGGTCCATTGAAACAGACATAACAACATTTATGGTAAGGTCGTCTATGGTTCCAACTAGTATAGTTTCTGTATCATCTAGGTATTCATCATCACGGAACCATTTCCCATGGCTGCCAGCTTCAACTTTCCATACCACAATGTCTGCTACACTATCCTTTCATTGTTCCAGCTTTCAACAATACAACGGTTTTTTTCTCGAAGTCTGCCTAAAATAGCATTTCTTACGGTGTCCACTCCTAGCGCACTTTACCATTTCACATCTGCAAGTCTGCAAGCAACCACCACTGTCTGTTATAAACTCGGCCTTTCTTAAAAACACGCCTACCATTAGTGAACTCATGAATACCAGCTACCACATCTTCTAACCGACTTTCAATGTTTATAACAAATAACACTAACATTCGTTTTGATTACAGAACAATATAATTTCTGGTGACTAGGCAGATTTTCCAACCTAATGGAGGTAAAGCATATGTCCCCCTAACCTACTAAGCGCTATTCTAGACAACGAATAAGGTCATCGATCAGCACCCCTAAGAAGAACTTGAAAAAACAACAGAGATTGGGTTCCTGAGACGAATTATTTGAATTCATTGGACTACCACAGTAATTAATGATGAACGCCTAAGGAAAATAGAGCATTATATACACCAAACACAACAAACTCTTTCTTACTAACCCTAACCCTAATTATACATCATTTAACCCTAACCTAACCCCTAACCCTAACGATTCACCAAACACAACAAGCTCTTTCTGTAAGAGACATAGACACAAACCACTGTTAGAAAGCGAAAAAGTTAAATTTTAATTAACACTTAAAAATATTAAATCGCAATTTTATTTCGCTTCACTTAATATACAGATATAGACTAAGTATAGGTATAGGTATAGGTTATGTATAGGACTATATCGAGCTTACATTTGGCGCAATAAAATTGCGATTTAATGTTTTTAAGTGTTAATTAAAATTTAACTTTTTCGCTTTCTAACAGTGGTTTGTGTCTATGTCTCTTACAGAAAGAGCTTGTTGTGTTTGGTGAATCGTTAGGGTTAGGGGTTAGGTTAGGGTTAAATGATGTATAATTAGGGTTAGGGTTAGTAAGAAAGAGTTTGTTGTGTTTGGTGTATATAATGCTCTATTTTCCTTAGGCGTTCATCATTAATTACTGTGGTAGTCCAATGAATTCAAATAATTCGTCTCAGGAACCCAATCTCTGTTGTTTTTTCAAGTTCTTCTTAGGGGTGCTGATCGATGACCTTATTCGTTGTCTAGAATAGCGCTTAGTAGGTTAGGGGGACAGATGCTTTACCTCCATTAGGTTGGAAAATCTGCCTAGTCACCAGAAATTATATTGTTCTGTAATCAAAACGAATGTTAGTGTTATTTGTTATGAAACATTGAAAGTCGGTTAGAAGATGTGGTAGCTGGTATTCATGAGTTCACTAATGGTAGGCGTGTTTTTAAGAAAGGCCGAGTTTATAACAGACAGTGGTGGTTGCTTGCAGACTTGTCGTTATTGCAGATGTGAAATGGTAAAGTGCGCTAGGAGTGGACACCGTAAGAAATGCTATTTTAGGCAGACTTCGAGAAAAAAACCGTTGTATTGTTGAAAGCTGGAACAATGAAAGGATAGTGTAGCAGACATTGTGGTATGGAAAGTTGAAGCTGGCAGCCATGGGAAATGGTTCCGTGATGATGAATACCTAGATGATACAGAAACTATACTAGTTGGAACCATAGACGACCTTACCATAAATGTTGTTATGTCTGTTTCAATGGACCACGTGTACAATGGAGGTTTGAAGTTCTTGTTGATGTGACCAGTTTGTGTTAGAAAGAAACCAAGAGTGTGGAGAGATGAGTGCTTAGTCTGTATAAGGGTTTCTGTAGCAGATACGGTGAAGTTGGAGGTTTCGGTAATGTAAAATCGAGAAAGTGGTGACATTGATAACGGGTTTTCAGATAAAAGTTCAAGACACGTATGAGATAACTACAGAAGTTACATTTTTCATAATTTTGGTAACACCTTTGCCCTAGTTTGGTCGACATAGTTCTTACTTTTCCATAGTTATTTCTTAGACTGACTGACAGCTTTTCCTAGTTTTTATCACTTTGGATGACACGTTTATAAGTTTGATTGAAAATATGTCTTTACTTGGTTCACTTTATTTGATAAATATTCCTATTTTTTATAAGGTTAACAAAGTTTCCTACTGTTCATAAGTTTGGATGTGCTATTTATAACTTTGGTCAACATTTTAGTTGTGTTGGGTAATATTTTTTCCTATCTTTTTATAAGTTTGTTCGAGTTATATCTGTATTTGGCCAACGTTTTTTCGATTTGTCTGACGCATTTTTTATATTTTTATAAGAATTGATGATAATTTTATAAGTTTTGGTTGAGATATTTCAGTATTTGGTTGACCTTTTCCCTTTTGATTGACAAATTTTCCTAGTTTTTATAAGTTTAGTTGAAATATTTATAAATTTGCTTGAAAGTCTCTTCCATTTGGTAATCATATTGTCATACTTTTCATAAATTTGGGCGAGACATTTCATATTTTGGTCAGTATCTTCCCTTATTTGGTTAGTTTCCTACTTTTCATACATTTGACTGTTCTGTATTTGCCATAACTTTTCCCCCGAGTTTGTTCATGTCTGTATAAAATGTATCTGTGCATGTCTGTATGTGTCTCTGTTCCATCAAGAAAAAAGACAACGTCATGAAAACAACCCACTAAAGAAAATCAACAAAACAAAAATCTTGATTTCAATATTTTTATCACCAAAATATGTGTGTTCACAACATATTCATCAAAACAGTTTAGTGATATATCATAAGAAAAAAAAATCAATGACATACATGATTAGTGAAAAACCAAAAAGTTCTGGATTAGTGATCTTCATTCTTCTGGGCTCTGATATAGCTTGATTGACTAAAAACAACACTGTTGTTGTCGAAGTCATCACACATGAGATATCTGAATACTTCTTTTTATGAAGGTCTCATACCAAAACCACCCGGTAGCGGTGGTCGACACTTTTTTCTAATACTACCACTTGATTGGGTAGCATAATCGACAGGTCCTTGCAGTACGCCTTAAGGGCTGCCAAGCTGTCTCTATCCTTTGGTTGGATATCCTCTGCTACTATGATTGGACATGTTGCCAGGGTGTCTAAGGGTGTCGTTCTTTCTCGTGGTATCTGGTGATGTAAGTACCGTTGTAGGTTCGAATTGTATAGATTGTCACGTACCTGACAGGGATAATCATTGTGAATGTTCCCATTGTAGCGGGTAAGATTATCATTGAAGTCACAGTGGTGGTAGTCTGGTACTTGACTTAGACTACGATGATGGTGTAAATATACACGTGGTGCTGTCGTCTCTGCTGTTGTATTGTTTGATGTATTCATACGTGGTTGATGGTGTGTTCGTATGTGTCTTTGTAGATTGCCTTTTCTGTTGAAAAGTTGTCACACAGATATGACATAAGTGTGGTTTCGTACCGTGAATGGTCCGAATGTGACGATTAAGGTTATACTTATAACAATAGGCTTTGTCGCACACTGAACACGTGAAAGTAGATCTGGTGGTCATATTGATAAACTGGTCATAAGTCACACTTTCGATTTTTACAACAGCGAAAAAGTTCTGTTGTATACAATGTGTCACTGTTTTATCAGATGCCGACGACACGACTAAGGGTCACACCAAGTTTCACCGCTGTAGCTAGCCAAGTCAGTACGTGAACAATGTCTGCTTACTACACGAATAACGCTCACACCAAGTTTCACCGCTGTAGCTAGCCAAGTCAGCACGTGAACAATATCTGCCGACGACACAAACACTGCTCACACCAGCCTGAAGCACCTCTGTAGATACCCAAGTCAGTCCGTGAGCTGGTACTGTGCTCACAAGAGACGCCTTCTATTTTATACACTGGGTCTGCACCCTACATAGCTGACGTAGCAATTTTGTAGACAAGCTATTCTCACGCCGCCCGCCTACTTCGCACAAACCGATGACTCATGCTACCACTTAATGACTTTTGCACATGGCGGTGATGACGTAGGGGCTGTCTCGGACATCCGCGTTCTTTACCAAAAGGGGGTATGTGGTTTGTATAGTTTAGTCTTATGGGTAAGTGTATCTGTACCGGTTGAGGTACCAGTAGTAATGTTTTGGGTGTGTCTTTGTTTTTTGCGTACTTATGTGTCTGTATGTACAAGTGTATCAAGTGTGTATGGGTGTCTGTATGTGTTTTGTGTCTGTCTTTGTTGTTGTACGCGTGTCTGTACGTGGTTGTATATAGTTGTGATGACAGTAGTAATGCTAGGCGATGGGTGTGTCTGTACTTGAGTATAGTTGTGATGACAGTAGTAATCCTAGGCGATGGGTGTGTATGTGTGTGTGTACTTGGCTGTCTGTGTATTTGTCTTTGAGTGTTCTTGTGTATGGGTGAGTGTGTCTGCACATGTGTATATCTGTTGTTGTGACAGTAGTAATAGTATGGTTTGTCTTTGTGGTTGTCTGTCTTTATGTGTATGTCTGTATGTACAAATGTGTCTGTGTGTGGTTGTCTTTGTGTGTGTAGGTGTGTATTTGTGTAATTGATTATGGGTGAGTGTGTCTGTCCTTGTTTGCTTCTTTGTTTTCCTGTGTCTGTACTTGAGTGGATGTTTATGGGTGTGTGTGGTTGACTTTGTGCTTGTATGTGTGTATACGTGTGTGTATAGTTGTGATGACAGTAGTAATGGTATGGGTTGTCTGTGTATGGTTGTCTTTGTGTTTGTATGTGTGTGTGTGACCCTCTTTGTGTCTTTGATTATGGGTGTGTACTTGTGTATAGCTGTTGTTGTGACAGTAGTAATGGTATGGTTTGTCTGTACTTCTGTATCTGTATGTGTGTACGTGTGTGTGTGTGTGTGTGTGTGTGTGTGTGTTTCGTTGTCTTTGTATTTGTGTGTATCAAGTATGTACTTGGTTGTCTTTGTGCTTGTCGCTAATATTGGTAGTAGTATTATCACTACTATTGATTCTTCCTCACTTTACCCACCACCATTGCACTATACGTACTTTCCCCTACAATTTAAGTGGTCACTCGACTACTTGACCACTGCTTGACCACTGCTTGACCACGTCATCGATCACTTTAATCACTACCATAATCTTAGGCACATCGTCCTCTACAATGTAAGTGGTCACTCGACCACTTGACCACTACTTGACCACTACTTGACCACTACTTGACCACTTATTTACCACCCTTTAAACATCACCATATCGTTACAATCACTTTCCCCCTAAAATTTCCTCACTTGACCACTGCTTGACCACTAATTTACCACCCTTTAAGCATCACCATATCATTACAATCACTTTTCCCTAAAATTTTTCTCACTTAACCACCGCTTGACCACTGCTTGACCACTACTTGACCACTACTTGATCACTAATTTACCACTAATTTAAGCATTACCATGTCACTACGACCAATTTTCCCTAAAATTTTCCTTACTTGACCACTGCTTGACCACTAATTTACCACTCTTTAATCATCACCATCTCATTACAATCACTTTTCCCTAAAATTTCCCTAAAATTTTTCTCACTTAACCACCGCTTGACCACTGCTTGACCACTACTTGACCACTACTTGACCACTAATTTACCACTAATTTAAACAATACCATGTCACTACGACCAATTTTCCCTAAAATTTTCCTTACTTGACCACTTGACCACTGCTTGACCTCTAATTTACCACTCTTTAATCAGCACCATATCATTACAATAACTTTTCCCTAAAATTTCCTTACTTGACTACTTGACCCTTACTTGACCATTGCTTGACCACTGGTTGACCAGTGTGTAACTGTGAACACCTCTTATTACATTTATGACCACCCCTATATCACTCCTACTTGACCACTAATACCCCTTACCACCATACCCATTACAACTTTATAAGATTTCCTTTGTAATGATGGTAGTGAATATACCACCCTTTACTTTCACTTAGACACTACTATCACACTGTTCAGATGATAGTAACCATCTACACCTCTACCCATGAGTCGTCGAGTATAACCACGACCCATCACACCCTTGTTTATACATCACTACACCACGCATACTAATACATTCATATACGCCACCACCATATATCCAACCCATGAGTAGAAACCACGACCCATCACACCCTTGTTTATACATCACTACACCACGCATACTAACACATTCATATACGTAACCACCATATACCCAACCCATGAGTAGATACCACGACCCATCACACCCTTGTTTATACATTACTACACCACGCATACTAACACATTCATATACGTAACCACCATATACCCAACCCATGAGTAGAAACCACTACCCATCACACCCTTGTTTATACATTACTACACCACGCATACTAACACATTCATATACGTAACCACCATATACCCAACCCATGAGTAGATACCACGACCCATCACACCCTTGTTTATACATTACTACACCACGCATACTAACACATTCATATACGTAACCACCATATACCCAACCCATGAGTAGATACCACGACCCGTCACACCCTTGTTTATACATCACTACCCATACTAATATACCCTACGTAACCAAAATAACTTTCCCCTTCACACCCTCTCTTTCCAGTACAGAACCAACCAACTAAAAATTTACCTTAATTACTTTCACACCCGTCAAAAAACCGTTCCCACCCAAAAAAATTTCACCGAGTCGACAGTTTTCCCCATATTTCCTTCATAAACCCTATCAGCCTCCAGATTCTGGAGCCGAGTCGACAATTTTCCCCATATTTCCTTCATAAACCCTATCAGCCTTCAGCCTCCAAAAAAATATGTGTCTGGAAACCATAATATACTACTCATATCTTACGTTAATATTGGGACAGGACTGGCAATACATTTATTTTCTTCCCTCCCTGGGTCGCCGGGGTGTCTATTTGTTCCACAAAGTTTATTTATGTCCTTATTCCCAGTTCTTTAAGTTATTTGGCTGTTTTAAAACGCGATCTTCAACCCGGTTGTTCTTGTCTAGATTGCGTCTTCACTAGTCAAAGACTTATTAACAACTTATACCAGATTTAGAGGTCAGCGTGATCGAGAGATCTAAGACGCTAGCGCGTAAACTTCCTGTGCGCTGACACCGGGTAGTGGATTCTTTGCACAAAACGGACAGTTGACCATAAGCGCGGACTTCTCGTTCAGAAAGCAATGGCAAACTGCTGATGGTAAAATTGCTTAGAAAATAAAACGAGTTTGATCGCTACGTTATACAAAGGACATGCACTATTTTTAGAGGTCTGTGTGGCTGAAAGGTTTAAGAGGCTCCATGTTCCTGTGCGCTGACGGCAAGGTAAGGGGTTAATTCCATACACCGGCTAACTGGGCTTAAATATTGACTTCTTGTATAGCCAGCAATGGCAAACTGCTGAAAATTAAATTGCCTAGAAAATCAACTTAGATTTATCACAAAGTCCTGCAATGGACATGCAACATTTTAAATACATTTCGTGTAGATTTTTGACGCGTCGTCTATATTAATTGTCGATTATTTTTAATTAATGTTTATTTCCGATTAATACATTTAATTCTTTATCCGATTATGCTGATGTCTTCAGTGGGTTCTTCCCAATCCAAATCACCTTCTAATGTATGCTAGCTTGCACATTGTTTGCAAACGTTTAGCACTTAATGCACATATTTTGACTGAGCGCACGAGCAGAATTATTTAATGATGTACAATTTATTCCATATTCGATTGTAGAATCGCCAACAACCTTCAATATACACAGCTCAAAAAGTAGAATTCTGGCTCACAGCATAACAGTTTAGAGGCAATTGATTCCTCCCAATGCAGCCCATTTTCATTTTTTCTTCTCTTTCCTCGCCATATCGCCCAATAAGAGAAGAGGAACGCGCGACATCATATCCTGTCCTACTCCATTACAGAAAGGAGAGTAGAATAAGAACTGTTAGAGTTTGACGACGGCCAGAATTGTTGTTTTACATTCGCTCGCTTTGAAATCAAACGTAGTCAATACACATGCAACTACTTCTAGTGCACTGGGCTGATTTTTCCGCGTGGAATAGCTTTCCCTATTAACAGTGTCCCTTGTCATCAGGCGAACTCACTCGACTTCTGAGGTATTTGTAATTTACATCCCCAAGTCTTGTCCCAACTCAAGTACAAGAAGTCAACATTTTAGTCCAACTTACCTAAGGGTTTAACCCGCTACCTCGGCATCAGCACACCGGATGTTTAAGAACGAGCGCTCTTATCCAACGGCCAGAGTATTACAAACTATTTCCCACTGGGAGCGGTGCTAGAGTAGTGGCGAGACACTCACCTGCCTACCAGAAGGTCACGGGTTCAATCCGCAACGGGGTGGATTGGGATGAATTTTTAATTGACCAGATCTCTCAAGTCGACCCGGTCTCAAATCGGTACCAAGAAGTGTCGTGGGAAGTAAAGGCAGCCGGTGTGATACTGACCACATCACCGACCGGGCGCCGATTGGTCTATATAAATATGGGCTAGCATCACATACCTAGTGTGAATTAAATCTTGTAAGAGGGTCCTTTACTTAATTATATTTCCTATTAATCGTCACAAACTGTATCTTCAAGGAAAAGTCATAACTAAACACATGTTTGGCAAGAAAGAAGTAGTGATTAGAGGATGCTCTAGACCAGTGGTTCTCAACCTTTTTTGGCCCGTGCCAACCTTCACCATAATTTCAGAACGTCATTCCCCCCCCCCCTTTTAGTATTTCCTACCTAACAATTTGGCCCGTGCCCCTTCACCATATTTTCAGAACGTCATTCCCCCCTTTCGTATTTCCTACCTAAAAATCCCACCCTCCCCGCCCCTACATAGTATACGTAATAATGGAAGCTAAATTTAATAGCACATACTAAAACAAGTCTAGACGTCCACATAAAACATGATTTGTGGGTCTACTTACTTTATAAATTGGATTTTAGAATTGTGAGACGTACAGAACCTTACAGTATGAAGGGAAAAAACAATATCAAGTAATCGGTTCTTGTATTAATGCGATCTTGAAATAATCTTAATTCCTCCCCCCCCCCCCCCCCCCCCCCCCGGAAACCCTAAAATTCCCCCTGGGGAGAGGGAGATTCCCCACCGGTTCAGAACCACTGCTCTAGACAACATAAAAAAAAGATTCGAACCTGTCAAATCCATATCACGACAGCATGACCAACCAGATACCCCTTGTTATGTATGTGATATCTATGTATAATACGTGCACATTTATCAGCTATCTTAGAACTCATGGCTCCATACTTTCAACCCCAGTGGATGAAATAAATGGTCATTATCATTCTTGATGGACAAACAACACATGCACAACATTGAAAACGACCTTCAATGAAAAGGGCAGATATCGACCCATGCCAAATTCCAGGGATTTGTTTTACGGTTGGTCAAAGCCAATATTTACAGAAATTAGCTCTATTCGACGAGTGTTGGAAGATCCCGTTAGCAACACGTACTAAATTCAACCGGTGTTTCAACCAAAGTGCATTATTTCATTGAAATGTCTTGCGTCTTGAGCTAAAAATTATGCCCACGAAATGTGTCCGAATTGTGAGTTTGATACTTGCTGTCTTTAAGGATTTTGTCTCAAATGTTAATGATTATTTTATGTCGTAAGGATATGACCGGACACACGATTAAACAAATAGGTGCAGGTTAAATAATGGACAATTTTTATGGGTCAGGCAGAAGATATTATTTAACTAGAGGGGAGAACTTGGTGAAGGATGGAGGCTCGTCCCAGAAGTGTGCCGTACGCATTAGAATGGACAGAGAATACACGCAGCAAAACCCTATCAAAGTTGAGACAGACGATTTCCTGAACTTTTTTTGTAAGTTCTTCATAGGTGATATATTCATCTACACAGATGAGTCTGTTGGGAGGGGGAGGGGGGCACACGCGGAAATCAAGGGCTTTCATGGCCCAGTTGGTAGAAGAACTGTTAAGGAAGGACAGCGGAGCTTTTGCCGTGACTTCCAGCAGTTTAACCATGAAGGTCATGGTTGTAGCGGAAAAAAAAGAGCATAGCTGGAGGAATCCATGCATGTTTCCTCAGCCATTCCATGAATATACTAAAGAAGATCGAGACGAGGTGAGCCAGAAAGCAAAGGCTTGAAGCTCTGAGAAGGTTAAGACTGGCTAATATCTGTTTCATTTTTGTGTGTGTATGTGCCAGGGTACGCGAGTGTAAAAGGAAACGAAGAAGCAGATAGACTTGCTGGCATGACTGCTGCTATGAGGAGTGGACGAGCAATGAACCAAACTGACATTCTTATCGCCTCCATGGAGGCAGAACGCGTAAATGGCACCAAGGGATGGATGTGATGCTGCAACTTTAACCAATCTGCAAGAACATAAAGTCAAAAAGGTCAAGCTCGACAAGCGTGCCGGGCCGGCAGATAAAGAAGAATAGTCACCTAACACAGAATTGTTGTAATCAATAGCAACATGCTGAGGGAGATACTGAGGAGAGGATATGATTACTTATGGGTTAATTGTTCCATGTGCAATGAGTAGGATCTGTATACTAACTAACTAATTAACAAGATAATCATGTCGACAGTCTTTGAAACATTTAGAAATCGCGCAGTATGACTGTCAAACCACCAAAAGTGAAATCCCCCGCTTAAGTATTGCACCTTTGTGCCAACAATGCATGTTTATAAAGGATATCCAGTTTAATTGGTCATCAACAACAGTCTTTGGCCTGGTCAGGAATATGTCTGGAACCTGTTCGAGAACAATCCATGTATCTCAGTTTCGTAATAACAGTATCCCTTGCACACCATGAACATACCCTAGCTTCATGCTTGACCAGTTAGTTGTAATTTACCACTGTATGGCAGGCATGGCTGAAAGGTTACGATAATTGCCCCAAGGCACAGAAAGTGTTGGATTTGATCTCAACACAGGCTGGGATATTTTCCAACAACTACTTGCTTCTAATGAAATCATACATCCCTATGATCTCTTTGGTAGTGAAATCGAAAACCTAGCTTTGTTTGATAAAAGCAAATGACAAGAGGCCCCGTGTGCATTTTGTGCACGTGGTAATCCCACACAGTTGGATTAGAATTCGCAAAGGGCAGACAGCAAGGCCACTGTACTAGCAAACATTTGGGAAAGATAACCTACTCATGGACAGAAAGAGCAGGTTATCTTGCATGATAATCTGACTAAAGGAAGTAAACCTTATAAAAATACATGCCGAAGTTGAACACACTGACATCTGGGGTGTATAACAAGATGAACACACTGACATCTGGGGTGTATAACAAGTTGAACACACTGACATCTGGGGTGTATAACAAGTTGAACACATTGACATCTGGGGTGTATAACAAGTTGAACACACTGACATCTGGAGTGTATAACAGGTTGAACACATTGACATCTGGGGTGTATAACAAGTTGAACACACTGACATCTGGGGTGTATAACTAGTTGAACACACTGACATCTGGGGTGTATAACAAGTTGAACACACTGACATCTGGGGTGTATAACAAGTTGAACACATTGACATCTGGGGTGTATAACAAGTTGAACACATTGACATCTGGGGTGTATAACAAGTTGAACACATTGACATCTGGGGTGTATAACAAGTTGAACACATTGACATCTGGGGTGTATAACAAGTTGAACACACTGACATCTGAGGTGTATAACAAGTTGAACATACTGACATCTGGGGTGTATAACAAGTTGAACACATTGACATCTGGGGTGTATAACAAGTTGAACACTTTGACATCAGGGGTGTATAACAAATTGAACACACTGACATCTGGGGTGTATAACAAGTTGAACACATTGACATCTGGGGTGTATAACAAGTTGAACACACTGACATCTGGGGTGTATAACAAGTTGAACACACTGACATCTGGGGTGTATAACAAGTTGAACACACTGACATCTGAGATGTATAACAAGTTGAACACACTGACATCTGGGATGTATAACAAGTTGAACACGCTGACATCTGGGGTGTATAACAAGTTGAACACATTGACACCTGGGGTGTATAACAAGTTGAACACATTGACATCTGGGGTGTATAACAAGTTGAACACACTGACATCTGAGGTGTATAACAAGTTGAACACACTGACATCTGGGGTGTATAACAAGTTGAACACATTGACATCTGGGGTGTATAACAAGTTGAACACACTGACATCTGAGGTGTATAACAAGTTGAACACACAGACATCTGGGGTGTATAACAAGTTGAACACACTGACATCTGGGGTGTATAACAAGTTGAACACACTGACATCTGGAGTGTATAACAAGTTGAACACACTGACATCTGAGATGTATAACAAGTTGAACACATTGACATCTGGGATGTATAACAAGTTGAACACACTGACATCTGGGATGTATAACTAGTTGAACACATTGACATCTGGGGTGTATAACAAGTTGAACACACTGACATCTGAGGTGTATAACATGTTGAACACACAGACATCTGAGGTGTATAACAAGTTGAACACACAGACATCTGGGGTGTATAACAAGTTGAACACACAGACATCTGGGGTGTATAACAAGTTGAACACACTGACATCTGGGGTGTATAACAAGTTGAACACACTGACATCTGGGGTGTATAACAAGTTGAACACACAGACATCTGAGGTGTATAACAAGTTGAACACACAGACATCTGGGGTGTATAACAAGTTGAACACACTGACATCAGGGATGAATAACAAGTTGAACACATTGACATCTGGGGTGTATAACAAGTTGAACACACTGACATCTGGGGTGTATAACAAGCTGAACACATTGACATTTGGGATGTATAACAAGTTGAACACACTGACATCTGGGATGTATAACAAGTTGAACACACTGACATCTGGGATGTATAACAAGTTGAACACACTGACATCTAGGGTGTATAACAAGTTGAACACACTGACATCTGGGATGTATAACAAGTTGAACACACTGACATCTGGGGTGTATAACAAGTTGAACACGCTGACATCTGGGGTGTATAACAAGTTGAACACACTGACATCTGAGGTGTATAACAAGTTGAACACACTGACGTCTGGGGTGTATAACTAGTTGAACACACTGACATCTGGGATGTATAACAAGTTGAACACACTGACATCTGGGGTGTATAACAAGTTGAACACGCTGACATCTGGGGTGTATAACAAGTTGAACACACTGACATCTGAGGTGTATAACAAGTTGAACACACTGCCATCTGGGGTGTATAACAAGTTAAACACACTGACATCTGGGGTATATAACAAGTTAAACACACAGACATCTGGGGTGTATAACAAGTTGAACACACTGACATCTGGGGTGTGTAACAAGTTGAAGACACTGACATCTGAGGTGTATAACAAGTTAAACACACAGACATCTGGGGTGTATAACAAGTTGAACACACAGACATCTGGGGTGTTTAACAAGTTGAACACACTGACATCTGGGGTGTATAACAAGTTGAACACACTGACATCTGGGGTGTATAACAAGTTGAACACACTGACATCTGGGGTGTATAACAAGTTGAACACACAGACATCTGGGGTGTATAACAAGTTGAACACACTGACATCTGGGGTGTATAACAAGTTGAACACACTGACATCTGGGGTGTATAACAAGTTCAACACACAGACATCTGGTGTGTATAACAAGTTGAACACGCTGACATCTGAGGTGTATAACAAGTTGAACACACAGACATCTGGGGTGTATAACAAGTTGAACACATTGACATCTGGGGTGTATAACAAGTTGAACACACTGACATCTGGTGTGTATAACATGTTGAACACACAGACATCTGGGGTGTATAACAAGTTGAACACACAGACATCTGGGGTGTATAACAAGTTGAACACGCTGACATCTGAGGTGTATAACAAGTTGAACACACTGACGTCTGAGGTGTATAACAAGTTGAACACACTGACATCCGAGGTGTATAACTCCGTCTGATGTTCTCGACTCGAAACAGGAACGAAGAAGAACACAGGACAGTTAGACTAAAATGTTCACCTATAGTCCTTGACTTGGGGACATAAATTACAAGTACCTATGAAGTCGGGGTGGGTGTTAATAGAAAAAGCTAATCTATACGCAAACTTTAGTCCAGCACTACTAGAAGTAGTGTGTATGGACTACGTTTGAGTTCAAAGCATGCGAGCACAAACATTTAAAAAAAAACACACACACATAAAAACACTATTCCGCGACACTGCGACTGAAATAGTGTCAGCCTTCGTGGGCCAAAGTCGAGCACAGACAGGTCCACATTGCTCCGCTCTGTATCTAAAGTTGTCATCGTTTCAATTCAACTAGTGCATGTTTGCATCAGTGAATAATAATCTTCAAGTGCCTTGCCAGCTGGCGTAGGTGTGCATGTCTCTTCACAGATCTCTGTCTTTGGTGTTCTGGATCAACTTTGCTGATGATATTCCTCCATGTCACCATCTCAATCCATCCAGCATAATTTCTCTTGGTCTGCCTCTACCTCTCTTCCACTTGATCTTTCCAGTTGTCACGATGTTCTCCAACGCCTCTCTTCTCATCACATGACCAAAGAAAGCTGTTTGTCTCATTTTTATTGTTGAATATAATGTTCTAATTTCATTAGCCTCTCTCAGGCAGTCGTTGTTAGTTATAATACTCTCTGAATAATGTGATTAATTTCCCAATTAAAGCCGCGCTTGCTTTTGTTTTAAATATCCGACCTCAAATTGGAAGATATTACCCGCTGAATTTAAGCATACAACTAAGCGGACCAGAATACATTTGTGACATGGTGGTAGTTGCAAATATAAACTAGTTTAAGTGGATAAGGAACATATGACAGATCTAGCAAACCGGTAGGAATTTACTTGATCCTATAAAAATGTATGCTCATGAACTATTGAGGAAATTTGAGGTAAGGCGCTACTTAAACGCGTTGTAACTTCAATAACCCCTCCCCACGACGCGTAACGATATAAGTGGCAGACAACAACAACAATAACATCATCAATTAATGTTTGACTGACAAGAGTATAAGCAAGCGTCACTTCGCGATACTTTATTCTTCTTAATGACCTTGAATAACGAAGACACAAACAATAGATTGCACGATGTATGCCTGTCATATTTCGCAGCATCTCGTCAGGTACATACTGCAGAAATCACACAACATAAAGGAATTAGATAAATCCTTCAAGCTGAAATGTACACATATTCGCACAATAATTAAAATTTTCTACCCTGTAATTTTGAACTGACTATCATGTCTTTCGGTTTGCTCAAAACTGGCTTATGAGGATTAATTGTGATCGCTTATGTGTGTGTCTTTGTTAATGTTCTGTCCATTCAGTTCAAATTTGGGGAGGTCTGATTTGACTCTAAAATTGTTATAAGAGCACAACATCCCACAGCCAGTATTGACCACAGAGTAAGTTTCATCGTAAAACAGTGAGCGAGAGAGAGAGAGAGAGAGAGAGAGAGAGAGAGAGAGAGAGAGAGAGAGAGAGAGAGAGAGAGAGAGAGAGAGAGAGAGAGAGAGAGAGAGGAGGTAGCTAACATATGTTGAATGTCACACATTACGCGTTTATTAAAGCCGATCCCGCACACATACAGACAATTTCATACACATTGAGATAGAGAGAGAGAGAGAGAGAGAGAGAGAGAGAGAGAGACTCTCTCTCTCTATCTCTGTCTCTATCTGCCTCTCTCTCCCTCTCCCCCTCACCTCTCCCTCTCTCATATATACTACATATTTTAACACACGGATAGCATAACATAAAGCAGGCTTCCCAATTCCTTAATGTGTTGGTGATATTTTTGGATGGGCAAGAAGAACGGGGGCAGATATGGAATAAAACCCAGGCCGGCCATAAATAAATAATTGTATCAATTTAATAAGTGCCCCAGCGTCCTTATTCTTAAATTTGCATTGTCCCGGAATGTTGCCATCTCTTATCCTATGTGGCCCACTCATATGCTCACTGCTGTTATTCATACGTTGTCTGTATTATTTCTGTCATTCATTCGATTACTGCGCTTTTAGTGCATTAGCCGACATTCTGCCTTTTTCGCATTGAATTAATCTTGGATATGTAAGCACGATATAACACATCAAGTAACATGTCATGTGAGTGTGTGTCAGTATGTGTGTGTCAGTATGTGTGTGTGAGAGTGTGTGTGTGTGTGTGTGTAAAAAAAAAGGGGGGGGGGGGGGTATGAACACTACGATATTTACATTCTGTCTGCACACAATGCAACTACATGGTAGACATATTTCGAGAAATGCCGTATATTCTACCTACAGGAACTCTCTCTCTCTCTCTCTCTCTCTCTCTCTCTCTCTCTCTCTCTCTCTCTCTCTCTCTCTCTCTCTCTTCTCTCTCTCTCCCCTCTCTCTCTCCTCTCTCTCTCCCTCTCTATCTTTCTCTCTTTCTCTCTTTCTCTCACACACACACACACACACACACACACACACACACACATGTGCACTTTATGTAGGGTTAGAAAACTGCATTCACTGCCCATAAGCCACATGCGCCGAGACAGAAACGTCCAGGTCATTGACAACTCTGGGTTTCTATGGAAACGGCTAGAGGTATCCAAGGAAGTAAAAACACAGTAAAGTTAGCAGCGGCTGGAGGAAACTTCTAGCACCGAGAGCTTTTTTTCCATTGGGGGAAGTTAGGGTGGGGGAAGGGGGTAGACGGGGAGGGGTGAAATCTATGAGGACGAATTGGAGGAAAGAAGACGAAGACTGCAGACCAGGGCACAATATCATCAGTGAGTTTGACAGAAACGCATAGACCGGAATCTTTAAACTGAGAACAAGATACTGTGGTTGCAGAGCATACCTCCACCGAATGGGTCCCACTGATCCTGATACTTGCAGATGTGGAGCACAGAAGTAAACCCCAGATTAGGTCCATCAAGACTGCCTTGAGTTCACCAGAGATAGAAAACCGGATCCCTAGGGGAGACCCTTTGTAGCAAACTACTGAGGTACCTGTGAAGACTTCATGCAAACGGTCATGTACGTGAGCCAGTCGGAATAGTCGCAGAGAAAATGTTGATCGCTGAAGAAGAAGAAGAAGAAGAAGAAGAAGAAGAAGAAGAAGAAGAAGAAGAAGAAGAAGAAGAAGAAGAAGAAGAAGAAGAAGAAGCGGCGGCGGTGGCAGCGGCGGCAGCAGCAGCAGCAACAGCAGCAACAGCAGCAGCTGCTGCTGCTTGGGACATACATTCACTGGTATTCATGCTCTGTTATATTGAAAGAAGTAGAGATCAGAGTTTCACTAGACAGTATTAATACTGACAGATATATGCATATTGGGATTCGAACCTCGCGCCTTCCCATGGCAAGAGTGGATCACTGAAGAAAGACATGTATTACAATGCACTGCGTACTATGAAGTAAAGTAAAGTAAAGTAAAGTAAAGTAAAGTAAAGTAAAGTAAAGTAAAGTAAAGGTACAATAAAGTAAAGGTAAGAGACCTGTCATGACCTGTCTAGGTCATTAGTGGAAGACCTCAAATTCAGGTGTGAGTGGCCAAAGCATGGATACCATCAAACATATGGGACCTGTGAATCCACATGCGAAAGAGGTGGCAAGTCAAGTCCAAGGTCCAGTCGTGACCATTCGTGGCAGATCTGTCAAGACAGACGAGTCAGTGTGTGTGCCCGTTGCGCAAATTATGCCTGCTCACCAAACATTGAGCTACAGTCGGCTTAGTATAATTATTCGGAAGTTTAGTATAAGTATTAATATAATATCCAGGAATTTGCTAGTATAAGTATGCACCCATAACTGTGAAAGTTATATTTACAAATGTTGTATATAGACCAGTTGGAGGCCTCAATACCAAATTCTCCGTGCAACTTATCTTTCTTGTCATCACATTGCCAGAATAAATGCTCCAGAGATATTCATTTCGGCACACGGCTAATGACAATCACTGAAGTATTTACCTATCTTAGATTCTGGATGAATAGCACATAATGAAAATAAGATTCTGCCAGATAAAATCAACCAGTAGTATTCATAAATTGTGCTCTTATCGTTAGGGAATGTTGTGGAATTCCGTGTAGAGAGAATGTTAACAAACAGTCGTAGAGGCACCCATAGTTTTCAAACTAAAATGTATGACTAAGAAATCAATGTCACATCTGCACCTCATGTTATTCATGAAAAATAGTCTGCACATGACACTGACACCTTGCCGTCTTGACAGACGATAGTTTGTTACATTGTGCTTCAAAAAAGGCATAATAACTACAACCTATGGTGGTAGCCAATGTGAAGATCAGGCCAATGCTGTTGGATGTAAATGTTCGTCCATAATGGATGCATGTGAACACATGGTCATTTCCACCATCACGCACCATCTGACGTCTCACACGCTCGGCGTGTGACCTGTCTGCAATCATTTTCTCTTTTGTCTTTATGCCATTCCTAATCGTTTGCCTCCATGCAACACGATCAGCTGTGATTTGCTCCCACTAGCAATGCCATTATCAGTCATGTTCCGCTTGCACACATCGTTGTACCATAGTAGAGGCAAACCCTGAGATCTTTTTCCCATCTGTAATTAACCAAATGCTCTCACCATTTGCTCTCCTTATACGAGCGAGTGGTGGAGATAGCATATTCTCCACCTACACCTACTTAAGCATGGGTAAACCACAGTATACGCGTGAAGAACGTATACATTCGCCCGTGCATGCATGAATATCCAGCTAAGGCGTGCGCTTGATGATGTCAGCTGTTGGGTGTACACCAATCTCAGACAACCAGGGAAGCACACCACGCTCATGACAGGACCCTTTTGCAGTATTAAAGATCATTGGGGAAATGGTGCTAGCCCCGTATTTTTATAACACAAATAGAACTCCGTGTGTGATGGGGGTCAATGTCACTCCGGTCGCCTTTACTTCCCAAGACATTTCCAGGTACTCATTTTAGGTTTAGTCTAATTGGAAGACATGGTCAGTTTCAAAATTCCGTCTCGATTCGAGTTTTAACACATGACAACCTGCCCTCCAGACAGGGATCTACCCACTATTATGTCGCGATTCGAGTTTTAACACATGACAACCGGCCCTCCAGGCAAGGATCTATTATGTCGCGATTCCCCACAGCCAACTTAAGTAAAGAAAACGCAGCGGCTGCAGCAGGATATAACAATATTAATTGGAAACAAATAGGTATATTTAGCTCCTGCGAGAAGAAACATACTAAACGCAAAAACGTTGCCACTACCTTACAAGGAAATTCATATTGATTCCTTCTGATTTTGGATAAGCCACTGACTTTGTTTTCACCGTCTACCGTGGATTTCCTTGTTTCCTTGTGCAACGTGTCTGTGCTTATTATGTTTCTTCTCGCAGGAGCTAAATATACCTATTTGTTTCCAATTCAACTTAAGTAAAGTTAGCTGCATGTTGCGTTAAACACCGTTTGTAATTTATTAGGCTACTTTAGTTCAGTAGTTTGCCCTTGCTTTATGAACGGGCGACACATCATATTATCCAAATCAACGCAATGCGATCTGCTTCCAAATCGCCAGCGACTCGATTTGTCTGGAAAATACGAAACGCAATTTCTCTATCCCTTAAGCCACATGGAATTAGTTACCCTTTAAAACAGTGTCATCATTGGCCGGATCTTTCATCGACCTGAACCCGCAGCCATGGAATATGGACAGAATCCGTATGCAGCCATTTTTGTAGCGCAGCCGAGATGCCTGAATTTAAACACCAAAAATATCTGTCATGGCGTCGGGTTAACACCAGTGTCATTTCACGCAAACCTTTGAAATGTCGCTTGTCAGTTTTACTTCCGGTGTCAATAAGCAGACAAGCTGCACACGTTTTATTTATTCAAATGAATTCGAGATATTTCTGCGCTGCGATTATTATTATATTGTTGTTGTTGTTGTTATTGTTGTTGCTGCTGCTGCTGCTGCTGCTGTTGCTGCTGCTGTTGCTGCTGATGCTGCTGCTGTTGCTGCTGATGCTGTTGCTGCTGTTGTTGTTGTTGTTGTTGTTGTTGTTGTTGTTGTTGTTGTTGTTGTTGTTGTTGTTGTTGTTGTTGTTGTTGTTGTTGTTGTTGTTGTTGTTGTTGTTGTTGTTGACTTTTGAAAATAGTACAGGGAGTAAATTAGAAAGGATTAGAAAACCAGAGTGCATACCTTATACATGAGTAAGGCAGAGAGTACGATGCATATCTTCATATCAGTTTCATAGACTACAATAAGGCTTTCGACAGCGTTTAACATCAGAAACTGTAGAACATGCATGAGGGGTATGGAGTTCCCAGCACATGTGACCCCCAGACGTGACTCATTATATCATTAAGAATAAGCAGCTGTCAAAGAATCTGGTGAAACATTAAGACTGGTTAGATGTGCAAAGGGAGGCTGCATTCTCTCATGTACCTATTTAACATAAACGCTGAACATATAATGAGACATGTTAAAACATAAAGATATTAGAGATCAGATCAATACTGATTTATTCCAAGTTAGTGGACATCCATTTCCAGAACTTAGATATGCAGATGACACTTCCCTCCTCTCAACTAACTGCTAACAGATTGGAGAAGCTGGACATGTCTCTCAAGAGACACAGTAAGCTTCTTCTGAGTGTAAGCAAAACAAAAATGATGTCCACGGACAAAACTACATGCCTGTGAAAGACGACAACCAACACACACAAAAAGGAATTGAAAGTACCACACGCTTTGAATATCGTGGCATCATAATCAATATCAATTAGGCTTGTTCACAGGAAGCCAGAAGCAGGGTGACCGTAGCAAAGCAGAGACTAAATAGCTTTAAGAAACTGCCACAGTACCGGCAAACAAGTTAAAGTAAGATTTATGAGAACAGCATACGGATGTGAGCCATAAACCATTTTGCAGCCACTAAAGAATAACATTGAGACTTTTGATAGTACATGTTACAGAAAAGATATGAGGTTAACGTGGACTAACTAGAGGGGGAAATTTGAATAATGAAGACACAAACAAAAGATTGCACTATTTATGGCCTGGCATATTTCGCTGCATCTCGTCTTGTACATACTGTAGAAATCACACAATATAAATTAAAGTGATTACATAAATCCTTCAAGCTGAAATATACACATATTCACACAGTAATTTCAATTGTCTACCACAGTAATGTTAAACTGACTATCATCTCTTTCTGCTTCCATGAGACTGGCTTCTGCCTATTAATGGCGATAGCTTAAGCGACCATTTTATGTATTAAACGACACGCAAAACGCATTGTCCCTAATAAAATAAAACACACACAAAAGCGTACAATACGTCACACAGCGTATTGTAAGCTTTTGTGTGTATATTATTTTATTATTCATTTTATATATTTATTGATTACTTCTGATTTTGGATTTTCACCTATATTCTGGTATAAGATTCCTTGTAAGGTATGTGCAACGTGTTTGTGTTCAGTACGTTTCTTCTCGCAGGAGCTTAATATACCTATTTGTTTCCAATTAATATCGTTATATCGTGCTGCAGCCGCTGCTTTTTCTTCTTTGAATTTCAGAAAGAAGGGGGGGGGGGGGGGGGGGAAGAGAGATATTGATATTCTACAGCACATGTGCCAAACTTAAGGCCCGCAGGTCACATCAGGCCCGACGTACAATCATATCAGGCCCGAGAGGTCTCAACCGTCGTACAAATATATTCGGCCCGAGAAAGACTTTTAGGCAAAAATATTTTTTAATTGTCACGGTATAAAGTACAAATCAAATTCCCTAATCAGCAGCCTTGCCGAATGATAGGCTCCATGAGAGCGTTCTCGATTCGACCAGAATTGGCGAAAATAAAAGTTGTGTAGTGAGTGGATGTTCGTCGTTATAGTGACCTAGCAACGTTCAGTTGCTCGTTTTGGATTGGCGCATAAGAAATAAAAGTAGTGTAGTGCCCGGATATTACATCACCTTTTCCCGCTACGGCTAACCTGATATGAATCAAGCGTCTGTCTGTAGATGCACAATCTTTCTTGAAATCAAAGCTAGCCTTTAAAATAACCAAGAGAACAATTGATTCTGAAAACAGAGCCTTTCAAAGACTATATGTTTACAGATATTGGCGGTGAACCTGTTTTGCTAATTTATGGAGATAATGTGGCTGTAATCAAAGAATATAATCTTAGACTGCACTACGTGGCTAAACATGAAAACAAGTTAAACAGTCTGAATGCAGAGCAGAAGCTACAGAATGTAGAAGAATTGAAAAGGCATCTAACATCACAGCAGATGTTTTTCACCAAAGCAAAATCACAAACTGAAGCTACTGTGAAAGCAAGTTTAATGTGGCGGGGAAGATCGCAAAATCAGGCCAACCATTTACAGAAGGAGAGTTTCTGAAGCGCTGCATGATGAAAGTGTGTGACATCTTGTGTTCAGACAAAAAGCAGATGATTCCAAAGGTAAGCCTTAGCAGAAATACGGTTGTTGATCTGGTTTTTAAGATGGCCACTGATGTGAAAACACAGCTGATCGAAAAAGGCAAAGATTTTGTTGCACTCCCTTGCTGTCGATGAAAGTAATGACACAACTGACACTGCACAGCTCGCCATCTTCATTCGTGAAGTGGACTCCAGTTTGAATGTTACAGAATATATTATTTGACATGAAATAGAAGCATGGGGCAACGACATGAAAAGACATTTTTGACAACGTATATCAAAGTTTTGCTGGTTTCTCTGGCTGAGGGGTTACAACACTTTCTCCGTAATCCCGTTTGTCACGCATAGTCTCGTAGCGGGAGCGAGCTGGGAGCGGTTCGTCCCCCGCTGGTGACTTGCGGGACACTGAGCCGGCCGCTCAGAAAGCAATGGCAAACTACAGAGCGTAATCTTGCCAAGAAATCAACAGACAGCTGAAAGATGCTGCTGTTGACAGCGATGTCCTGTAAAGGATATGCGGATTTAAAAAAAAAAAAAATATCAAAGTTTAACCAACATGAACCTCCCTTGGGACAAACTCGTTGGACTCACAACATATGGAGCACCGGCGATGTGTGGCGAAAAAAGTGGATTAGTTGGAAAGGATGCGGTTAAAGATGCAGAAGCACTGTACTGGTGAACTGAGAGAATATCACTGCAAAACAT
>JACEFZ010007410.1:0-20216 GCA_014155875.1 Cepaea nemoralis
TGAAATTGCTTGGATAGCAAATCCATTATGTGGAAAGTCCAAATCGAAAGCTCGCTGTGTGGGCTTCATGAAAGGTGGAAAAGTGTCCTAGTGGCACGAAATGGAATATTGCTTGATAGCAAATCCATTACGTGGAAAGTCCGAATCAAAAGCCCATTGTGTGGGCTTCATAAAAGGTGGAAAAGTGTCCTAGTGGCATGAAATGGAATATTGCTTGGATAGCAAATCCATTACGTGGAAAGTCCGAATCGAAAGCTCACTGTGTGGATGTCATCTGCAGACTGCATACTTCTGGTTTCCGGAAGAACAGCCTATGGTGAACGGAAGGCCCAATATACGGAAGTGAGGCTAAGCAGCCATGTGCAGGACGTGACGATTCCTTGGGTGAGCCCAGTACCAGAGCGCTATGTATCGGCTCTGCAAGTATGGAAGCCTCCTTGGATGGCGGGGAATGCCCATGGTCTGCCCCTGCCTTCCCTTGAGGGTTGACCAGGATCTTTGGCTGTTCTATATGGACCAGCTGGGATGGGGGATAACACCCACAACAGTGAGAGTCAAACGTCCTAAGAAACCCCCGGGAAGGTTAACCTGGTCAACAAATGCCCGCAGAAGTCGGATGTGTCGGCCTAACGGCGCAAGAACGCAGCTCTGCTGTAAACAGGCACAACGCAATCACATCCGAAAAAAAGCTCCGGATGAACGAAGAAGAAGAAGAAGAGAAAAACAGGAAAGATATTATTGGAGGAAGGTGCTATTATGAAGAGGTGGAATGAGTATATAAGAGAATTATATGATGGGGAAAGGGAAGAATTAACAGAAGAAAGTAACTTATAAGGCCCACCTATTCTAAAAGAAGAAGTCGCTGACGCTATAAAACACATAAAGAAAGGAAAAACAGCTGGGTCAGATGAAATCACAATAGAAGAATTAGAAGTATTGGGAGAATTTGGAGCAGATATAATGATAAGTGTTGAATGATAATTGATATTTACAGCAGTGGATATTTACCGACTGATATGCTGAAATCTGTATTTATAGCTACTATACCTAACAACTCAAGTCATTTTACAAGAAGGGGCAAGCTGGAGTACGTCGTATAAAGGGAACAGTTTGAGATGGTATGCAGGAACATTGATTTAAAAAATGATTAGTACTACAACAGACAGAAGACGGTGGACAGAATTGATCATCAACGTCACCCGTCATGTACTAAACCATACACGGCTACGTGATGATCTCCATTTCCGTGGGGGAGTAACTGTGTATTAACAAAACGTAGCATCACATTCAGCAGCACTCTCAAAATGCTTGTTGATGAATATATTATTAAATATTACGCCCAAACAAAAATGTTTGTGAATATCCTGGATACAGATTTACGTTCTGATGTGTTTGTATGTTTCTTATTTGATCTATGCTGGTTTAGTTTAATATTCTCATACATATGGTGCTATCTAAAGGTTAGATACCATGCCGTATAAATAAGTATAATTACATAATTAATTCATCATCATCAATTGCCCTGCCAACTGGCGTAGGCGTTCATGGTTCTCCACAGATCTCGGTCTTTGGTTTTCTGGATCAACTCTGCTTCTGATTTTCCTCCGTGCCACCGTCTCAATCCATCCAGCATCATTTCTCTTGGTCGGCCTCTGCCTCTCTTCCCCTCGATCTTACCAGTTGTCACGATGTTCTCCAATGACCAATGCCTCTTTTCTCATTGAGTCATTACAGAAAATAATAGGCGTTCATAAGCGTTCATGGTTCTCCACAGATCTCGGTCTTTGGTTTTCTGGATCAACTCTGCTTCCGATTTTCCTCCGTGCCACCGTCTCAATCCATCCAGCATTATTTCTCTTGGTCGGCCTCTGCCTCTCTTCCCCTCGATCTTTCCAGTTGTCACGATGTTCTCCAATGACCAATGCCTCTTTTCTCATTGAGTCATTACATGACCAAAGAAAGCTGTTTGTCTCTTTCTTATGTTGTATAATTTAATAGTGTTCTAGTTTCATTAGCCTGTTTCTTCTGCATTCATCCAGAGTTTTTTTTTTCGGATGTGATTGCGTTGTGCTTGTTTACAGCAGAGCTGCGTTCTTGCACCGTTAGGCCGACACATCCGACTTCTGTGGGCATTTGTTTACCAGGTTAACCTTCCCGGGGAGCCTGTTTTGGGCAGTCGTTGTTAGTTACTCTGGCAGTCCAAGGAATTTGCAACATTCGTCTCAGGAACCACATCTCTGTTGCTTCTAATTTCTTCTTAATTTGTTCATTTACATTCCAAAATTCACTGCCATACAGCAAAACTGGTTCTACATATGAATTGGAAACAAATAGGTATATTAAGCTCCTGTGAGAAGAAACGTACTAAACATCAACACGTTTTGCACATACCATACAAGGAGATCCATAGTATCATGAAATACAGGTGAAAATCCGAAATCAGAAGCACTCAATAAATATATAAAATGAATAATAAAATACACACAAATGCGTACAATACCTGGCAAATACCCCTTTTCTGCTACCACATGGATACGTAGTGGTTGTGTGTTATTTTTGTGCTTTTTTATATTTCGTTGTCCTATCTATCCGTGTTGTCCACTCCTTGACAAAGATTCTGAGAATCGAAACGTTGGCCGTCCTGTGTGTCATATTGTACGCGTTTGTGTGTATTTTATTTTATTTTATTATTCATTTTATATATTTATTGAGTGCTTCTGATTGATTGATTTATTGATTGATGGATTGATTTAGGAACCGACATCACAGCATTCAGGACATTCCCATAAGTGCTCCGTCCCCATCCTCAGCAGCCAGCGAAGAATTTTCTGATTTCGGATTTTCACTTGTATTTCGTGATACTATGGATCTCCTTGTAAGTTATGTGCAACGTGCTGATGTTTAGTACGTTTCTTCTCGCAGGAGCTTAATATACCTATTTGTTTCCAATTCGTATTGTTATATCCTGCTGCAGCCGCTGCTTTTTCTTTTGGTTCTACATAGCATTTCAGCACTCTCTGTTTTACATTCAGTGATAGTGACTTATTGCACAAGATACTCTTCATTTTCTGAAATGCGGGTTTTGCTTGCCCTATTCTGCTCTTAATCTCGGTTGTGCATCTTCCATCTGATGTTATAAATGTCCCTAGGTATCTGAAATTATCCACTTGGTTAAGAATTTTTCCTTCTATTTCTATGTCACATTTTGGTGTCACCATTTTCTTTGATATCACCATTGTTACCGTTTTCTTGATATTCAAGGAGAGTCCTTTCCTTGCACTTTTCTGTTACTACAGTGTCAAACAATTGTTGTAGGTCTGTTGATTTATCTGCCACCAATACTGTGTCATCTGCATAGCATATATTATTTATATTATAACCTCCAAACTAGCATTCCTGGCATCTCTTTGATCTCTCTCATTATTACTTCGCTATATAGGGAGAAGAGATCTGGTGACAAGACACATTCCTGTCGTACTCCTAGCTTTATGTGTTCATAACTACCCTCTTTATTTCCAATTTTAATTGCTGCTACTTGGTTCCAGTAAATATTCTTTATTATTCTTAAATCTTTCCCATCAATGTTGATATCTTCCAACATTTTAATCAGTTCATCATGTTTTACTTTATCAAATGCCTTAGTATAATCTATGAAGTATAAATATATGTCTTTCTGTTTCTCTATTGACCTTCCAATTAGTATTAGTGTCCGTAATGTGTATATTGCATTGTTTGTGCCCTTTCCCTCCACAAATCCATACCGTTCTTGTTAATTTCCAGTTTTATTTTCTTTGTGGTTCTTCTCATTGTGATTCTGAGTAGAAGCTTAGTGATATGGTTTATGAGGTTAATTGTACGAAAATCTTCATATTCAATTGCTCCTGGTCTTTTTGGTATAGCTATAAATACAGATTTCAGCATATCACTGGGTAAATATCCACTGCTGTAAATATCATTTAACATTTTGGTTAATATATCTACTCCAAATTCTCCCAATACTTCTAATTCTTCTATTGTGATTTTATCTGGTCCAGCTATTTTTCCTTTCTTCATATATTTCATAGCATCAGCGACTTATTCTTTTAGAATAGGTGGACCTTCTAAGTTACTTTCTTCTGTTAATTCTTCCCTTTCCCCATCATATAATTCTCTTATATACTCATTCCACCTCTTCATTATAGCACCTTCCTCCAATAATATCTTTCCTGTTGTTGATTTCAAACACCCTGCATTTATTCTTATTTTTCTTCCTGTGAGCTCACTGATTTGTCTATGCATATATTTTGTATCTTTAATGGCATTTAATTCAATTTTTTTGCCCTGCTCATTTAACCAACTTTCTTTTGCCTTCCCACATTTATCTTTTATTTCTTTATTTGTCTTAGCCTATTCTTGTTTGTAATTTTTACTCTGTTTTCTGTTGTCCATCAGCATTAAGATTTCTTCATTCATCCATGTTTTTCTTAGCTATTTGATTTCTCTCCGGTAATATGTCTTTGCTAGTTTGATGAATGGAGTTCCTTAACATTTCCCATTGTTACTCTGCATTTTAGCTATTGAATTGTACCTATTTTTCACAGTTACTATGTATTGTTCTTGAATTTCTTTATCTACTTTCAGAACCTCTTTATTAAGTCTCATGTTCCTAACCACTTTTTTCCCTCTCTTTAATCTTACTTTTATTTGTCCACATAGTGGTACATGATCACTATTACGGTCAGCGCCAGGCATTGTCTTTACATTAATTAAAGCATTTCTAAATCTTTTATTAGTATGTAGTCAATTTGGTTGCACATTTTCTTATCAGGGATTTTCCATGTGTATAGTCATCTTTTATTGTGTTTAAACCACGTGTTTCAAATTATCATATCATTGATATTTGCCCATTCTGTTAGCTTTTCCCCTCTTTCATTTCTTGTATCTAAACCATAATTTCCCACTAAATCCTCTATTTTCCCCTTTCCTACTTTTGCATTAAAATCTCCAAGTATTATTTTTATTTCCTGTGATCCAATTTGAGCCATCGCCATTTCTATTTCGTTGTAAAAGTGTTGTATTTCTTCATCACTACTGCTTGTTGTTAGTGCATATACTTGTATAATATTTATATCTATTGGTTTGCCTTTGATTTTGACCAAAATAACTCTACCAGTATCCATTAAGTCATGTATTATTCCTACACTTTTTTCATGTGTAGAATAAATTATTGTATGGTTGTCAGCTATAATTTTGCCTGAACCCTTTCATCGCATCTCACTAGTATATTCATTTTCATTCTATCCATTCTCTTAGAACATTGTTAAACTTTCCTATCTCATTTAATATCCAAACATTCCATGTTATTAGTAGTATAGTTAATATTAATAATAATAAATAATTTTAGTGAGTCCAGTCATGATTGTAAATTTGAGTAGTTACTAATGAGACCAACACAGATAGGGTGGCACTTGAAAAACTAAATCTAATGGTGCCTCAAGTGATGCCTATATGTCAATTCTCAGCGAGTAATTACCAAAACAAAAAAAAAATCTGTATAAAAAATTGAGGTGATTTCCCCGATTTTAGTTAAAAAAAAAGGGTGTACCCTTCCGGTCCGTACCGAGATTGTCTCAGATGGGTTATTGACGAATATGAAATCTGACTTCATCAATATGTTCCGTCATGTTAAATGATAAAAAATAGTACAAGTATACAAATAAATTATTAATAATCTTTAAACTTGTATTATTTTTAACTTTAGTAGTTTAAATTGCATGTTTGAGCGTTAAACAGTGTCCAGACCGGCAGGCGCCATCTTGGAGTTCCATTCACAAAGATATTTTTTTACGACATATCAAGCGATTTAAGCAATGAAACTCTCCAAATATATGTAAAAATGGGTGCATAATTCGAATATCCATCTAAAAATATGAAAACATTAAGATAACAAGCTCTAAAATATAAAAGTACTTACTTTTTGCTCAAATAATTATATTTATTTAAAAGGTCATGATAATTTCAACCAATCGCTGTGCACGGAATATTAGGCTAACCTTTCCTGGAAAACCCTAGATGACGTGTGTTATTGTCACGTGATATTTGAATGAATGAATGACGTCGAAAGAATGCATGGGTTTTACAGCAGCCATTTTAGTGACAATGAGTCAGGCTGGGGTGACGCCGTACATCACTTCCGTTTTAATTTCGGGTTACAGCACGATGGAATATCCTACAATCATTCTATACGAATTCAGTAATCTCAGTCTGTTACGACTGTGAACTAATTTAACAGTAATAGTAGCATACACAGAGAATATTTAAAATGGGGTTTCTGCTTATGAAATCATAACAGTTGAATACAGCTTGACAAGATGAATCCAGCGGTATCTCAACGTAGATTCACCAGTTCTAAGCGGAGTTATTATTACTTTTGTGTTGTGGTTTACAACCAGGAAGTGCGAAGAAATCTACACCAATGTGTTAGTTCTTTTCGCATCATGTAAATTGGGAGCTGAGAAATTCTGCCTTCTATTACTGTGGCTTGTTTAATTTTAAACGGACAACGTAGACCCATATATCATTGCGTTCAGGGTGGCAAGACCTAACTTGATGTATTGTCTATTTTTCAATAGGATGTGCCATGACCTATTTAACAATTAAAAATGGCCACCAATTGTTTATTATTCATGCATAAAGTCCTAGCATAAAGGAGGAGTGGTTACACAGCTATCTGATTCCCTTGCCGAAGCCTGACAAAGACCACACAAAAATTTAGGGATATCGAGTAATAACCATGCAGAATACAATAGGCAAGCTGCTGGAGAAGTTAATTGCCAGGAAAATATCAAGCTAGCTAGGGAGGCAAGGTGTTTTCCTATCTACCCTGGGTGGGTACTGTCCAAAAAGAGAAACCTGGACCAATGCAGCAGTTTTTGCCCATGATGTCTATGAAGGTTTCCACTCAGGCATTGAAACCTTTGCTGCAGCGATTGATTTTGAGGACGAGTACAACAGTGTACCATTGGATTTTTTAATGTTTCAGCTTCTTGAACTCAAGATAAGTCCTTTCCTCATTAGGGGATCACTGCAGCCCTCTTCCAATGGAAAGTAATTTTTAGATGTGGCAGTTGAACTTCGGAACCAACAACAACATATCCTGGCCTACCACAGGGATCACCATTATCTCCGGTACCGTTCAACGCCTACACTGTGAGAATCACCAGCGAGCAGATCACTGGACTGGGGAGGATATTGTCATATGCCGATGATGTTTTAGTGTATCATCAGGGTAAGGATAGAGAGCAGGTTGCTGTGGAACTACAAACTGAACTCAATCGCATAAGTACTTGGTGTGTTGAAGCTGGCGCAATGGTCAGCCCAACAAAGGCAACAGTGACATGGTTCTCTTTGAATAATCATATTCTTCCGGTTTCAAGATGGCGACGGACGGTCGTGTTGTTTTGTGTTCGTTAACTTTTTCGCGTAGGGGATGGATTTATTCATCTCTTGCATGTAATTGGTGTGCCAGGATGTAAAACCAGGAGTTTCTACTCAAGATCTGCGCGGGTGCTACGGAGTTCGTGCATCGAGCGAAGCCATCCTTGAGTGAATTTTCAGCAGCGTGTGTGGTTATCACAGCAGTCTGTGTTTACGTTTTTTCAACATGGCGGAAGAACATGTTTTTTCCGAGCGGTCAGCAGTCAACATCACGAAGCGGCGTGGTAGCCGTGCAGGGACAAAGAAGCAAGGTAAGCGCGGTGGTTTGAGGCGTTTTAGACTCAAGTGTCACCGTCTAGGACTCAGGAATATCCGTATTCTATATTGGAACTGTGCCAGTGTAAAACAACGGGGCTCTATTTTAGAAACCCTAGTTTACAGGAACGACATTGTAGCACTCCACGAGACGAGACTGGGCGATCAGCTACTCCGAATTGCCGGCTTCAAATGTTTCTACAACAGACGACATCTGGGAACGGCGATTCTCGTTCGCGACAGCATGGTGGCGTCATAGACATGTCCAGTTGGGACAGTGACGATATACAAATACAGGCGTTGAGAGTTCATTCCAGTATACCATTCGTGTTGGTTAATGTTTATGCCCGCAATGCGAGTATGGACGCCCAGAAGTGGCAGTGCTTAAGTGGCATATTAGGCCACGAGAGAAATGTTATTTTCTGTGGTGACTTCAACGCTAAAGGCAGAGCATGGGGAAACACTTCCTCCAATACACAAGGGGAGGAGCTCGAGACTGCACTGGAAACCATCGACCTGGTTTGTATTAACAGTGGCTGTGTCACCAGGACAGCAAGCCGTCCAGGCGATGAGGACAGTGCTATTGATCTGGCGCTAGTTTCACCTTCACTCACTACAGTGTGTAGATGGGGTGTCCTAGGACACCATGGCAGCGACCACCACCCGTGCAGCATATTGGTGGAGAAAGGCAGAACCAGGCAGCACAAGCTAAAGGTAAAGACGTTCCAGTATGACAGTACAGGGCAAGATGTGGTGAGTAAAATAAGACGTGACAAGCGCAGAACGTTTCAGGGCAGGAAAAAAAGCTGGGAGCAGCCACCGTGGTGGAGTTTCGAGGTGGAGAAGGCTTCGGTGGATAAGCGTAGTGCTGTAAGGAGATGGCAAAATGCCAAGAAGAACAGAGCTGGTCATCCTAGTCCCTGCTTGCACTTAGAAAAAGAGATGCACACAAAAGTAAGCTATTTCAAAAAACTGGTCAAGGTGGTTAAAAGCGAAAAATGGGCAGAGGTGTGTCAAAGAGTAAGCACAGACAAGTCACTGAAATTGTTCTGGCGACTACATAAAAGCATGAGTGGTGTAGTCAAGAATAAGAGCATTTCTGACTTCCAAGGTGCTGACCTCACCTGGCAGAGGACTGACGAGAACAAGGGCAAAGCCCTCTTTGAACGCTACCTTGAGCAGAGCAACCAGACAGACATGGGAGGCCGAAATCTGGCCAAGGAGGTCACCTCAGACTGATGCAAGGCCCAGAACACTCCGGATGAAGACACAGTGACAGTGAAAGAAATCAAGGCTGTGCTTCGACGATCAAAAAACAGTGCTCCAGGTCCTGATGGCATAAGATACGACGACATAAATAGGTGTGCCGACAATGAGCTAGAGAAACTAGCAGACATGTACAACAACAGTATAGGGAGTGCTAGCATCAAGGAGGAATGGTTACACAGCTATCTGATTCCCTTGCCGAAGCCTGACAAAGACCACAAAAAAATTCAGGGATATCGAATTATAACCATGCAGAATACAATAGGCAAGCTGCTGGAGAAGGTAATTGCCAGGAAAATATCAAGCCAACTAGAGAGGCAAGGTGTTTTCCCACCTACCCTGGGTGGGTACCGTCCAAAAAGAGAAACCTGGACCAATGCAGCAGTCTTTGCCCATGATGTCTATGAAGGTTTCCACTCAGGCACTGAAACCGTTGCTGCAGCGATTGATCTTGAGGACGCATACAACAGAGTACCACTGGATTTTTTAATGTTTCAGCTTCTTGAACTAAACGTAAGTCCATTCCTCCTTAGTTGGATCGCTGCAGCCCTCTACCAACGGAAAGTAGTTTTTAGATGTGGCAGTTGGACTTCGGAACCAACAACAATATATCCTGGCCTACCACAGGGATCACCATTATCTCCGGTACTGTTCAACGCCTACACAGTGAGAATCACCAGTGAGCAGATCACTGGACCTGGCAGGACATTGTCGTATGCCGATGATGTTTTAGTGTATCGTCAGGGTAAGGATAGAGAGGAGGTTGCTGTGGAACTACAAACCGAACTCAATCGCATAAGTACTTGGTGTGATGAAGCTGGGGCAATGGTCAACCCAACAAAGGCAACAGTGACTTGGTTCTCGTTGAATAATCATATTGTCAACAATCCAACACCAACTGTAATGCTGTGTTCAGAGACGGTGGAAAGAACGCAGGCAATGAATTACCTGGGGATACGGTTTGATCGAAGCCTTGCTTATAATGTGCACATAGACCAGGTGATAACAAAGGCCAAGCGGGGTTTGGCAGCGATGCGGGTGATGGCGGCAGCAAACTGTGAGCAGCGCCATCTATGTCTCTGTACGAGGGGCTGGTCATGTCTGTTTTGGAGTATGCAATGGCAATCCTGACTCTCAGCCATAAGCAGATAGAAAGGATGGAAAGGATACAGAATGAAGCTATGCGCATTATTCTTGGATGTACAAGAGATACAGCATGCAGGGCGATGCGCTACCTTCTTGATTTTCCAACCATTGAAGAGAGAGTACAAGTTTGCAGGGCACGCGCCTACCTCAGAATTAACGCAAACACACAACATCCACTGCATAGTGAAATTAGGAAGGTGAAGGGCAGCAGGTTAAAAAGAGGACGGTCGTGGATGGGTCAAGCCGAAGACATTCTTCAACAGGTGTGTTCACTTGAGGACTTAGAACCTGGCGAGGAGTGGGTGCAAGTGCCAACAGACTTCTGCACATCCTTTTCAGTTTGCATCCAACTAGATAGAAAATGCAGACAAGAAAATCCGGCTGCTATGGAGGCTGAAGTACAAGCGTTGATTTTCGAGAATTCGCTAGACGGTGACGCGGTCATCTACACAGATGGGTCGGTCGTCCGACATGTGAGAAGCTCATGGGCCTTTACAGCTCGGGCCGGAGGGAGAATTGTGAAGGAGAACTCTCGTGCTTTCACTGAAACCACAAGTAGCCTGACCATGGAAGTCATGGCAGTAAGTAAAGCAATAACATGGCTCGAGACACAGACATTCACTAGGGCTTGTTTCCTTAGCGACTCAATGAACATGATCAAGAGGATAGAGGAGGGGTCGATCCGAAGAGAATGGTTGCTGCCTCTGAAGCGGTCTCGGCTGGCAAAGATTAGTTTCATCTTCGTGCCAGGTCATGGGGAGTACAAGGAAATGAGCGGGCTGACAAGCTCGCAGGTGAGGCTACTGTGGAGGGCGGACGCGCCATGGACCAGGCTGACATTCTGAATGCTCTACGAGAAGTGAGGCTTTTGCGAGAACCAAGTGATGACTGTGAATCTACAACAATGGCCAGACTGCGGGAGCAGCAAATTAAAAGAGGGGTGGCCAAACAAGAACACTACGCAGGAAGCCAAAGAAGATTGATAAACCAACACAGAACTGGCGTCGTTAGCCGCTATACGCTGCGGGATTTGCTGAGGAGGGGATCCGAGCACTTATGGACTGAATGGTTCGATGTGCAACGAGGATGATCTGTCGACTAACTAACTAACTAACTGACTAACTAACTAATCATATTGTCAACAAACACCAACTGTAAATCTGTGTTCAAAGACAGTGGAAAGAATACAGGCAATGAATTACCTGGGGATACGTTTTGATCGAAGCCTTGCTTATAATGAGCACATAGACCAGGTGATAACAAAGGCTAAGCGGGGAATGGCTGTGATGCGGGTGATGGCGGCAGCAAACTGTGAGCAGTGCCATCTATGTCTTCTATACGAGGGGCTGGTCATGTCTGTTTTGGAGTATGTGATAGCGATCCTGACTCTCAGCCATAAGCAGATAGAAAGGATGGAAAGGATTCAGACTGAAGCTATGTGCATTATTCTTGGATGTACAAGAGATAGAGCATGCAGGGCGATGTGCTACCTTCTTGATTTTCCAACCATTGAAGACAATACAAATTTATAGAGCTCATGCGTACCTCAGAGTTAACGCAAACACACAACATTCACTGCATAGTGAAATTAGGAAGGTGAAGGGCAGCAGGTTAAAAAGAGGAAGGTCATGGATGGGTCAAGCTGAAGACATTCTTCGACAGGTGTTCACTTGAGGACTTAGAACCTGGCGAGGAGTGGGTACACATGCCAACAGATTTATGTACGTCTTTTTAAATTTGCATACCACCAGACAGAAAATACAGACAAGAAAATCCGGCTGCTGTGGAGGCGGAAGTATAAGCATTGATTTTTGAGAATTCGTTAGACGGTGATGCTGTCATTTACACAGATGGGTCGGTCGTCCGACGCGAGAGAAGCTCATGGGCCTTTACAGCTCAGGCCGGATAGAGAATTGTGAAGGAGGACTCTGATGCTTTTGGTGAGACTACAAGTAGCCTGACTATGGAAGTCATGGCAGTAAGTAAAGCAATAACATGGCTCAAGACACAGACGTAACAGTCAGAAGTTCACAGCAAATTAAAAGAGGGGTGGTCAGACAAGAACACTACGCAGGAAGCCAAAGAAGATTGATAAACCAATACAAAACTGGTGTCGTTAGCCGCTACACGCTGCAGGATTTGCTGAGGAGGGGATCCAAGCACTTATGGACTGAATGGTTTGATGTGCAATGAGGGTGATCTGTCGACTAACTAAATTTAATGAAATTTTAAAGATTGGTTTGATATTGATTAAACCTGGACAGCTGAATAGGACCTGAAGAATGATTTCCAACGGTATCTCATTCAAGTCTGTACCTGATTCTAAGCCGAGATATCTAGTTTTGTGTGTAAAATTATGTCATAAAAGGAACATAGAGGAAAATACTGATTTAGCTGATTTTGACTTGCTACTCAGAAACAACAATTGTTTACGATGTATTTAAAACTGCTACGACTTCTTTAATGTTGATAAAACCCCTTAGCAACTATATATTTTCGCATTCAGAACAGCGAGACCTAACTGCCATAGTAGAACATTTTTGATGTTATGCAATATCGACTCATTAAAATTCAAAATGGCCGCTAATTAATTATGTAATAATTATTAAACTTAGCTAACAAACCTTGAATTGCTAATTATGAATATTTTTCCCTTCAGTTTGATAAAACAAATAAAAAGGGCATGTTGCAATGTTGTAAATATGTTTTGTTACTAATTTAAATTCAAAATGGCTGCCAATTAATTAATTAATAATTAATTTAAAACATTTAAACTTTGCTAATGAACCTTGAAACACCAATTATGTATCTCTGAAGTTGGGGTAGGTTCGCCTGATGGCGAGGGACACTGGCAATAGGGGAAGCTAATCCACACGCAAAATTCAGTTCAGTGCACTAGAAGTAATGTGTATGGACTACGCTTGAGTTCAAAGTGAGCAAGCAAAAAAGAAATTACATATTTTCTCCCCTTTAGTTTGATAAAACACTGTGCCATTTGTTCCAGATGTAGTGGTGTTACCTTTCTTCTGGAGTGAACTAGACAGGCCGAGAGAAGGATCATGCTGCATGGGCAACACGTGATCTTTATATTTTAGCCCAGGCTTTGTGCTATGGAGAGGCAATAACTCCATCCCTGGTCTTAACTAGTCTCGGAATCAAAGCGAGAGGCAACTGTTACGGGTTCCTTGTCTATCAAGCCTGTGTCCTTAGTACTCTTCTTTATGGCAGTGAAATCTGGACAACTTACTCACACCAAGAGAAACGTTTAAACAGCTTTCATATACGGTGTCTGCGAAGAATTCTTGGTATTAAGTGGCAAGACAAAATCACAAATACTGAAGTATTGGAAAGATCAGGTTGTGTGACGGTTTATTCCATGCTCAGTCTTCGTAGACTTAGATGGATAGGACATCTTAGGAGGATGGATGATGGTAGAATACCAAAGAACATCTTTCTTGGTGAATTACAGATCTCAGGGTCGGCCTCTACAACGATACAAAGATGTGTGGAAGCGGGACATGATTGATACAGGCATTGATAATGCACATTGAGAGCAAGTCGCCGCTGAACGTGTTGCATGGAGGGCAAACATCAGAAATTGGAATAAAGACAAAGGAGAAAATTATTGCAGATAAGTCACACACCGAGCGTATGAGACGTAAGATGGTGCATGATGGTGGAAATGACCACGTGTTCACATTGCACCCACTGTGAACGGACATTTACAGCGCAAATTGGCCTTATAAGTCACATTCGCTACCGCCATAAGTAAAAGTTATTATGCCTTTTTAAAGCACAAACTATCGGCTGTCAAGACGGCAAGGTGCCAATGAGTTTGATAAAACAAATCAAATGACCATGTTATGATCTTGTAAATATGCTTTATTCTTAACTGAAACTCAAAATGGCAGCTAATTAATCATATATTAGTTGCCAAAATCAAAAATGTTAATGAAGAGCTAAAAAGCAACAGCAAGTCGAATCAAAGTGGTTATTAAATGCCTTGCACATTACTACACACTGCCTAACGAACCTGTCAAAAACTATATGTTATGATTCAGACTGATTTTAGGAACCAAATGGTCACATGACAGTGGAAGAAGAATGGGAGATGTTCAAATCAAGCATTTTAAATACTGCAAAAATAACATTCACAACCAAGAAAAAATGCAAATCATGGATAGAAAAAAAATAACAAGTTTGTAGAATGCCAGTGTAAAGAAAGCTGTAAAAGACAAAGGAAAAATATAAAAAGTGGGTGAAGAGCAAACAGGACTGTGATTACATAGAATATAGAATAGCAAGAAGACATGCAAATAGAATTGTAAGGAGAGAAAAACAAAATGTCTGGGAGGAATATGGAGAAACCCTAAATAAAAACTACAAGGAGGCAACTAGAGACTTCTAAACAAAGATCAGTGCAATGAGAGCCAGAGCCGAACTCTTTGACCAAACTGAAATGATTAACAGCGAAAAAGGAGAACCAACAAGTGAACAAAAAGAAATCCTAAAAAAGATGGAGGCAGTACATCAAACAAATTCTCAAAATTCCATCAGATGCCAAAGGAATTCAGGAAACTGATGCCATTGAAGATCTAGAACCAGACATACTGAAAGAAGAAATTGGAGAAGCCGTCAGATTAGCCCCATTCGAATAAATCACATGGAACAAGACAAAATACAATATGAACTAATTAAATCAGCAAGAGAAGTAGGAACAGCATGGCTATATAGACTATTTAGATAATATTTAAGGTAGAACAACAACACACCATGAGACTGATGAAACACCATAATTATTCCAATTTAGAAAAACAAAATCAGTAAAAGAGACTGCACACAATGCAGAGGCATTTCCCTTTTGAGTCATAATGGAAAAATATCTTGCAAAGTTCTTGAGAAACAATTACAAACAACAATAGAACCCCAGCTAATTGAAACACAACTTGGATTTAGGAAAAACAAAGGATGCACAGATGCTTCTTCTTTTTCTTCTTTCGTTCGCTAGCACAGATGCTATATTTGCTTTTAGACAACTTACAGAAAAATCAATCAAATCAAAAGACACTCTACTTAGCCTTTGTTGACCAAGAAAAGTCATTTAATAGAGTAGATAGAAACAAGCTGTGGGAATTCCTTAAGCGATGCAGAGTGAATACATATCTAACAAACTTATGTTAGAAGCTTATACAACAACAGTGAATGCATAGTGAGAACACTCAGAACCTTCACCATAAGATCCAGAGTGCAACAAGGTTGTTTCCTATCCCCTTTCTTGTTCATATCTTTGTAGACAGCATATGTAAAGAAACCAGCCAAACAGAGACCACAAGAACACCGCAGGATGAACAGAACACATTATTTGCGGACAATCAAGCACTAATAGCAAAATCAGAAGTAGAATTACAAGACCACATGAATAGTCTAAACGAAGTGTGTAAGGAACATAATTTGAAAATTAGCACCAGTAAAACAGAACTAAAGAAGAAAGAAACAAAGATTCATCTAAAAGAACACCCCCTGAAACAAGTAAAGATCTTCAAGTACTTAGGAAGTATATCATCAAATGGCAAATCAGAAGACGAGATTGAAAATAGATGCCATAAGGCAAACCAACTCATTGGACAAATGACACCAATACTAAAGAACAAACACATATCAATAGTTACTATTAAAGCACTCTACAACACAATCTTCCTACCAACTCTATGCTACCAATGCCAAACCCGGACATTGACACAAAAAGAGAAAAGAAAAATCACAACAGAAATGAGATTCCTAAGAAGAATATGTATCAAGAAGAGAGAAAATCAGAAAGGAATAAATCAGGACTAAAGTGGGGCACTAGATTTTATCAGAAGGCAGCAAGTTAAATGGTTTGGCCATATAACTAGATTATTAACTAACAGCATACCACAAGAAACAATGATGTACAGAATAAATAGAAGCAGAAAAAGAGGCCGGCCACGTAAACAATGGACTGAAGGAACAGCAGAGTCCATGGAAATCTCGATACATGAAGCCCATAAATGGGCACTCTCCTGCTGTGTATGCTTCACCTCGACACCGCAAGGCACAAGAGGAACAAAATGAGATGAGATTAATTGTCACATGCCATTTTCAATAGGGTGTGCTGTAACCTAATAGTAATTAAAAATAATGCCAATTAATTTTTAGAAAATTAGTTGCTTATCATCCATTACAGGACGTGGCAGTCAACACAAGCATTTTTGTTGTTGCTGTTGCTGTTTGTGATTTCTTGGCAGTTTTACATTCAGTAGTTTGCCATTGATTTCTGAAGGACCAGCACTCATACTTTTGTATGGGAACCAACGCAAGGTGTTCTGCTCCCAAATTGCCTGCAGCTGTGTTTTGTGTGGGAATACAAATTGCATTCGTAACCTCTTTGCCACAGAGCCGGTGCCAGTTAATAAGTATTCTTTTATTGTTCTGTGTGTTACTTATGTTAGTTATCAAATCTGACGAGATGAAGTTAATGTTTAATTTTTCTAGTTCTCTCCATCAGCTCCCCACTGACGATTCATTGTACCATTTTATTCCCACTATTCTGCGCAGGCACCAATTATTAGTGAATGTTGATGTAACACTTGAGTTAAAAATTTAAGTTTGGTGTTAAGTTTAACTTCCTTTGACTTCTACAAATTTCCAGTACTATGAAAGCTCCTCTTGCCTTTCGTATTCTTATTTTAGTATCTCTATCTCTTCCTTCATTTCTGTGCACATTGCTTCCCAAATAGGTGTATGATTCTGCCTCTTGAAGTTGGGTTTCACCAATGGAGATCGGGTTGTTATTTGCATGGTTTAATCTCATTATCTTTGTCTTTACCTCTTGAGGTTTCATGTCTTTCTTCATTTCATATTTTTTTTCCACATCCTGTTCCACCCTCCCAGTTTATAATTGGAATATATATTGTACATTGTCAATAGTTTTGCATTCTTTTCATATTTAAATTTTCACAGATATTATCTTTGTAAGTCAGATCTTAGTCAGATATGACTGAGCTACCGTATGACAGTAGACGGTACTACCTGCTTTCTATCATCGCCGAATGTTGGGCGGCGCTTACCAAACCCGACACCCCACATTGTGCCAACGGCTTCAGACGGAAGAGCGCAATTGGGAGGGTACTAGCCTTATCCTGGTGCGAGAAATGCAACCCAAAGACAAAATAAGTCATGGCAGGGCAGACCAGGCCCTAAGCCTTGGTTGGCAGCTGGTCTAGGATCGAAGCTCCGACAGGCGGACAGTTAGAGCATTGCTTTGCTGATCCGGCAGCTTCTGCAGCTTGTCTTGTTCCAGATGTAGAGGTGTTACCTTTCCTCTGGAGTGAACTAGGCAGGCCGAGAGAGGGATCATGCTGCATGGGCAACACATGGTTTCTTTATTTTAGCCCAGGCTTTGTGCTATGGAGAGGCAATAACTCCATCCCTGGTCTTAACCGGTCTCGGAATCAAAGCGAGAGGCAACTGTTACGGGTTATAAGTCCTTGTCAGTTGGCGTAGACATGGGGCGCCACGCGTTGCCTCTGACGGTGGGAGACACCTACAGGTGTCACTGATCAGCTACCGCCCGCCTCAAGCTGGGCAGCCCCCAGTCAATTGGGTGCTGATCCGCCACAGCCTGCCTGCCTCAATGGGTGCTTGGGGCTAGGACAAAATCTGAATCGCAGGCTGTAAAACCAATGCACCAGGTACTAATAAAAAGAATAGAAACCTCAAGCTACGGCTTGCAACCTGGAACGTGAGAACCATGTGTCCAGGATTTTCCACTGACTTGACAAATATTGACGATGTGAGAAAAACTGCTGTGATTGATGCTGAACTCGATCGTCTTAACATTGATATTGCTGGCCTGCAGGAGACTCGCCTCGCTGAGGAAGGGTCACTCAGGGAAAACAATTACACCTTTTTTTGGAAGGGAAGAGGGCTGGCAGAAAAAAGGCAACATGGTGTGGGCTTTGCAGTGAAGAATTCGCTACTGGGAATGATTGATATCCCAGCTGGAGGTAATGAAAGATTATTATCACTGCGCTTGGCAACCTCCTGTGGATTTGCCACCATTCTCACTGCATATGCACCGACACTCGCTTCCTCTGATGATGTGAAGGATACGTTCTATGAGCAGCTAGACTCTGCGATCAAGGCATTTCTAAAAAATCCGACTACATTTATATGTTCGGTGATTTCAATGCTCGTGTGGGCAAGGACTCGAGTTCATGGCCAGTGTGCCTTGGAAAATACAACATCGGTCGCATGAATGATAATGGGCAAAGGCTGCTGGAGCATTGCACTAGAAATGACCTATGTATTACAAACTCTTTTTTTAAAACAAAAGAGATGCATAAGGTCACATGGAAACATCCAAGATCCAGCCATTGGCATCAGCTGGACTTCATTATCACACGGAGACAACATCTCAACCATACATCATTAATTCGAAGTTACCACAGTGCTGACTGTGATACAGATCATTCTTTGGTTGTTGCAAGGGTTAGACTGAGACCAAAGAGAATCTACACAGCTAAACACAAGTCTAGCCCCAGGATTAATATTACTAACACTCACGATCCTGGAAAGTGCTTTGAATTTCAACAGCAACTTGAAGACGCTTTCAATGATACATCAGAAAATTGTATAGTAAATGATAAATGGAGTAAACTTAAGGAAACTTCTTCTTCTTCTTCTTCGTTCATCCGGAGTTTTTTTCCGGATGTGATTGCGTTGTGCCTGTTTACAGCAGAGCTGCGTTCTTGCGCCGTTAGGCCGACACATCCGACTTCTGCGGGCATTTGTTGACCGGGTTAACCTTCCCGGGGGTTTCTTAGGACGTTTGACTCTCACTGTTGTGGTGTTATCCCCCATCCCAGCTGGTCCATATAGAACAGCCAAAGATCCTGGTCAGCCCTCAAGGGAAGGCAGGGGCAGACCATGGGCATTCCCCGCCATCCAAGGAGGCTTCCATACTTGCAGAGCCGATACATAGCGCTCTGGTACTGGGCTCACCCAAGGAATCGTCACGTCCTGCACATGGCTGCTTAGCCTCACTTCCGTATATTGGGCCTTCCGTTCACCATAGGCTGTTCTTCCGGAAACCAGAAGTATGCAGTCTGCAGATGACATCCACACAGTGAGCTTTCGATTCGGACTTTCCACGTAATGGATTTGCTATCCAAGCAATATTCCATTTCATGCCACTAGGACACTTTTCCACCTTTTATGAAGCCCACACAATGGGCTTTTGATTCGGACTTTCCACGTAATGGATTTGCTATCAAGCAATATTCCATTTCGTGCCACTAGGACACTTTTCCACCTTTTATGAAGCCCACACAGCGAGCTTTCGATTTGGACTTTCCACATAATGGATTTGCTATCCAAGCAATATTTCATTTCATGCCTCTGGGTCTTCATGCACCTTTAAATGTCAACCTGTATGTAGTTAAAGTAAGCTGCGGTCAACTTGAGCTTGTTGATATCTCCATAGAGCTTGTCCTCAAATGAAGCAGGTGTGGGCCAAAATATCTTTCTCTGTTCTGCATACGTTGGGCAATCCTGCAGCAAATGTTTTGCTGTCATTTTTCCAGTTCTACAATTACATTCATCAGTATCTCCTATCTTTAGTTTATTGAACAAGTGGTATTTCAGCCTGTTATGTCCTGTGCGGAGTCTGAAGATTGCTACTTGTTCTCTTCGGTCGAGTTTGTAATATGCATCATCCTTCTGATGGCCTGGATGCTCAGATTCCCATTTGGTTCTATAAGTGCTTTTTATCAACCTCTTTGCCTCATTATAGGTTATGTCTATGTCAGGCTGTGGTAGTCGTCCGCCCTCTTTTGCCAGTCTGTCAGCCTCTTCGTTTCCAGGTATACTGCAATGTGATGGGATCCACTGTATTACAACTTTTTTGGATTTCTGGCATAGACCATGGAGTGCTGCTCTTAGGTCAGTTAGTTCTGTGCTGTTATTGCTCTTGAGTATTGAGACAGCTGACTTTGCATCTGTGAAGATAGCTATTTGTTTCCCTTTTTTTCCCCCTTAAATTTTTTTTCCCC
>JACEFZ010007411.1:0-19596 GCA_014155875.1 Cepaea nemoralis
AAATTTTTGTAGTGGGGGGGCCCATGTGTGCTTCAGAATTGACCCCTGAGGAAGAAGAAACAGAGGTATGTGGAGAGTGACACTAGGGTCAACAAATGTCTGCCTCTGTCTCTCTCTGTTCTCTCTCTCTCTCTCTCTCTCTCTCTCTCTCTCTCTCTCTCTCTCTCTCTTCTCTGTCTCTCATTTCCCCCCTCTTTGTTCTATCTGGGTCTCTATCCTCTCGCTGTTTTCTCTGTCTCTCTCTGTTCTATCTTGGTTCTCTTTGTTCTCTCTCTCTGTTCTCTCTCTCTCTCTCTCTCTCTCTCGTCTCCTCTCTCTCTCTCTCTCTCTCCTCTCCTCTCTCTCTTCTCTGTCTCTCATTTCCCCCCTCTTTGGTTCTATCTGGGTCTCTATCCTCTCGCTGTTTTCTCTGTCTCTCTCTGTTCTATCTTGGTTCTCTTTGTTCTCTCTCTCTGTTCTCTCTCTCTCTCTCTCTCTCTCTCTCTCTCTCTCTTCTCTGTCTCTCATTTCCCCCCTCTTTGTTCTATCTGGGTCTCTATCCTCTCGCTGTTTTCTCTGTCTCTCTCTGTTCTATCTTGGTTCTCTTTGTTCTCTCTCTCTCTCTCGTCTCTCTCTCTCTCTCGTCTCTCCTCTCTCTCATCTCTCTCTCTCTCTTCTCTGTCTCTCATTTCCCCCCTCTTTGTTCTATCTGGGTCTCTATCCTCTCGCTGTTTTCTCTGGTCTCTCTCTGTTCTATCTTGGTTCTCTTTGTTCTCTCTCTCTGTTTCTTCTCTCTTCTCCTCTCTCTCTCTCCCTCTCTCTCTCTCATCTCTCTCTCTCTCTCTCTCTCTCTCTTCTCTTGTCTCTCATTCCCCCCCCCTATTTGTTCTATCTGGGTCTCTATCCTCTCGCTGTTTTCTCTGTCTCTCTCTGTTCTATCTTGGTTCTCTTTGTTCTCTCTCTCTCTCTCTCTCTCTCTCTCTCTCTCTCTCTCTGTTCTTAACCCCCACCCCACCCCCTTTCCCCTCTGTGATTATTAAGTACCTCTGACACATACACTTACGATTGTGACAAATCAATGAGGTCACAGGTCATCTTCATGGCCTGCACGCGAGAAACGACCACGTCAAGGTTTTTCTGTGTTGAGACAGCTGAGCTCAGTGCTCCAGTGTGTTTGGTCGTTATTGACATCCGTAATCAAAGGCAACAACCCAGTTGAATGATTCGGTTACTATTTATAAACTTGTGTTGATGATTATATTTGTTTTACAACAGCTTACATGGCAGCCTTGTGCTGATGTAATACAAACGACTAACTTTCCACATTTAGACAGTTGTATTATTGGCTGTATTTGTGTTTCAGCGGCTCTGTGGCGAAGGGAGTTACGAATACAATTCGTAATCCTGCATACCGCGTTCGAAACACAGCTGCGGGTGATTTGGAAGCAGACCGCCTTGTGTTGGTTTCTCTACAACGGTATGAATGCCGGTCGTTCAGAAAACAATGGCAAACTACTGAACGTAAACTTGCCCAGGAATCACAAACAGCCAAACAATGCTGGACTTGACTGCTAAGTCCTGTAAAGAACATGCAACTAACATAACCTGTGGTTCAGCAGCTTAAGTAGTAGCCGTGTGCTGGTGTAAAACCACATAATTCTACATGTATAAAGTTGTATTATCGGCTATGTGTGTGTGTTCCGGCAGCTTACATATCAGCGTGTACTGGCGTCATACAACCAACAAAGTTCTGCATTTATACAGTCATGTTAATGGCTGTGTTTATGTTACAACAGCTAACATACAACCAACAAAGTTCTGCATTTATACAGTCATTTTAATGGCTGTATTTGTGTTACAACAGCTGACACTCCAGCGTCTCATCGCATCAGCGAGCCTCCGTGGTGACGTGCCCAATCTAGCTGTCTCGCGCTGCACGGGGTGTGGGTTCGTTTTAGGACTCAGTCATTCAGTTCAAGCGTACAGTTTATTTCATCTTCTCAGACCCACGACGTCACTGGAGCTATGGAGTTCGTGCTCTGTGCACCGCTTTCGATAGGACGCTCTGGTGAATGAAGATCTAGCCACACGGAAGACATTGGGAAATGAAGATCTAGCCACATGGGAGACACTGGGGAGTAAAGATCTAGCCACATGGGAGACATTGGGAAGTAAAGATCTTGCCACATGGGAGACACTGGGGAATGAAGATCTAGCCACATTGGAGACACTGGGGAATGAAGACCTAGCCACGTGGGAGGCGCTGGGGAATGAAGATCTAGCCACATGGCAGACAATGGGGAATAAAGATCTAGCCACATGCGAGATAATTGGAAATGAAGATCTAGCCACATGGGAGATACTGGGGAATGAAGATCTAGCCACATAGGAGACACTGGGGAATGAAGATCTAGCCACATGGGAGACACTGGGGAATGAAGATCTAGCCACATGGGAGACACTGGGAAATGTAGATTTGGCCACAAGGGACACACGGGGGAATGAAGATCTAGCCACATGGGAGACACTGGGCTGGGGAATGAAGATCTAGCCACATGGGAGACACTGGGGAATGAAGATCTAGCCACATGGGAGACATTGGGGAATGTAGATTTGGCCACATGGGGACACACTGGGGAATGAAGATCTAGCCACATGGGAGACACTGGGGAATGAAGATCTAGCCACATGGGAGACATTGGGGAATGTAGATTTAGCCACATGGAAGACACTGGGGAATGAAGATCTAGCCACATAGGAGACACTGGGTTATGAATATCTAGCCGCATGGGAGACACTGGAAAATATAGATGTGGCCACATTGGAGACACTGGGGAATCAAGATCTAGCCATATGGGAGACACTGGGGAATGAAGATCTAGCCACATGGGAGACATTGGGGAATGAAGATCTAGTCACGTGGGAGACACTGGGGAATGAAGATCTAGCCACATGGGAGACATTGGGGAATGAAGATCTAGTCACGTTGGAGACACTTGGGAATGAAGATCTAGCCACACGGGAGACACTGGGGAATGAAGATCTAGCCACATGGGAGACACTGGGGAATGAAGATCTAGCCATATGGGAGACACTGGGGAATGAAGATCTAGCCACATGGGAGACATTGGGGAATGAAGATCTAGTCACGTGGGAGACACTGGGGAATGAAGATCTAGCCACATCGGAGACATTGGGGAATGAAGATCTAGTCACGTTGGAGACACTTGGGAATGAAGATCTAGCCATATGGGAGACACTGGGGGAATGAAGATCTAGCCACAGCCACACAGAAGCGACATTGGGGAATGAAGATCTAGCTACATGGGATATTGGGGAATGAAGATCTAGCTATGTGGGGACATTGGGGAATGAATATCTAGCTACATGGGGGACATTGGGGAATGAAGATCTAGCCACATGGGAGACACTGGGGAATGAAGATCTAGCCACATGGGAGACACTGAGGAATGCAGATCTAGCTACATGGGAGACACTAAGGAATGCAGATATAGCCACGGGGGAGACACTGGGGAATGAAGATCTAGCCATATGGGAGATACTGGGCGGTGAAGATCTAGCCACATGGGAGGCACTGGAGGTGAAGTTCTAGCTACATGGGAGATGCTGGGGAGTGCAGATCTAGCCACATGGAAGACATTGGGGAATGAAGATGTAGCCAAGTGGGAGACCCTGAGGAATGAAGATCTAGCAACGTGGGAGACACTGGGGAATGAAGATCTAGCCATATGGGAGCCACTGAGGAATGAAGGTCTTATCACGTAGGAGACACTGGGGAATGAAGATCTAGCCACGTGGGAGATACTTGGGAATGAAGATCTAGCCACGTCGGAGACACTGGGGAATGAAGATCTAGCCATGTGAGAGACACTGGGGAATGAAGATCTAGCCACAGACACACAGAGGCGACATTGGGGAATGAAGATCTAGCTACATGAGGGATAATGGGGAATGAAGATCTAGCTACATGGGGGACATTGGGGAATGAAGATCTAGCCACATGGAAGACACTGGGGAATGAAGATCTAGCTACTGGGAGACATTGGGGAATGAAGATCTAGCCACATGGGAGACACTGGGGAATGAAGATCTAGCCATATGGGAGACACTGTGGAATGAAGATCTAACCACATGGGAGACACTGAGGAATGAAGATCTAACCACATTGGAGACACTGGGGAATGAAGATCTAACCACATGGAAGACACTGGGGAATGCAGATCTAGCCACGTGGAGGACACTGGGGAATGAAGATCTAACCACATGGAAGACACTGGGGAATGCAGATCTAGCCACATGGGAGACACTGGGGAATGAAGATCTAGCCACATGGGAGACATTTGGGAATGAAGATCTAGCCACGTGGGAGACACTGGGGAATGAAGATCTAGCCATATGGGAGACACTGGGGAATGAAGATCTAACCACATGGGAGACACTGAGGAATGAAGATCTAACCACATGGGAGACACTGAGGAATGAAGATCTAACCACATGGAAGACACTGTGGAATGCAGATGTAGCCACATGGAAGACACTGGGGAATGAAGATCTAACCAAATGGAAGACACTGGGGAATGCAGATCTAGCCACGTGGAAGACACTGAGGAGTGAAGATCTAACCACATGGAAGACACTGGGGAATGAAGATCTAGCCACATGGGAGTCACTGGGGAATTAAGATCTAGCCACATGGGAGACACTGGGGAATGAAGATCTAGCCACATGGGAGACACTGGGGAATGAAGATCTAGCAACATGGGAGACACTGGGGAATGAAGATCTAGCCACATGGGAGACACTGGGGAATGAAGATCTAGCCATATGGGAGACACTGGGGAATGAAGATCTAGCCACATGGGAGACATTGGGTAATGAAGATCTAGTCACGTGGGAGACACTGGGGAATGAAGATCTAGCCACATGGGAGACATTGGGGAATGAAGATCTAGTCACGTGGGAGACACTTGGGAATGAAGATCTAGCCATATGGGAGACACTGGGGAATGAAGATCTAGCCACAGCCACACAGAAGCGACATTGGGGAATGAAGATCTAGCTACATGGGGATATTGGGGAATGAAGATCTAGCTATGTGGGGGACATTGGGGAATGAATATCTAGCTACATGGGGGACATTGGGAATGAAGATCTAGCCACATGGGAGACACTGGGGAATGAAGATCTAGCCACATGGGAGACACTGAGGAATGCAGATCTAGCCACATGGGAGACACTAAGGAATGCAGATCTAGCCACGGGGGAGACACTGGGGAATGAAGATCTAGCCACATGGGAGATACTGGGCGGTGAAGATCTAGCCACATGGGAGGCATTGGAGGTGAAGATCTAGCCACATGGGAGATTCTGGGGAATGCAGATCTAGCCACATGGAAGACACTGGGGAATGAAGATGTAGCCAAGTGGGAGACCCTGATTAATAAAGATCTAGCCACGTGGGAGACACTGGGGAATGAAGATCTAGCCATATGGGAGCCACTGGGGAATGAAGGTCTTACCACGTGGGAGACACTGTGGAATGAAGATCTAGCCACGTGGGAGATACTTGGGAATGAAGATCTAGCCACGTCGGAGACACTGGGGAATGAAGATCTAGCCATGTGAGAGACACTGGAGAATGAAGATCTAGCCACATGGGAGGCACTGGAAGTGAAGATCTAGCTACATGGGAGATGCTGGGGAGTGCAGATCTAGCCACATGGAAGACATTGGGGAATGAAGATGTAGCCAAGTGGGAGACCCTGAGGAATGAAGATCTAGCAACGTGGGAGACACTGGGGAATGAAGATCTAGCCATATGGGAGCCACTGAGGAATGAAGGTCTTATCACGTAGGAGACACTGGGGAATGAAGATCTAGCCACGTGGGAGATACTTGGGAATGAAGATCTAGCCACGTCGGAGACACTGGGGAATGAAGATCTAGCCATGTGAGAGACATTGGGGAATGAAGATCTAGCCACAGACACACAGAGGCGACATTGGGGAATGAAGATCTAGCTACATGAGGGATATTGGGGAATGAAGATCTAGCTACATGGGGGACATTGGGGAATGAAGATCTAGCCACATGGAAGACACTGGGGAATGAAGATCTAGCTACTGGGAGACATTGGGGAATGAAGATCTAGCCACATGGGAGACACTGGGGAATGAAGATCTAGCCATATGGGAGACACTGTGGAATGAAGATCTAACCACATGGGAGACACTGAGGAATGAAGATCTAACCACATTGGAGACACTGGGGAATGAAGATCTAACCACATGGAAGACACTGGGGAATGCAGATCTAGCCACGTGGAGGACACTGGGGAATGAAGATCTAACCACATGGAAGACACTGGGGAATGCAGATCTAGCCACATGGGAGACACTGGGGAATGAAGATCTAGCCACATGGGAGACATTTGGGAATGAAGATCTAGCCACATGGGAGACACTGGGGAATGAAGATCTAGCCATATGGGAGACACTGGGGAATGAAGATCTAACCACATGGGAGACACTGAGGAATGAAGATCTAACCACATGGGAGACACTGAGGAATGAAGATCTAACCACATGGAAGACACTGTGGAATGCAGATGTAGCCACATGGAAGACACTGGGGAATGAAGATCTAACCACATGGAAGACACTGGGGAATGCAGATCTAGCCACGTGGAAGACACTGGGGAATGAAGATCTAGCCACACGGGAGACACTGGGGAATGAAGATCTAGCCACATGGGAGAAACTGGGGAATGAAGATCTAGCCATATGGAAGACACTGGGGAATGAAGATCTAACCACATGGGAGACACTGAGGAGTGAAGATCTAACCACATGGAAGACACTGGGGAATGAAGATCTAGCCACATGGGAGTCACTGGGGAATTAAGATCTAGCCACATGGGAGACACTGGGGAATGAAGATCTAGCCACATGGGAGACACTGGGGAATGAAGATCTAGCAACATGGGAGACACTGGGGAATGAAGATCTAGCCACATGGGAGACACTGGGGAATGAAGATCTAGCCATATGGGAGACACTGGGGAATGAAGATCTAGCCACATGGGAGACATTGGGTAATGAAGATCTAGTTACGTGGGAGACACTGGGGAATGAAGATCTAGCCACATGGGAGACATTGGGGAATGAAGATCTAGTCACGTGGGAGACACTTGGGAATGAAGATCTAGCCATATGGGAGACACTGGGGAATGAAGATCTAGCCACAGCCACACAGAAGCGACATTGGGGAATGAAGATCTAGCTACATGGGGATATTGGGGAATGAAGATCTAGCTATGTGGGGGACATTGGGGAATGAATATCTAGCTACATGGGGGACATTGGGGAATGAAGATCTAGCCACATGGGAGACACTGGGGAATGAAGATCTAGCCACATGGGAGACACTGAGGAATGCAGATCTAGCCACATGGGAGACACTAAGGAATGCAGATCTAGCCACGGGGGAGACACTGGGGAATGAAGATCTAGCCACATGGGAGATACTGGGCGGTGAAGATCTAGCCACATGGGAGGCATTGGAGGTGAAGATCTAGCCACATGGGAGATTCTGGGGAATGCAGATCTAGCCACATGGAAGACACTGGGGAATGAAGATGTAGCCAAGTGGGAGACCCTGATTAATGAAGATCTAGCCACGTGGGAGACACTGGGGAATGAAGATCTAGCCATATGGGAGCCACTGGGGAATGAAGGTCTTACCACGTGGGAGACACTGTGGAATGAAGATCTAGCCACGTGGGAGATACTTGGGAATGAAGATCTAGCCACGTCGGAGACACTGGGGAATGAAGATCTAGCCATGTGAGAGACACTGGAGAATGAAGATCTAGCCACAGCCACACAGAGGCGACATTGGGGAATGAAGATCTAGCTACATGGGGGATATTGTGGAATGAAGATCTAGCTACATGGGGGACATTGGGGAATGAAGATCTAGCTACATGGGGGACATTGGGGAATGAAGATCTAGCTACATGGGGGACATTGGGGAATGAAGATCTAGCTACATGGGAGACATTGGGGAATGAAGATCTAGCTACATGGGGGACATTGGGGAATGAAGATCTAGCCATATTGTAGACACTGGGGAATGAAGATTTAGCCACGTGGGAGACACTGGTGAATGAAGATCTAGCTACATGGGGGACATTGGGGAATGAAGATCTAGCCATATTGTAGACACTGGGGAATGAAGATTTAGCCACGTGGGAGACACTGGGGAATGAAGATCTAGCTACATGGGGGACATTGTGGAATGAAGATCTAGCCATATTGTAGACACTGGGGAATGAAGATTTAGCCACTTGGGAGACACTGGGGAATGAAGATCTAGCTACATGGGGGACATTGGGGAATGAAGATCTAGCTATATTGTAGACACTGGGGAATGAAGATTTGGCCACGTGGGAGACCGGGGAATGAAGGTCTAGCCACATGGGATACACTGAGGAATGCAGATCTAGCCACATGGGAGACACTGAGGAATGCAGATCTAGCCACGTGGGAGACACTGGGGAATGAAGATCTAGCCACATGGGAGACACTGGGCGGTGAAGATCTAGCCACATGGGAGACACTGGGGGGGGGGGGGGGGGGAGTGAAGATCTAGCCACATGGGAGACACTGGGAAATGAAGATCTAGCCATATGGGAGACACTGGGAAATGAAGATCTTACCACGTGGGAGACACTGGGGAATGAAGATCTAGTCACGTGGGAGACACTGGGGAATGAAGAGCTAGCCATATAGGAGACACTGGGGAATGAAGATCTAGCCATAAGAGAGACACTGGGAAGTGAAGATCTAGCCACATGGGAGACACTGGGGAATGAAGATCTAGCCATAGCCACACAGGGGAGACATTGGGGAATGAAGATCTCGATACATGGGGGACATTGAGGAATGCAGATCTAGCCACATGGGAGACATTGGGGAATGAAGATCTAGCCATATAGGAGACACTGGGGAATGAAGATCTAGCCACAGCCACACAGGGGAGACATTGGGGAATGAAGATCTCGATACATGGGGGACATTGGGGAATGCAGATCTAGCCACATGGGAGACATTGGGGAATGAAGATCTAGCCACATAGGAGACACTGGGGAATGAAGATCTAGCCACATAGGAGACATTGGGTGCAATTATGTTGATCCTCTTATCTTTAACGTGTGCTGGTTTCATACAAACAGCAAATTTCCCCATTTACACAGTTGTATTGGTTATTGCAGGTATTTTACCACAATTTACACATCAGCCCCTTGCTGGTGTCATGAAATCGACACATTTCCATATTTATAACGTGTTTGTGTTACAACAGCTTACTAATAGCCGCAGCTTGAGTCCTACAAATGTCAAGCTTCCTTTAATCTATTAAAACAAATACTGCACTAATGATTGGTTGAATATATCATCATCGCTAAAAATAGCTGGATCATTCTTAAGTACACAAGCAGGCCTACGTATGAGGAACTTGGGGAGGCGTCTTTAGTTACAATTACGATTTGTCTTCGCGGATAAAGAAATGTAACGACTTGTGCAGTGCCACTTGATAATCTTGTTGTAACTTTCCCACATTGGCTAAAGCACAGATGTTCAAAAGCTGTCCGTGTTGTTACAAGCCGCCGACTGTGAACAGTTACATAATCATCAGGTGCCATGCCGACCGGCGTTGACGATCATGCTTTTCCACATCTTGCGATTTCCAGCGGCATGTATCAGTTCGTACGCTGACTCCCTTCCAAGCCATAACACAAAACTGTCAAGAAGTTTGGAGAACATCGTGACGACTGGAAAGATCAATGGAAACAGAGGCAGGGGCAGATTAAGAGAAATTCTGGATGGACTGAAACAGTAGCATAAAGGTATATCATCAGGAGAGTTAATCCAGAACACCAAACACCCAGATCTGCGGAGAGACATGAACGCCAACGCCAGCTGGCAAGCCCCTTGATGATGATGAGTTTGCCATTGTTTTCTGAACGACCGACGAACACATTGTGAAAATAAACGCACGACGGTATACTTCCAAATCATCTGCAGCTGAAATCGAACACGGTGTGAATTCCGGTCCCAAATAGGGCGGCAGTGAATAAGTCAAGGGTTAAGGGTTAGAGTCAGTGCTAACAACACTGACTCTAACCCTTAACCCCTGACCTATTCACTGCCGCCCTATTTGGGACCGGAATTCGGAAGAGTGCCAGTGAACATATAATGAGATCTACAGAAAACATGCCAGGGGTCATTGTGGTGGGATGTACAGTGAAAATATAATGAGATCTACAGAAAACACGCCAGGGGTCCTGGTTAGTGGACATGATAATAATAACTTACGCTATGCTGATGACATCTCGATAGTAACAAGCCACAGGAAATGATAGCTATAGTGGTTATACTGCGTGAATAAAATGGGCCTTAGTTTGAATAAAAGGAAGACCGAAATCATGATGATATCAAAGAAACAGATTATGCATAAATGTACAATTGAAGTAAATGTCCTTAATTTTGGGGAAAAGTGCAGAAGAAATTGAAATATATAGGCACATAGATAACATCAGACGGAAGATGAATCACAGAGATAAAAAATGGAATAGGACATGAAAAACTGCAATCTGTCAAATGACGAACAATGTACGCAATAAGTCCTTGTCATTGTAAGTTAGAGACATATTATCCCATTGTTACATAGAACCAGTTCTAACATATGGCTGCGAATCCTGGACAATTAATAAACAGGCCAAATAATCCCTGGAGGATGTGAAGATGTGGTTTTATAGAAGATTGCTGACAATTCCTTGGACAGCCAAAATGAAAAACAACTTATCACAAAATCAGAAAGACGCAGTCTTAATTGTTTTGGTCACATAACGAGGAGACAAAAACTAGAACATGTTGTAACAACTGGAAATGTTTATGGACCGACAGACAGACAGACAGACAGACAGACAGACAGACAGACAGACAGACAGACAGACAGACAGACAGACAGACAGACAGACAGACAGACAGACAGACAGACAGACAGACAGACAGACAGACAGACAGACAGACAGACAGACAGACAGACAGACAGACAGACAGACAGACAGACAGACAGACAGACAGACAGACAGACAGACAGACAGACAGACAGACAGACAGACAGACAGACAGACAGACAGACAGACAGACAGACAGACAGACAGACAGACAGACAGACAGACAGACAGACAGACAGACAGACAGACAGACAGACAGACAGACAGACAGACAGACAGACAGACAGACAGACAGACAGACAGACAGACAGACAGACAGACAGACAGACAGACAGACAGACAGACAGACAGACAGACAGACAGACAGACAGACAGACAGACAGACAGACAGACAGACAGACAGACAGACAGACAGACAGACAGACAGACAGACAGACAGACAGACAGACAGACAGACAGACAGACAGACAGACAGACAGACAGACAGACAGACAGACAGACAGACAGACAGACAGACAGACAGACAGACAGACAGACAGACAGACAGACAGACAGACAGACAGACAGACAGACAGACAGACAGACAGACAGACAGACAGACAGACAGACAGACAGACAGACAGACAGACAGACAGACAGACAGACAGACAGACAGACAGACAGACAGACAGACAGACAGACAGACAGACAGACAGACAGACAGACAGACAGACAGACAGACAGACAGACAGACAGACAGACAGACAGACAGACAGACAGACAGACAGACAGACAGACAGACAGACAGACAGACAGACAGACAGACAGACAGACAGACAGACAGACAGACAGACAGACAGACAGACAGACAGACAGACAGACAGACAGACAGACAGACAGACAGACAGACAGACAGACAGACAGACAGACAGACAGACAGACAGACAGACAGACAGACAGACAGACAGACAGACAGACAGACAGACAGACAGACAGACAGACAGACAGACAGACAGACAGACAGACAGACAGACAGACAGACAGACAGACAGACAGACAGACAGACAGACAGACAGACAGACAGACAGACAGACAGACAGACAGACAGACAGACAGACAGACAGACAGACAGACAGACAGACAGACAGACAGACAGACAGACAGACAGACAGACAGACAGACAGACAGACAGACAGACAGACAGACAGACAGACAGACAGACAGACAGACAGACAGACAGACAGACAGACAGACAGACAGACAGACAGACAGACAGACAGACAGACAGACAGACAGACAGATGCCTCTCTTCCCATCACATGACCAAAGAAAGCTGTTTGTCTCATTCTTGTTGTTGAAAATAATGTTCTAGTTTCATTAGCCTCTTTTAGGTTAGGGATAGTCATGTGCACCAGGAGACTCCAGACCGTCATCAGGCGACTGAGTGCAAAAGAATATCAACATTGAAAGTAGGAACTTGGAATGTAAGAGCTATGAGTGGGGATGGAAAATTTGATAACATTAAGAATGAAATGAGAAGATTAAATATTAGCCTGTTAGGTATAGGTGAGACCAGATGGACAGGAATGAGCATTATAACATCTGAAGAATATAGAATAATCTATTCTGGTGGAGAGAAACAACAGCGAGGAGTAGCAATTATAATGGACACAGAGAGAGCAAAATCGATCAAAGAATATTGGACTGTATCAGAGTGTTACTGGTGAAGTTGAGTGGAAGACCCTTTGGTGTCAACGTCATACAAGTTTATGCACCAACAGCAGACAGTAGTGATGACAGCATTGATGAATTTTATAATGATTTAGAGAAAGCCTTCAAGAAATGCAAGAATTCTGAAGTAAATATTATAATAGGTGACTTGAATGCCACAGTTGGAAATCAACAGGACGGATGCATAGCAGGCAAGTATGGACCAGGGCAGGGGTCACCAAACTACGGCCCACGGGCCTGATCCGGCCCGCGACATCATTTCATCCGGCCCACCGACGGTACTCGAACTTGCTTGATAATACGTATGGAACACGAGACGTTGTGATACAAGTTAAATGTAAATAGTATGTTTAGAATAATAGGAGATCTTGACACGTGCGGAGATCGCCTGGCTGCTATGTGTCTTAAATTTACTATTTTCAATTATAAATTATTGTATCTAGATTTTCTTGTTTAGTGTAATGTTTGCTTATTTCGCGCCATTCCATATCCTTCCCCGGCTCATGGTAGCACTGCCTACGTTCTGACGTTACCATGGTTTCCATGGCAACACACACACACGCGCGCGCGCACGAGCGTCTTTCCCTCCCCCAGATGCGCCCGGCTGTCAACACAGGTCCGATTCTCCAGAAATATTTACTTCTTTTTGCCAGACATCCATTTATAGCTATGTAACAAATATTTCTTTGTTTGACAGTGATAGGTAAGTGAACTACAAGTGTGAATAGAGACAATAAAGTAACAAAATATCATAAAAATGCCATAGAAGACTCGTGTTATTATGAAAATATTATCCTCAGCTCAGAAGAATTCCCCAGTCAAGGTGTTAATCGACCTGGTCTCTAGGCCAGTGTTTTTCAACGTTTCTGTTGGAGCAGATCCTTACACAAATGTTTACGTTGCTCGAGGGACTCTGTGCGTTGATCCAAGTGTCTGTCCTACTTTACGTAATAAACCAGATGGGCAGAAATGCTGCATTTAGGCGATTTCGGTCTGTTTCGGCGAAACCCCTGGCTGCCACTCGCGGAACCCCGGTTAAAAAACTCTGCTCTAGACTGTTTATTAGGCCGGCCCTATTTATGTATTTTGCAAACCTTATTATGAGGCATATTCTATTACCAAAGGTACCTATAAACTTGTATATGTACCTTTGGTGAGCCGTAGCTTCACCAGTGACCCCTAGTCCTCTGCTTTTCTTGTGTTTCAATAGGAATTTAATTATGTTTCTAATTCAATGTCTTTTTCATATTCAGATCCCGTGTACTTCAGCCTTCATTTTGGCTACCAAGAAAATAAAAGTGGACTCCAAGTGTCGCGTTTTCAATAAAGAATGGGGAGTAAAGTACTTCTTTGTGGAAACAAAGGAACAGAAAACCAGTTGCGTAATATCCAGCGAAAGTGTTTCTGTTTTGAAAGAGTAAAATCTTCGGCGTCACTACGAAACAAATCATCTATCAACATATTCAAAGTTTTCTGGAAAATTACGCTCTAAGAAATATGAGTCCATGAAACGTGGTTTAGAAACACAAAGAAATCTCTTCACGAGAAAGTTTGCTGAAAATGAATCGGTCATTTGTACAAGTTACAAAATAGTGCACAAGGTGGCAGAACGAGGAAAACCGTTTATTGATGGCAACTTCATCAAAAAGTGTATGATGAAAGCAGTAGATGACTTGTGTCCTGAGATATGGCGATTTGCTTGGAACTATCAGCCTTTCGGCAAGTTCAGTTGTGCGAATAACAGAAGAGTTTGGAGAAAACATAGTACTACAGATACGCGAGAAAACTAGGAACTTGTTGTGGTATTCTCTGGCGCTGGAAGAGTCTACTGATCTTTTGAGTACGTCATAACTTCTCGTGTTCATTCGTGGTGTCAATTTGGACTTTCAGATAACGGAAGAGTTGGCATCCGTTTACAGGATGCATGGAACAACAACTGGAAAATACATTTCTATGGAAGTGCTAGAAGTTTTGCAAGACCTTCAGTGGAATCAGCTTCGAGGTGTTACAGTTGATGGAGGGAAAAACATGGCTAGAGTGAGAAGGGTCTGATAGGGCAGATCATGACTCATTTGGAAGATTTGCAAATTCCGGGGGCTCTGTTCATACACTAGCATCATACATCAGCAAGCACTTTCTGGGGAAAACTTAGAATTTTCTTGTGTAATGAAACCAGTCAGTTTCTGCTGTTAATTCGGGGACATGCACTCAATCACTATCAGTTCCAGGCTTTTCTTGAAGAAATTGATTCTGAATTATGTGACTTGACTTGTGACTTCTGAGTGAAGTGGCTCAGCTGCGCTGAAGTCCTGTTTCGTTTTTACAAGCTCCGAAACGAAATAGATGTTTTCCTCACTGAAAAAGATAGATCTGATCCACAGCTGTCTGATCCTACCTGGCTGTAAAAGTTTTCATGTTTGGTCGACAACACTGCCCACATGAATGAACTGAATTTGAAACTTCAGGGAAAGGATAATCTCGTCTGTGATCTCTACAGATTCATCAAATTATTTCGGAGAAAACTGTCATTGTTTGAATCACAACTGGAAGGAGAAAACTTTTCTCATTTTCACTGTTTCAAAGAGTTTTGCGCTACAATCGCCGAAAATCTCAACCTCGATTTTCCGAAGAAAAAAATTATTCGTGACTTGAAGAAGCATTTTTTTTTTTTTTTTTTTAGAGATTTTCATATCTTGACAGAATTGAGGGTGACATTCTTCTGTTCCTGAATCCGTTTGATTGTAACCTTGATGATGTGCCAGTTGAACTACAATTGGAGCTCGTTGATTTGCAAGCAAATGACTTGTTGAAAGAGAAGCACAAAGAAGGAACACTTGTTGAATTTTACCGCTGCTTACCTAATGTTGAGCTTCCGGAACTGAAGAAATTTGCCGCTGGTATGGCATCAGTGTTAGAACAACTTATGTCTGTGAGCACACATTTTAAAAATGAAGTATATGAAGTCAACACATCGAACGAGATTGACTTATGAACATTTGAAAGCAATTCTCTTGATTGGATGCAGCAATTCCAAACCAAACACTGATGATATCTTGAAAGCCAAATATCAGTTTCACAAATCTCACTAACCTTTTTTGCTGCTTAGTTTGTGAGATTCGAATATGTGCACACTTGGTCTGATGTAACTATCTTTTTGCTAACGTCGCCTTCTTTGATAACTTTGTATAGTAAATAAATATGTTGGTTGTCTTTGTTTTTTGTGCATTGCGCACCAATCACCCATGATTAACTTTTTTTTTTTTTCGTCTTTGTTCCCAGAGCTTTCGTTCTGGCTTGCAAGTATTTTTAAAGTTAGTTGCATATCCTTTACAGGACGTTTGAAGTCAACACCAGCATTTTTTCCTGATGTTGATGTCTTGGCAATTTTACGCTCAGTAGCTTGCCATTGCTTTCTGAACGACCGGCAACTATACCATAGCGTAAAAAACGTGGTCTGCTGCGAAATTGCGCGCAGCTGTGTTTCGAACGCGGGTATACGGGATTACGAACCGCGTCCGTAAAACCTTCGCAACGGAGCCGGCTCAAGTATTGTAGAGAATGAGTATGTGGCCCAAGCTCGTCATTTTGTCAGTTATCCGGCCCACCGTGAAAAAAGTTTGGTGACCCCTGGGCTAGGGGAACAGAATGAAAGAGGTTGCAGACTTATACAGTGTGCAAAAGAGCATGATTTGATTATTGGAAACACCTGGTATCAACAGCACCCAAGGAGATTATGGACATGGAGGAGTCCTGATCATAACATCCGAAATTAGATTGACTACATTCTCATCAGAGTCTTCGTGGTGAAGTGGGCAAGCCGTTTGACTCGGGTTCCGAAGGTTGTGGGTTTGATTCCGGACAGCGTCCTTCAGTTCACGAGTTAAATTTTTCGTAGACTCCTTAGGGTCGTCGCTAGAGCTACGGAGTTCGTGCTTTATGCGACGCTTTCCGCGCTGCAGAAAGAAACCGAGCCATATGGGATATAACCAGGTGCAATGAAGTCGACCCTGTCGACTTTTTTAAAAAATCGACTTTAATCATCAACAGAAGATTTCGAAATGCCTTAAAGGTCGCAAAAACTATACCAAGCGCAGACTGCTACAGCGACCATGGATTAATCTTAAGCAATTTACATATAAAATTAAAGAAAGTCAAATATTCACCAAGAAACACAAAATTTGATCTACAGGCACTGAAGAGTGAGGAAATAAAAAAGATAAATTCAACGTAGAGGTAAAGAACAGATTCGATGCATTGTCCGATATGGAAATATTATTTCAAGACGTCAGTGACTAATGGGAAATATTAAAGAAACAAGTCAACCATGCTGCAGGAACAACCACCCCAAAAATAAAGATAATAGGACGCAAGAAATGGATGACAGAAGACATCTTAAAACTCATGGAAGTAAGAAGAAATAACAAAAATAACAAGGAAAAATATGCAGAAATTCACAGGAAAATTAGGAAGCTATGCGAAGAGGCAAAAGAAACATGGCTTGAGGAAAATTGCAAGGAAATTGAAAACCAACTCAAAACCCGGAATATCAAATTAATGCACAAAAGAATTAATGACATCACTAACAAAAGAACACACACATCAACGGGCTGCCTAAAAACCAAAGATGGCAAAATCATAATAGAAAAAGATCAGATTTTACATGAGTGGTCAGATTATGTGAAAGACCTTTATGATGATACAAGAGAAGAGCGATATGATCATCGGAATAATAATGAAGGACCATCAATTTTGAAGATGGAAGTTCAGAATGCTCTTAACAATATGAAAACTGGCAAGACGCCGGGTACAGATAACATGACAATAGAAATGATCAATGCCTTAGAAGAATATGGAATAGACCAAGTCACGAGACTGCTGAATGCAATATACGATACTGGAGATATACATCCTGAATTATGTAATTCTATATTTATTGCAATCCCGAAGAAGTCAGGAGCCTTGGAATACGATCAACATCGAACAATCAGTATAATGAGCCACATCACGAAGATTCTGCTGAGAAATATCGTGCAAAGAGTTAGGAAGAAAATACAGCCCGAAATAGAAGAAGAACAATGTGGGTTTGTAGACTGCAAGGGCACAGTAAAAGCTGTGCATATACTGAGAAAAGTAATTGAACGTTCTATAGAAGTAAACAAAGATCTATATCATTGCTCTATTGACTACACAAAGGCTTTCGATAAAGTGAGACATGTCGATATGATAAGTATGCTTGAAGATCTACAAATTAATGGAAAAGACCTCAGACTTGTAAAAAACATATATCGGAAACAACAAGCTGCATCAGAATCGATAACGATGTAGGTCAATATCAGCCTATTAAAAGAGGTGTGAGACAGGAGTGTGTAATGTCTCCAGATCTTTTTTTCCTGTGCAGTGAAAATATTGTCAAAAATATATAAGATATGGAAGGAATCAACATGGGGGTCGATACATCAATAACATTAGATATGCAGATGATACAGTCTTGATTGCAGACAATGAACAGGACCTGAAAATTTAGTAGATGCGGTTGTTGCACACATTGAACAACTAGGGTTAGAACTGAATATTAAGAAGACACAGATTTATGGTCGTCACTGGGAAGAAGGAAATACACAATGTCATATTTCCTGTAAATGGGCATATTCTTAAGCAAGTGAATCGATACAGTTATCTCGGACAGTCATAACATCTGATGGGAGATGCCTTGAAGAGATTACAACAAGAATTGCCATTGCGAAGGTAGCCTTTTGCAAGATGAAAAACATACTGACAAATAAAAAGATATCATTTGAAACGAGAAAAAGAGTGTTGAAGTGCTACATAGAACCTATTATTTTGTATGAATGTGAAGCGTGGACAATAAGCAGTCAAGCTGAAAAACAGCTGATGGCTGTGGAAATGTGGTTTCTGAGTAAAATGCAAAGAATACCATGGACAGACAGAAAAACCAATGAACAAGTCCTTCAAGAAACAAATGAAGATTGTAAACTGATTAGAGTCATTAGATGTAGACCAGTGTTTCCCAACGTGGGGCCCACGCCCCACAGGGGGGCAATTTGACTGTTAAGGGGGGCAATTCGAAAATGGAAGAAATCGGCTGAATATAACAAAACGGGGAGACTTGAGACTGAAGTTAACTAAATTGGAACCTGACATAAGATCTCTTTGCAGCAAGCATCAAGCGCAAGGATCTCACTAAATTTAAATAATAAATAATTACTAATAATTAAAATAATATAGAAAAATCTTTCATTAAAATTATTTTGTACTTGAATTTCAGTTCTCCATTATATGTTTTGAAAATTTACTTACTGTGTTTGATCAATAATTACCTAGTGATTTCTTCCTAAAACCTATCATTCAAGTTTCTTTAGTGAACATTTCAATTTTTGAATATTAAAATAATGTATATGTTGAGGGGGGGGGGGGGGGGGGGGGCGGTGGGGCGGGGGAGGGGGGCAATATGATTTTAGAAAGGCTTAAGTGGGGCATGGCACAAAAAAGGTTGGGAACACTGATGTAGACAGTCAAAAGTTTTTGGGCATCTTATGAGAAGAAATGACTTGGAGAACTTGGTGACAACTGGGAAGATCAAAGGGAAGAGACCAATGGAAAGACCAAGAAGTAAATACCTGGATGGCTTGGCCACATGGCATGGTCGAGACAGGGACACGGAGCTGATCCACGACTCTGGTGATCGAGTGAGATGGCAGAACATGACCGCCCACGCTTACCGGCATGGCACATGATGGATGGAGTTAGTTACTCTGGCAGTAATTCACAACATTCGTTTCAAGAATCACATCTCTGTTGTTTCTAAGTTCTTCCTTATTTGTTCATTTTACATTCCCAAAATTCAC
>JACEFZ010007412.1:0-31747 GCA_014155875.1 Cepaea nemoralis
AACATGAACGACAACTTATATGATACATGGCAACTTGTGGTCAGTCAACATAAACAAGACAACTTATAGATACATGGCAACTTGTGGTCAGCAAACATGAACAAGACAACGTAATGAACATGGCAACTTGTGGTCAGTCAAACATGAAAAAGACACTATATGATACATTGGCACTTGGGTCAGTCAAACATGAACAAGACAACTTATATGAACATGGCAACTTGTGGTCAGTCAAACATGAACAAGACAACTTATATGATACATGGCAACTTGTGGTCAGTCAAACATGAAAAAGGGAAAAACTTATATGATAAATGGAAAACTTGTGGTCAGTAAAACATGAACAAGACAACTATATGATACATGGCAACTTGTGGTCAGTAAAACATGAACAAGACAACTTATATGATACATGGCAACTTGTGGTCAGTCAAACATGAAAAGAAAAACTTATTGATACATGGCAATTTGGGTGGTCAGTCAAACATGAACAAGACAACTTATATGATACATGGCAACTTGTGGTCAGTCAAACATGAACAAGACAACTTATATGATACATGGCAACTTGTGGTCAGTCAAACATGAACAAGACAACTTATATGATACATGGCACTTGTGGTCAGTCAAACATGAACAAGACAACTTATATGATACATGGCAACTTGTGGTCAGTCAAACATGAAACAAGACAACTTATATGATACATGGCAACTTGTGGTCAGTCAAACATGAACAAGACAACTTATATGATACATGGCAACTTGTGGTCAGTCAAACATGAACAAGACAACTTATATGATACATGGCAACTTGTGGTCAGTCAAACATGAACAAGACAACTTATATGATACATGGCAACTTGTGGTCAGTCAACATGAACAAGACAACTTATATGATACATGGCAACTTGTGGTCAGTCAAACATGAACAAGACAACTTATATGATACATGGCAACTTGAACCTGGCGTGTAGTCAAACATGAACAAGACAACTTATATGATACATGGCAACTTGTGGTCAGTCAAACATGAACAAGACAACTTATATGATACATGGCAACTTGTGGTCAGTCAAACATGAACAAGACAACTTATATGATACATGACAACTTGTGGTCAGTCAAACATGAACAAGACAACTTATATGATACATGGCAACTTGTGGTCAGTCAAACATGAACAAGACAACTTATATGATACATGGCAACTTGTGGTCAGTAAAACATGAAAAAAGAATATGTGACAAGTATGATTACAAACAACAGAAATGTGAGGTCATATTTTGTAATAAGTAAAACATGACTACAGTGTTGGGACAAGCTTGTAGTACGAGGGGAAGGCAATAAGTAAGTCACAAATGGCTGTAGAAAAATAACTAAGTATGATAACTTGGAAACCAGTTTTTTTTTATACATACATTGTCCCTGTATTTCTCAACATACTTTCCGCCAACATTGATGCACTTATCCCATCGTTTTATCAGTCTTCACAAACAGGCTTCATAGAACTGCGTGCTCTGTTTTCTAAACCACGATTTCAATTCACATTCAGTTTCGGCGTCATTTGCGAAATGTCTCCCGCCAAGGTGGGTTTTCAGTGGACCAAAAAGATGGAAATCGCTAAGGGCTAAGTCGGGGCTGTAAGGTGGATGTGCCAGAACTTCCCACCTTAGTTGGTTAATTTTCTCCTGAGTTAATGGAGCCGTGTGTGGTCTGGCATTGTCATGAAGAAGCAACACGCCTCTAGTCAGCAGTCCTGGACGTTTTCTTCGAATTGCATCATGAAGCATCGATAGAACTTCACTGTACGATTCAGAATTCACATTTTTACCTTCTTCTTGAAATTGGTTAAAAGCACTCCTTGACAATCCCAGAACACCGTCAGCATAACCTTCCCTGCTGATGGTGTAACCTTGAATTTTTGGACACAATGCGAAGAAGGATGTTCCGATTGCATTGAAGCACGCTTTGATTCGGGCTGGTAGTGATTCACCCATGATTCGTCCCCAGTAACAATCCTGCTCAGCATTTCTTCTCCTTCATCTTCGTATCGACAGAGATGATGCAAGGACAGGCCAAATCCGTTCATTTTGTGTTTCTCCTTCAATTGTCTGGGTACCAACCTTGAGCACACTTTCTTAAATTTCAATCGATCGTGCATTATGCTGTATGCTGAACCATGTAAGCACCCTATTGCAGATGCTACAGAGTCTATCGTTACTCGCCTGTCACCTCTAATCATCTCCTCCACCCGCTACACGGATGCTTCTGTTGCAATCTCAACAGGACGACCAGATCGGATTTCATTAACAATTTTAGAGCGTCCTTGAGAATATTTTTCTAGCCAGCTATGTACCGCTTCACGGGACAACATTTGTCAGCATAAATGGGAAGCATTTCCTTACGAAAGTCCTTTTCAGGCAGTCCTTTTGCTTACAAAAACGCACAACAGCAAGTTGCTCTTTGGTTGTACACACAGTAAGTACAGTCGTCATGTTGTTTGTGCGCTGCGCATGCACATGAGATACGTAGTGCCACCTGACGAACGGGAATATAAAATTCGATGTTGCTGTCACCTAATGACACCTGTAGAAAACACCAACTACATTTACCTGCCATCCCACAGAACTGTGTGGCTTACTTATTGACTCGTCTTCATTTAAAAAAAAAAAAAAAAAAAAAGACAGCTGATATGAGACAACTCATTTTGTGACAGGCAAAACATGACTAAAAGTATGTAACAAGTTTGTAGTAAGGACAGCTTATATGAGACATCACAATTTGTGGTGAGTAAAACATGTTTGTGACAAGACTGTAATGGACGCGTCTAACTGTTGCTACAACAAACCAGGTTCCTGGGTGCTACAATTCGCCGCCAAGTATGCCACCGCAAATATCTTTGCCTCCTCCACCTGGTCCTTCAAACTTTTAGGACAATAAGGGATGTTTAAGATGGTCGTCTCCGCACACTGGAGTCCTTCCCTCACAGTTCTTTATGGCAAAAGAAATAAGTACACTTTATCACTGACAAACATTTCTTCAACAATACATTGTATGTCATTTGTTCAGACTAGTGTTTATTATTTGTTGAATGTTTTTAACTCTTAGAATACCAAGTGGAGTAGCTTATCCGTCGTTTCAAATGTACCAAACACCACGTAAAGAGCTTAGACATCGCTTTAAGTTTACCACATACCAAGTAGAGTGGCTTAGACATCGCTTCAGATTTACCAAACACCAAGTGGAGTGGCTCCAGTAGCTCAAATTTGCCAAGTCCAGAAGAAGTAAACTATACTGTTGGTATTTCATTCAAGTATTTCTACAAGAGCCGTCTTCCTGGCCTAGGCGTTTAACGTCTTTCTCCGTAATCTCGTATACTCTCGTGAGTAACGTGACGTGCACGAGAATCGGTAGCGGTTCTCGCCGTGTCGGTAACTTAGAGTATGTGAGCCGGTCGCTCAAAAAGCAATGGCAGACTACTGAGCGTAATCTTGCCAAGATATCAACAATCAGCTGAAAGATGCTAATGTTGACAGCGATGTCCTGTAAAGGATTTGCGGGGAAAAAAAAATTCTACAAGTCTAGAAGACGTACACTGTATAGCTGGTATTTCAGTCAAGTATTTCTGCAGGTCACTTCTGGTCATCGATGTGCTGATGCGGGGTGGAATTGTCAGCTGGAAGTAATCGATGTGCTGATGCGGGGTGGAATTGTCAGCTGGAAGTAATCGATGTGCTGATGCGGGGTGGAATTGTCAGCTGGAAGTAATCGATGTGCTGATGCGGGGTGGAATTGTCAGCTGGAAGTAATCGATGTGCTGATGCGGGGTGGAATTGTCAGCTGGAAGTAATCGATGTGCTGATGCGGGGTGGAATTGTCAGCTGGAAGTAATCGATGTGCTGATGCGGGGTGGAATTGTCAGCTGGAAGTAATCGATGTGCTGATGCGGGGTGGAATTGTCAGCTGGAAGTAATCGATGTGCTGATGCGGGGTGGGATTGTCAGCTGGAAGTAATCGATGTGCTGATGCGGGGTGGAATTGTCAGCTGGAAGTAATCGATGTGCTGATGTGGGGTGCAATTGTCAGCTGGAAGTAATCGATGTGCTGATGCGGGGTGGAATTGTCAGCTGGAAGTAATCGATGTGCTGATGCGGGGTGGAATTGTCAGCTGGAAGTAATCGATGTGCTGATGCGGGGTGGAATTGTCAGCTGGAAGTCATATGAAGCAAAGAGCTTAACGTAGTTTTGACCAGCCCTGACCCGAGATTTAATGTCAAAAACTACCTTTTGACAAGTTGCGTACTGAGCGCGTGCATCTGGAGTTAAATCATGCTGTCCCGCGTCTTTGCTATTTGAAATCAATTAATGTTTCACTCAGAAAGAGTTACAGTAACTAACAGGGATAGAGTTGGGCACCATAACAACAATCTGGGGCTGAAAATAATTGTGATAGAGTTGGATAAAAATAAACAAGTTTGGGACTTGAAATACAAACTGGGACAGAGATTTTATACAATAGCACCAATGTGCACTGAGAATAACAACTGTGACAGAAGCGAAAGAAAGAAGCATGGGATAGGAAATAACAACTTGTATGAAGTTAGATTTAAAACATCAACAACAATCTGGAATTGGAAATAACAACTAGCGTACAGTTAGATGTACAGAAACAAAAACAATCTGGGATTAGACATAACAACTTGCATAAAGTTAGATATAAAAAATAGCAATCTGGGATTGGAAATAACAGCTTGCAAAAAATTAGAGGCCAAGGGTTTAACGACATCGCTCTTAATCCCGTATATCCACGTGGGGAAGACAGCAGCTGCGAGAATCGGCAGCGGTTCGCGCCGCACTGGTAACTTACGGGGATATGAGAACCGATCGATCAGAAAGCTCTGGCAAACTACTGAACGTAAAGCTTGCCTAGTTCATCAACATCAGCTGAAAAATGCTGGTGTTGACTGCAACGTCTTGCAAGAGATATGCAACATTAAAAAAAACAATAAAGTTAGAAAAATATTTTAAAAAAATAAAAACAATCTAGGATTCGAAAAAAAAAAAAACTTGCATAAAGTTAGATAAAATAAACAAAAACAAAAAACAAACAACAACAATCTGGGATTGGAAATAACAACTTACATAAAGTTAGATTTTTAAACAAAAAGCAACAATAATCGGGGATTAGAAATAACAACTTGCATAAAGATAGATTTTATTACAAATTACATACAGTTAGGTATAAAAACCAACAACAATAACAACAACAACAACAACAACAACAACAACAACAACAACAACAACAATCTGGGAGTGGAAATAACAACTAGCATAACTTAGTTAAAAACAACACCAATCCTGGATTGGAAATAATAAATGCATAAAGTTAGATAAAATAACACTTTGGGATTGAAATAACAAATAGCATAAAATGTGATAAAATAACTGACCGCAATTGGAAATAACAACTAGCATAAAGTTAGATATAATATGAACCATCTGCGACTGGAAATAACAACTTGGATATAACAGGTGGGAACAGCAGTAGATTGGTTGTTAAACGCTTGATTGCGCTGCCCAGTTGGGTACCTTGATGACTGTTTCTGCAAGTAAAGGCGCTCAGTGTAATACTAACGGCATCACACACCCACTGCTGCTAGGTGAATACAAATGGGTAGTAATACTGACGGCATCAACCACTGAGACTAGGTCTATAAAATATGGGTGTAATACTGACAGCATCACACACCCACTGCTGCTTGGTCTATAAAATATGGGTGTAATACTGACGGCATCACACATTCACTGCTGATAGGTTTATAAAATACTAGCTGACCCGGCCCGGCATCGCCCAACTCCTGGTGGGGAGCATCTCATTTAATTCATATAAGTAGTCATATAATTTCTCGTTCCCGTTCCCGACTGTCTGTCTGTCTGTCTGTCTGTCTGTCTGTCTGTCTGTCTGTCTGTCTGTCTGTCTGTCTGTCTATCTATCTATCTATCTGTCTGTCTGTCTGACCCGGCCCAGCCCATGGTGGAGAGCATCTCATTTAAATTATATAAGTAGTCATATAAGATCCCGTTCCCGACTATCTGTCTGACTGTCTGTCTGTCTTGGGTAAATGGAGGAGGGAGGAGGAAGAGGGAGGTGGAGGAAGGAAGAGGAGGGAGGAGGAGGGAGGAGACAGGAGGAATAGGGAGGAATAGGAGGGAGGAGGAGGGATTAGGAGGAGGTGGGAGGAGTAGTGTGGAGGAGGAGGCGAGGAGGAGGGAGGAGGAAGAGGGAGGAGAAGGAGGGAGGAGGAGAACGCAGGAGGAGAAGGGATCAGGAGGAGGAGAGGGAGGAGGAGGGAGGAGGAGGGAGGAGGAGGAGAGAGTAGGAGGAGGGAGGAGGCGGAGGGAAAAGGAAGAGGGAGGAGGAAGAGGGAGAAGGAGGAGAGAGAAGGAGGAGAAGGAGGGGGAGGAGGAGGAGGGAGGAGGAGGAATGTGAAGGGAGGAGGAGGGAGGAGGTAGAAGGAGGAGGAGGAGGAGGGAGGCGGAGAGAGGAGGAGGAGGGAGGAAGAGGGAGGAGGAGGAATGTGAAGGGAGGAGGAGGGAGGAGGTAGAGGGAGGAGGAGGGAGGAGGAGGAGGTTAGAGGGAGGAGGAGGAGGGAGGAGGCGGAGAGGGAGGAGGGGGAGGAGGGAGGAGGAGGAGGGAGGAAGAAGGAGGAGGAGGGAGGAGGAGTGATGAGGAGGAGGGAGGAGGAGAGAGGAGGAGGAGGAGGAGGAGGAGGGAGGAGGAGGAAGAGGGAGGAGGAGGAATGTGAAGGGAGGAGGAGGGAGGAGGTAGAGGGAGGAGGAGGGAGGAGGAGGAGTGAGGAGTAGGAGAGGGAGGAGGAGGAAGGAGGAGGGGGAGGAGGGAGGAGGAGGAGGGAGGAAGAAGGAGGAGGAGGGAGAAGGAGGGATGAGGAGGAGGAGGGAGGAGGAGGAAGAGGGAGGAGGAGGAATGTGAAGGGAGAGGAGGTAGAGGGAGGAGGAGGGAGGAGGAGAAGGGAGGAGGAGGGATGAGGAGGAGGAAGAGGGAGGAGGAGGAATGTGAAGGGAGGAGGAGGGAGGAGGTAGAGGGAGGAGGAGTGAGGAGGAGGAGGAGGGAGGAGGGAGGAGGAGGAAGGAGGAGGGGGAGGAGGGAGGAAGGAGGGAGGAAGAAGGAGGAGGAGGGAGAAGGAGGGATGAGGAGGAGGAGGGAGGAGGAGGAAGAGGGAGGAGGAGGAATGTGAAGGGAGGAGGAGGGATAGGGAGGAGGGGAAGAGGAAGAGGGTAGGAGGAAGAGTGGAGAGGAGGAGGGAGGATGTAGAGGGAGGAGGAGGGAGGAAAAGGGAGGAGGGAGGAGGAGAGAGGAGGAGGAGGGAGGAGGTAGGAGGAGGACGAGGGAGGAGGAGGGAGGAGAAGGAAAGAGGAGGAAGAAGGAGGAGGAAGAGGGAGGAGGAGGATGGAGGAGGGATGAGGGAGGAAGAGGGAGGAGGAGGAAGGAGGAAGAGGGAGGAGGAGGATGGAGGAGGGAGAGGGAGGGAGGGGAAGAGGGAAGAGGGTAGGAGGAGGATTGGAGAGGAGGAGAAGGAGGGAGGAGGAGGGAGGAGGAGGGGATAGGAGGAGGGAGGAGGCAGAGGGAGAAGAAGGAAGGAGGAGGAGGAAGGAGGGAGAGGAAGGAGGGAGAATGAGGAGGGGAGGAAGGAAAGGGAGGTGGAAGAGGAGGAGGAGGGAGGAGGAAAGAGGTAGGGGGAGGAGGAGGTAGAGGGAGGAGGAGGAGGAAGGAAAGGGAGGAGGAAGAGGAGGAGAAGGGAGGAGGAGGGTGGAGGGAGGAGGAGGAGGTAGAGGGAGGAGGAGGGAGGAGGTAGGAGGAGGAGGAAGAGGGAAGAGGGAGAAGAAGGGAGAAGGAGGAGTAAGGATGATGAGGGAGAAGGAGGCAGGAGGAGGAGGGGCAGGAGGAGGAGGAGGGATAGGAGGGAGAGGGAGGAGGAGGGAAGATGAGGGAGAGGGGGAGGAGGCGGAGGGAGTAGGAGGGAGGAGGATGGAGGAGGAGGGGAGAGGAAGAGGGAGAAGGAATAGGTAGGAGGAGGAGGGAGTCGGGAGAGGGATGAGAGGGAGGAAGAAGAGGAGGAGGGTGGAGGGAGGAGGTAGAGGGAGGAGGAGGGAGGAGAAGAGAGGAGGAGAGAGTTCGCCATTCCGAATTCATACTCGTCTAGTTCTTCCCTTCTACACGACTGTAGATAACTTCCTTACACATAAAAAGATGAATTGTTATTGATATTGCCGTGGCATGGAGGAATATCAGCAGCAGAGTTGATCCAAAAAACCAAAGACTGAGATCTACGGAGAGCCATGAACGCCTACGCCAGCCGGCACGGCACTTGATGATGATGATTGCCGTGTGACGATTCTGTGTAGTCACGTCATTTTCTTCCCTTTCCCTAGCGTTTTGGTTCGGGGATTCTTTCATCATCATCATCATATATTTACGTACGTATTTTGGGAGGGGAGGAGGGAGGAGGAGGAAGAAGAAAAAAAAACTATGACAGTTGACAGCTCTGGAATGAAAGGAAGGAGTGTAGAAAATTTCATCTCAATCGGATGGGCCGTTCGCGAACAAATAAAGGACATACATATTTACATACATACATATATACATATTTACATACATACACTTTGTTTTATAAATATAGATGGGTGTAACATTGACGGCATCACCCACCCACTGCTGCTGGGTCTATAAAATATGGGTGTAACATTGACGGCATCATACACCCACTGCTGCTGGGTCTATAAACTATGGGTGTAACACTGACGGCATCATCCACCCACTGCTGCTGGGTCTATAAAATATGGTTGTAACATTGACGGCATCATCCACCCACTGCTGCTGGGTCTATAAAATATGGGTGTAACATTGACTGCATCATCCACCCACTGCTGCTGGGTCTATACAATATGGGTGTAACACTGACGGCATCATCCACCCACTGCTGCTGGGTCTATACAATATGGGTGTAACACTGACGGCATCATCCACCCACTGCTGCTGGGTCTATAAACTATGGGTGTAACACTGACGGCATCATCCACCCACTGCTGCTGGGTCTATACAATATGGGTGTAACATTGACGGCATCATCCACCACTGCTGCTGGGTTCTATAAAATATGGGTGTAACATTGACGGCATCATCCACCCACTGCTGCTGGGTCTATACAATATGGGTGTAACACTGACGGCATCATCCACCCACTGCTGCTGGGTCTATACAATATGGGTGTAACACTGAAGGCATCATCCACCCACTGCTGCTGGGTCTATAAAATATTGGTGTAACATTGACGGCATCATCCACCCACTGCTGCTGGGTCTATAAAATATGGGTGTAACATGACGGCATCATCCACCCACTGCTGCTGGGTCTATAAAATATGGGTGTAACATTGACGGCATCATCCACCCACTGCTGCTGGGTCTATAAAATATGGGTGTAACATTGACGGCATCATCCACCCACTGCTGCTGGGTCTATAAAATATGGGTGTAACATTGACGGCATCATCCACCCACTGCTGCTGGGTCTATAAAATATGGGTGTAACATTGACGGCATCATCCACCCACTGCTGCTGGGTCTATAAAATATGGGTGTAACATTGACGGCATCATCCACCCACTGCTGCTAGGTCTATAAAATATTTGTGTAGCGCCACATGCCCAGTGCGAATTAAGGCGCACAAAAATATCCTCTACTGCACTGTTATTGTTTACTTATTACAGGTTAATGGTTGAATTGGTTGAGACACCAGTTCAGTCACATGTCTAGTGTCAGGTGTTACCAGTGAACGCATGCTGAGTCGCTTGATGTTTAGCGAGGTATAAACCAACGCATGGTGAGTTGCTGGTGTGTAGCAAGGTATAAGCCAACGCATGGTGTGTTGATTGGTGTGTAGCAAGTTATAAACCAACGCATGGTGAGTTGATTGGTGTGTAGCAAGGTATAAACCAACGCATGCTGAGTTTATTGGTGTGTAGCAAGTTATAAACCAACGCATGGTGAGTTGATTGGTGTGTAGCAAGGTATAAACCAACGCATGCTGAGTTGATTGGTGTGTAGCAAGGTATAAACCAACGCATGCTGAGTTGATTGGTGTGTAGCAAGGTATAAACCCATGCATACTGAGTTGATTGGTGTGTAGCAATGTATAAGCCCACGCATGCTGAGTTGATTGGTGTGTATCAAGGTATAAACCCACGCATGCTGAGTTGATTGGTGTGTAGGAAGGTATAAACCAACGCATGTTGAGTTGATTGGTGTGTAGGAAGGTATAAACCCACGCATGTTGAGTTGATTGGTGTGTAGCAAGGTATAAACCAACGCATAGTGAGTTCATTGGTGGTTAGTAAACTATAACCAACGCACGATGAGTTGATTGCTATTTAGTAAGGTATCTATCCATCATTTGCCATGCCGATAAGCGTCGGTGGTCATGTTTTGCCATCTCACTCGATCACCAGAGTCGTGGATCAGCTCCACTATGCCACGTGGCCAAGCCGTCCAGGTATTTACTTCTCGGTCTTCCCCTTGGTCTCTTCCCTTCGATCTTGCAAGTTGTCACCAAGTTCTCCAAGTCATTTCTTCTCATAATATGTCCCAAAAATGGTGACTGTCTACGTCTAATGACTATAATCAGTTTACGATCTTCATTTGTTTCTTGAAGGACTTGTTCATTGGCTTTTCTGTCTGTCTATGGTATTCTTTGCATTTTTCTCCGAAACCACATTTCTACAGCCATCAGATGTTTTTCAGCCTGACTGCTCATTGTCCACGCTTCACATCCATATAAAAGTACAGGTTCTATGTAGGACTTCAACACTCTTTTTCTCGTTTCACTTGATATCGTTTTATTGATCAATATGTATTTCATCTTGCAAAAGGCTGCCTTCGCAATGGCAATTCTTGTTCTAATCTCTTCAAGGCATCTCCCATCAGATGTTATGACTGTTCCCAGATAAATGTGAGGCATAACCAAGGCTTAATGAGCTGACTGGTGTTTAGTAAGGAATAAACCAACGCATTGTGGGTCACTTGTTATTTAGTGAACGTATAAATCAGAACAAACAATTGAAGCAAACATCTCTCTCAAAGCCATCTCAGCAAAATATAAAAGAACAGTAAATCAAACAACAAGAGATTGTTGGAGGGAAAAAACAGAAAACCTGAATTTTGACAGGGATGGAAACAAACTATGGAAACTAGTGAAAGCCATGAACAATGAAGGACCTAGAAACAAACAAATAACAATTAAACAAGGAAATGCCTTGCTTACAGGCAAAAAGGCTGCAAATGCACTAATGGAACACTATGCAAATGCAAACCACATTGATATTACAACCGAACAGAAGAAAGCAATCAAAGACAAACAGATACATCATAGAAATACAGAGACAGCAGCAGAATATATGATGGCAAATCTAACAATGGAAGAAATGGAACAGGCAATGAATACCCTAAAAAAGAAGAAATCACCAGGAAAGGATGGAATCACAAATGAAATGCTAATAGGACTAGGCACCAAGGCAAAGAAGAAACTACTAGCAGTCCTAAATAACAGCTGGAAGAGAGGAATAGTCCCACAGGCATGGAAGGAAGCTATACTAATACCAGTCCCAAAGAAAGGAAAAGACCTGGAAGAACCAAATGGCTATCGACCTATCAGTCTACTGAGCTGTGTAGGAAAATTAATGGAACGCATTATCAATGGCAGGCTAACATGGCATCTGGAAGAAAACAAACTCTTAAACACCACACCAAGCAGGATTCAGAAAATACAGATCCACTGAAGATCAAATAACCTATATAGCTCAGGAAATAGAGGATGCCTTCCAAGAGAAAAAGCACACACTAGCAGTCTGGATAGATTTAGAAAAAGCATTTGATAAAGTATGGAAGGAAGGACTGAAAGTAAAACTGCAAAACATGCATGTTTGTGGAAAAATGTATAAATGGATCAGCCACTACCTTGAGAACAGAACTGCCAGGACAAAAGTACAAGGACAAACAAGCAAAATGATGCTGCTGGAGCAAGGTGTCCCCCAAGGAGGAGTTCTTTCACCAACATTATTCCTAGCATATATAAATGACATCACAGAAAATTTTCCAGCCAGAGTACACACATCCTCCTTTGCAGATGACCTAGCCATATGCACATCTGAAGAATATATTAGTACAGCTAACCGCAGAATACAGCAAGCCTTATTAGCGCTAGAGGACTGGTCAAAATCATGGCTAGTGAAGATAAGTGAGGAGAAAACAACATGCACAGTGTTCTCCCTCTCAAATAAAACTCAGCAACCTAAGGTGGTATTGAATGGAAAAATATTGCGCCATGAAGAAAATCCAAACTATCTAGGAGTCACCTTTGATCGTCGCCTGACATGGAAGACACAGGTTGAGAAAAATCGAACAAGAGCAAGGCAGAGAATGGCAATCATGAAAAAGCTTGCTGGTACAACGTGGGGAGCAGATGAGAAAGTTCTCAAGAAGTTATATACTGGACGGGTGAGGCCAGTACTGGAATATGGCATTGCAGCTTGGGCAACAGCAGCTAAGTCAAATTTTAACAAAATAAGTAAAGTCCAAAACCAAGGAATGCGAATCATAACTGGAAGCCTGAAGACAACGCCTATTAATGAACTAGAAAAGATCACTTGTTTACAACCAATGCAGGATAGAAGAGATAGCAGAGCCCAGCAACAAGCAGAAAAATTTAGAAGATTGATAGACCACCCTATGTATAAAAGGTTTAGTGGTTTTGGAAAGGAAAGACTGAAGCGTAGCAACTTTGTAGAAACTGCAAAACGAAAGATTAGGGCAGATCCTATACTTAACATATCAACAGTCAAACCCATTTACAATGCACACAAGTTCCCAGCTTGGAGACAGCAGCAACTGCCTGAGATGATAGAAAACATTCCTGGTATTGAGAAAAAGAACACTCAGCATGAAACCGAAAGAAGAGAAATAACCCTAAACTACATAAAAGAACATTACCCAAGCAGCAATTGGACCCATGCATATACAGATGGATCAGCCAAAGATTCAATAGAGAATGGAGGAGGAGGAATTCTCCTAAATTTAAAAAATGGAGTGAAAAAAACACATTCAATGGCAACTGGAAAATTTTCAAGTAACTTCAAAGCGGAGGTAGAGGCTTTGAAAACTGCAGCAGAAATGCTCCTGATGGAGGAAAATAAAGAGAAGCAAATAGCTATCTTCACAGATGGAAAGTCAGCTGTCTCAATACTCAAGAGCAATAACAGCACAGAACTAACTGACCTAAGAGCAGCACTCCATGGTCTATGCCAGAAATCCAAAAAAGTTGTAATACAGTGGATCCCATCACATTGCAGTATACCTGGAAACGAAGAGGCTGACAGACTGGCAAAAAGAGGGCGGACGACTACCACAGCCTGACATAGACATAACCTATAATGAGGCAAAGAGGTTGATAAAAAGCACTTATAGAACCAAATGGGAATCTGAGCATCCAGGCCATCAGAAGGATGATGCATATTACAAACTCGACCGAAGAGAACAAGTAGCAATCTTCAGACTCCGCACAGGACATAACAGGCTGAAATACCACTTGTTCAATAAACTAAAGATAGGAGATACTGATGAATGTAATTGTAGAACTGGAAAAATGACAGCAAAACATTTGCTGCAGGATTGCCCAACGTATGCAGAACAGAGAAAGATATTTTGGCCCACACCTGCTTCATTTGAGGACAAGCTCTATGGAGATATCAACAAGCTCAAGTTGACCGCAGCTTACTTTAACTACATACAGGTTGACATTTAAAGGTGCATGAAGACTCAGAGGCATGAAATGAAATATTGCTTGGATAGCAAATCCATTATGTGGAAAGTCCAAATCGAAAGCTCGCTGTGTGGGCTTCATAAAAGGTGGAAAAGTGTCCTAGTGGCACGAAATGGAATATTGCTTGATAGCAAATCCATTACGTGGAAAGTCCGAATCAAAAGCCCATTGTGTGGGCTTCATAAAAGGTGGAAAAGTGTCCTAGTGGCATGAAATGGAATATTGCTTGGATAGCAAATCCATTACGTGGAAAGTCCGAATCGAAAGCTCACTGTGTGGATGTCATCTGCAGACTGCATACTTCTGGTTTCCGGAAGAACAGCCTATGGTGAACGGAAGGCCCAATATACGGAAGTGAGGCTAAGCAGCCATGTGCAGGACGTGACGATTCCTTGGGTGAGCCCAGTACCAGAGCGCTATGTATCGGCTCTGCAAGTATGGAAGCCTCCTTGGATGGCGGGGAATGCCCATGGTCTGCCCCTGCCTTCCCTTGAGGGCTGACCAGGATCTTTGGCTGTTCTATATGGACCAGCTGGGATGGGGGATAACACCACAACAGTGAGAGTCAAACGTCCTAAGAAACCCCCGGGAAGGTTAACCCGGTCAACAAATGCCCGCAGAAGTCGGATGTGTCGGCCTAACGGCGCAAGAACGCAGCTCTGCTGTAAACAGGCACAACGCTATCACATCCGGAAAAAAACTCCGGATGAACGAAGAAGAAGAAGAAGAACGTATAAATCAACGCATGCTTAATTGCTAAGTTTTTATTTTGTTTGTACTTTTTTATTTTGTACAGGGCGTCGCAGTCAACACCAGCATTTTTCAGCTGCTGTTGATGTACTAGGCAAGATATACGCTCAGTAGTTTGCCATTGCTTTCTGAACGACCGGCTTCCATACCAACACATTATAACACAGCGCGACACGGTCTGTGCACAAATCGGTCGCAGCTGAGTTTCGAACGCCTGGAAAGCGGCTCACGAACCGCGTTCGCAAGCCCTTGGCCACGGAAACCGGCTAAGTGTTTAGCAAAGTTTAATCCAACGCATGCTGAGTCACCAGGTGTTTTGTAAGGTATAAACCCACCAGCAAAATGTATCATCTCATCATCATCATCAAGTGCACACACACCACCGTTTTAACACCCTGCATTTTACTATACACACCATCATGATGACACACTACAATTTACTGCATACACTCTATTATGATCACACACTACAATTTACTGCATACACTCCACTATTAACACACACTACAATTTACTGCGTACACTCCACAATGATCACACACTACAATTTACTGCATACACTCCACAATGATCACACACTACAATTTACTGCATACACTCCACAATGATCACACACTACAATTTACTAAATACTCTACCGTGTTCACACACTAAAATTTACTACACACACCACCACCATGTTCACACACTACAATTTACTACACACACCACCACCATGTTCACACACTACAATTTACTACACACACTCCACGATGTTCACACACTACAATTTACTACACACACCACCACCATGTTCACACACAACAATTTACTACACACACTCCACGATGTTCACACACTACAATTTACTACACACACCACCACCATGTTCTCACACAACAATTTACTACACACTCTACCATCTTCACACACCACAATTTACTACACACACCACCACCATGTTCACACAATACAATTTACTACACACACTCCACGATGTTCACACACTACAATATACTACACACACCACCACCATGTTCACACACTACAATATACTACACACACCACCACCATGTTCACACACAACAATTTACTACACACACCACCACCATGTTCACACAATACAATTTACTACACACACCACCACCATGTTCACACAATACAATTTACTACACACTCTACCATCTTCACACACTACAATTTACTACACACACTCCACGATGTTCACACAATACAATTTACTACACACACTCCACGATGTTCACACAATACAATTTACTACACACACTCCACGATGTTCACACAATACAATTTACTACACACACTCCACGATGTTCACACAATACAATTTACTACACACACTCCACCATCTTCACACACTACAATGTACTACACACACATTAGCATGTTTACACACTACAATTTACTGCATACAGCTCAACGTGTTCATACACGACACTTGACTACACACAATAACTTACCCACACGTGAGACCGTACTTGTTTACTCCTTCTAGGCATTTTTCCGCGTCACAATTGGGACCTGGTGACAGTAGCAAAGAGACTGTTAGACACGTTAATGCAGTAAATATTAAACAGTGGAGATGTTTTAATGTTATTAAGGGAATAATTAGGAACAAAAGAGAAAGCAGAGGCTGCAGCAGGATATAATAATATGAACTGGAAACAATTAGATATATTTAGCTCCTGCGAAAAGAAGAGACTTACTAAACACAGACACAATGCACATTTACATACCTTACACGTTAAGAAAATCCATCCTACAACGGTGAACAACCACGTGTGACTTATCCAAAACAACAGAAGTATTCAATAAATATATAAAATGAAATAATAAAATAACAAATAAGTACAAAAGGACAACACAGAACGGCCGAAGTTTCGATTCTAAGAATCTTTGTCAAGGACAGGACAACACAAATAGATGAACAATGAAAAACAAGAACAACAAAATAACGCGACTACTCGCAAATATGGCAGTTGTGCCGGCATTGAATACTTCTGATTATTTTGGATAAGTCACACGTGGTTGTTCACCTTTGTAGGATGGATTTTCTTAACATGTAAGGTATGTAGATGTGCATTGTGACTGTGTTTAGTAAGTCTCTTTTTTTTCGCAGGAGCAAAATACACCTAATTGTTTCCAGTTCATAAGGGAATAATTAGTACACTAAATGGGGCATGCCACAATCTGTTATATGGCAGTCTCACACATATCTCATATAATATTTTTTTTTCTTCAGACTCAAACGTCTGGATGTATTCATGTACACAATTCTACATTTATTCATGTACACAATTCTACATTTATTCATGTACACAATTCTACATTTATTCATGTACACAATTCTACATTTATTCGTGTACACAATTCTACATTTATTCAAACACAGTCATGTCATCTTCTTCTGGAACATCGTCATAACTCTCCAAATCCCGAATTCCGGCCTGAATTTCTTGTGACTCCATTTCCTGGAGAAATATTGGTCCCAGTCTCTCATATTCAGCAATAAACCTTTCCTTAACTGAATATTTCTTCATCATACATCCTGCTCATAGTGCATTGGTAACTTTATTTCACATGAGTGACGTAATTAATTATGAACTACATCCGTTCATTATCAATTGCGCACCAGTGGTGTCTGTACTCCGACTGGTCATTCGGCAACACGTCTCTCATTGTAGCTGACGGTTTAACTAGTGCTTATTTTAGGGGCAGGTCTTATATTACAAGCATCCTGAAAAATCGTGCTAGGGCTTATTATAAGGGCAGGTCTTATTTTAGGGGAAACACGGTAGAAGTCTGCCTGACCTTTCCCTCCATGCTCTGAACAAACGAACTTTATTTTAAAAGGGTTAAGAATTGGGCACGCAGGTCCGTCTTACATTCTGCCCTTCTATCACTCACTTTCATACATTGTTACATTCATACATCTTTCAAGGCTAACAGAGAGCAGCAACAATATAAATGGCTAGGGTTTCATTATTATTATTATTTCTATTATTAAGGGGAAGGTAATCCGTACTGAGATAGTGTTCGAATAGTTTGCGATTATATATATAGGGATTGGTAATGTCTTTGATTTCTTGTGGAAGATTGTTCCACAGCTGAGCTGCAGAGTACGTTAAGCTTGTTTTGTATAAGTCAATCCTAGGCTTCGGAATGTGTAATATATTCAATCGTTTACGGTGTCTAGCATTATATTTAAATAATGGCCAAAGTTAATTTGGGGCATTCCGATATAGGATTTTGTGAATTAGTTTGGCCTTATTGAAAAGCAGGCGGTGGTAGTAACTGAAGGCGCTTATGCAGGCTAGGATTGTCAGATAAGTGTTTGCTATAAATTAAACTCATGGCCCGTTTCTGGAGTGAGTAAAGTTGCTTGGTGCTTGAATTAGAACAACCGTCCAAGATTGTAGAGCAGGAGTCAAAATGTGTCTGTATGTGAGAAGTATAGAATATTTTCCTTGTGTCCACATCAAGGACATTTTAATTTTGGCGAGTTAGGTAGACTTTTTTCGCTGTTTGCTTAATGAGTGCTTGAACGTGGGAATTAAAGGTTAGCTTTCTATCAATGATTAGGCCTAATGTTTTGTGCTCAATAGACAGTTACTTAGTTAGTTAGTTAGTCGACAGATCATCCTCATTGCTTATCGAACCATTCAGTCCATAAGTGCTCGGATCCCCTCCTCAGCAAATCCCGCAACGCCTAGCGGCTAACGACACCAGTTCTGTGTTGGTTTATCAATCTTCTTTGGCTTCCTGCGTAGTGTTCTTGTTTGGCCATTCCTCTTTTAATTTGCTGTTCTCGCAGTCTGGCCATGGTTGTAGATTCACAGTCATCACTTGGTTCACGCAAAAGTCTTACTTCTCGTAGAGCATTCAGAATGTCAGCCTGGTCCATGGCGCGTCCGCCCTCCACCGTAGCCTCACCTGCGAGCTTGTCAGCCCGCTCATTTCCTTGTACTCCCGCATGTCCTGGCACGAAGATGAAACTAATCTTTGCCTGTCGAGACCGCTCCAGAGACAGCAACCATTCTCTTCGGATGCACCCTACCTCTATCCGCTTGATCATGTTCATTGAGTCGCTAAGGAAACATGCCCTAGTGAATGTCTGTGTCTCGAGCCATGTTGTTGCTTTACTTACTGCCATGACTTCATAATCAGGCTACTTGTGGTTTCAGTGAAAGCACCACAGTCCTCCACAATTCTCCCACCGGCCCAATTTGTGTAGATGACAGCATCACCATCTAGCGAATTCTCGAAAATCAACGCTTGTACTTCAGCCTCCACAGCAGCCGGATTTTCTTGTTTGCATTTTCTATCTAGTGGATGTAAACTGAAAAGGATGTGCAGAAATCTGTTGGCACTTGTACCCACTCCTCGCCAGGTTCTAGGTCCTCAAGTGAACACACATGTTGAAAAATGTCTTCGGCTTGACCCATCCACGACCGTCCTCTTTTTAACCTGCTGCATTTCACCTTCATAATTTCAGTATGCAGTGGATGTTGTGTGTTTGCGTTAACTCTGAGAGAAGCGCGTGCTCTGCAAACTTGCATTCTCTCTTCAATGGTTGGAAAATCAAGAAGGTAGCGCATCGCCTGCATGCTGTATCTCTTGTACATCCAAAATTAATGCGCATAGCTTCATTCTGTATCCTTTCCATCCTTGCTATCTGCTTACGGCTGAGAGTCAGGATTGTCATTGCATACTCAAAAACAGACATTCCCAGCCCCTCGTACAGAAGACATAGATGGCGCTGCTCACAGTTTGCTGTCGCCATCACTCGCATCGCAGCCAAACCCCGCTTGATCTTTGTTATCACCTGGTCTATGTGCTCATTATAGCAAGGCTTCGATCAAACCGTATCCCCAGGTAATTCATTGCCTGCGTTCTTTTCACCGTCTCTGAACACAGCTTTACAGTTGGTGTTGGAGTGTTGACAATATGATTATTCAACGAAAACCATGTCACTGTTGCCTTTGTTGGGTTGACCATTGCCCCAGCTTCATCACACCAAGTACTTATGCGATTGAGTTCGGTTTGTAGTTCCACAGCAACCTGATCTCTATCCTTACCCTGGCGATACACTAAAACATCGTCGGCATATGACAATGTCCTACCAGGTCCAGTGATCTGCTCCCTGGTGATTCTCACTGTGTAGGCGTTGAATAGTACCGGAGATAATGGTGATCCCTGTGGTAGGCCAGGATATATTGTTGTTGGTTCCGAAGTCCAACTGCCACATTTAAAAACTGTTTTCCGTCGAAAGAGGGTTGCAGCGATCCAACTAAGGAGGAATTAATTTATTTTAAGTTCAAGAAGCTGAAGCATTAAAAAATCCAATGGTACTCTGTTGTACGCGTCCTCAAGATCAATCGCAGCAGCAAAGGTTTCAATGCCTGAGTGGAAACCTTCATAGACATCATGGGCAAAAACTGCTGCATTCGTCCAGGTTTCTCTTTTTGGACGGTACCCATCCAGGGTAGGTGGGAAAACACCTTGCCTCTCTAGCTGGCTTGATATTTTCCTGGCAATTAACTTCTCCAGCAGCTTGCCTATTGTATTCTTCACGGTTATGACTCGATATCCTTAAATTTGTGTGTGATCTTTGCCAGGCTTCGGCAAGGGAATCAGATAGCTGTGTAACCACTCCTCCTTGATGCTAGCACTCCCTATACTGTTGTTGTACATGTCTGCTAGTTTCTCTAGCTCGTTGTCTGTACACCTATTGATGTCGTCGTATCTTATGCCATCAGACCCTGGAGTGCTGTTTTTTGATCGTCGAAGCACAGCGTTGATTTCTTTCACTGTCACCGTGTCTTCATCCGAAGTGTTTGTGCTTGTGAAATTTTGTGCTCAATTACACTTTCTATTGGCATGTTATCGATGTGAAGTTGAAGTGATGTGTGTGAATTTAGAGTTTGAAGTCTGTGTCTGGTTGTTAATAACATTGATTTTGTTTTAGTGATGTTACTTTGCATACGGTTTGCATAGCTCCATCTAACTACATTGTTTACTTCTTATTGCAAAGACCACTCCAGCAAATTACAGTTTTCCGCTTTTGTATACAGTGTACAGTCGTCTGCAAATAGATCGCAGGACGACGAAAGATGCAAAGGTAGATCGTTAATATATATGGCAAATAATAGAGGGCCAAGAATAGAGCCTTGTGGTACTCCAGTATTGAAGGTAGTGATTTGAGACAGAGATTTATTATGTGATACTACTTGCTTTCTGTTTGATAGAAAAGATGATATTAGAGTGACTACATTAGTGCCAATTTTAATTGTCTTTCATCATCATCATCATCATCAAGTGCCGTGTCGGCTGGCGTAGGCGTTCATGGCTCTCCATAGATCTCGGTCTTTGGTTTTCTGGATCAACTCTGCTGCTGATATTCCTCCATGCCACCGTCTCAATCCATCCAGCATCACTTCTCTTGGTCTACCTCTGCCTCTCTTCCCCTCGATCTTTCCAGTTGTTACTATGTTCTCCAATGCCTCTCTTCTCATCACATGACCGAGGAAAGCTGTTTGTCTCTGTCTTATTGTTGTATATAATGTTCTAGTTTTATTAGCCTGTTTCAGGCAGTCGTCGTTAGTTACTCTGGCAGTCCAAGGAATTCGCAACATTCGTCTCAGGAACCACATCTCTGTTGCTTCTAATTTCTTCTTAATTTGTTCATTTACATTCCAAGATTCACTGCCATACAGCAAAACTGGTTCTACATAGCATTTCAGCACTCTCTTTCTTACATTCAGTGATAGTGACTTATTGCATAAGATACTCCTTATTTTCTGAAATGCGGCTTTTTCCTGCCCTATTCTGCTCCTAATCTCTGTTGTACATGTTCCATCTGATGTTATAAATGCCCCTAGGTATCTAAAATTATCAACTTGGTTAAGGATTTTCCCTTCTATTCTATGTCACATTTTGGTGTCACCATTTTCTTTGATAATTGTCTTTAGTTTTTTAAAATTAAAATAACAAGGTCGATCATATCGAATGCATTCCTGAAGTCAATTAACACATTTCCCTGATGTTGTTTATATTCTGGTGCCAATTTTCTATCATGTTTATTAGGGCCGTATGGCAAGAATATTTTGGTCGAAATCTTGATTGACTGTCAACAATAAGCTTGTTGCGATCTAAATACTGTAACATTACTTTATTGATGTGTATTTCTAGTGGTTTAGATAGTGATGATAGTAAGGAAATGGGTCTGTAATTGTTCGGGAGACCATTGTCCAATGAACCAGGTTTATGAAGAGGGTACACTTTAGCGATTCTGAGAGCTGCTGGGAAGTGGCCTTTGGTGAGACACTGATTATATACATAGGTTAGTGATATACAGACCACTGGTGCAGCACAACGGAGAATCCGGTTGCTGATTACATATAACTCAGATGAGGTTGTGTTTTTTTAGTTTACTGAGGTAAGTGAATACTTCAGTGATTGTCATTAGCGGTATGTCGGAAAGAATATCTCGGATGCATCTATTCTCGCACAACAATGACAATATGGATAAGTTGCAAGGAGAATTTGGAATTGAAGCCTTCAACTGGTCTATATTGGTTTGAAAAAAAAAAATTACTTAATTGGTCGCATGTAATATGATTTGATGGTAAAGAATTTGGGAAGTTGTACTGGTTTGTCAGTGTGTTAATTGCCTTCCATATATTCTTACTATTTGTTTTATCCATTACTAAATTCTTAAAGTAATATGGTATATTGAACTTTGTTTCTAAGACTACCGTATGTGCTTAGATCTCGCTTTTCATGTGCTTTATCTCTGTCTCTCATAATTTCAAGTATTTCCTGGGTGATCCAAGGTGGTTTGAAGTGATGTTTTACTCGAACTTCCTTGATTGGCACATGTCTATCAAACACATCAATAAAGGTCTTCATCCAGAATTTCAGAGCATCATTCGGGTCAGGAAGTTGATACACATTGCCTAGAGGTGAACTGAGCAAGTCCTGTAAAAATGCGTTTGGTTGAAATTTTTGTAACTTCTATATTTTAAACTTATGTGTTTATGTTTAGGAGTTGTAATTCCTTTTTAGACCACGTGCAGCACATTGGGTAGTGATCGCTCATTGCACAATTGGGCACGATGCTTTCTATGATGTTGTCTGAACAAGTTACATAAATGTGATCTATGGGTGTTGAGGATGATTTTGTTACTCTAGTAGCTTGTTGTACTATTTGTTGGAAATCGTTTGAAGAAATTATATTTCCACATATTATGTTGGATTTGTTGGTGTCAATGTTAAATTCTCCGAGTAGTATAATTTCCTTCCCGGAAGCGAATACCACTTCCATCATAGTAATGAAGTTTTCGTACCAGTCGTGACCAGCGCTGGGATTTCGATAGAGATAGCCAATTATCAGAGGTGTGCGGTTTTGAAGTGTTAGTTCTACTCAAATACATTCTATTTCGCAAGTTTCAAAGCTAGCCTACGGTGAACATTTAGTAAATTGGAAGCATAGGCTGCCATACCTATCTCTTGTTTCCTACAGGGATATCTTTTAAACACTTTATACCCTTTGATAGAGATGTCCTCATCTGAAATGTTTTCGTTTAATCTACTTTCACTAAGGCCGAATAAATGAAAATTTTGATTAAGAATAAAAGAAAACACTGGCAGTTTATTAATTAGGTGGCATATGTTTAAGTGTCCAATACGTATTCCTGACTTACTGACCCAGTGTTGCCATTTCTCAGACATTTCACTCATGGAATGAGTGTAAATTAGTCAAAATTAAGCAAAAATGCTAGATCATTAAAAAATTTACAATAACATTAAGTTACAAAATTCCAGTAATATAAATCGATATGCAAATGACAATATTATAACGATTCAACTAATGAGATAAAAAAAGATAATGCAAACACAAAACAAAACGAATTAAAACTATGAACATACAACAACTAATTAACTAGAAATAACTATTTCACAAGCTAAGTAACCAGCTGTTATCCAAAAGAACGAATGAATGACTATACAAGTTAATGTTTCTGTTTAAAATTGGGTATCCCACATGGGAAATAAACGTTAAACAATAAGCGCTTAAAGTTCAGTGAGGAAGCTCTGTTGCTGGTATTAATGCTTATAGTGTTCAGTTTTTAATACATATCCTATCTCACAGGTCTGTATTGTAGGGACATCATAAGGGCTTGATTCAGTGTGGCAGGACTAAATTGCATCAAGTATAGAATTTCTGGACTCAAATGATACGGAACCTGTATTTGGCTGCTAGGTGGCGCATTGCTGGCGTTAACTTGGTGATGCGGAGCCTCTTGTTGTCTGCTATGAGGCCCATTGCTGTCTTGAGCTTGGTGTGCCAAAGTAGTATTACCGCCTGTCACATAAATGTGTCATTCATCCACATTCTCAGTCCCTAAAAACAATTGCTAATTGTTAACGGAGTCCCTCCTGATAGAATAGTTATTTTTAGACAGAATGTTCGAGAACGGAGCGGGGTATACCAAAGGCGAAAGCTATTTGATTGGTTAATGCTAGACTAGGCTAGGCTAGGAATGTTATCTTTCTGGGCCAGGCAGGACCTATAGCTTAAGAGTTGTAGTTTTGAATCCATCCAGACCGGTCTTGTTTACAAGATGTGGTGTTATTTTCCGCCCTAAGTAATTTCCTCTGTCTCAGGTACGCCTTAAATCATTTTAAAATGTTGTGGCTATGCCTAGTGAAGTAGAAGAATAACAGGGTATTGGTATGAGAAATGTAAACATTAAATGAATGCTTCATTGAGAGGTTTTTGCTGAATGTGATTTCTGTCAGGCTGCCGTATGCAAATCACTGATACTTCCTGACTGTGCCTATAATTCATATGCTATGAAAATTATGCGGTATGCCTGACGTCTGTATATCACTCTCAGAGCCTATCTGCATTATTATGCTTCATCGAACTTCCCTGTGAATGCATATCATCGCACACTCTGGATTGACTGTAGTAATCCTATTGAGAGTCTATGTCTTATCACCTCTGTGGTCAGAACGTGTGATATAACATGTCATCTTTTCCCTGTAAATGCTGAGACTGTTTGAAGAATTGAGATGTGTGTTTTATGAGTACCATCTCCAATGAAACGAAAGACGCCTTATTATATTCATATGTTTGCAGGACGCAATTTTCCGCCACTATTCCTGTGAGTAGATGGTGGCTATTTTTCGTTCATGAGAATTGCCAACGACCCTCTTAGGGATTTGCCTTGAATGCCCTTTTTCTCTGAATGAGGCACTTGTTCTTTTGCAACATTGATTGGTTTTCGAACTGCGTTCAGTAAAGGACCATATAAGTTTGAACCGTGGCTATGTTTGTTGAATATAGATCTGGTGGCTCAGGACACGTTTCAGGGAAAATGACATGTTTTTCATGTGTGTATTTTTTCACATGTGAATATTGATTATGATCATTGCCTCACCTGCTGTGGAAAATATAATGGTACCCAGTAGGGATGGAGCGAATGATGTGTTGGTGATGTAAGATAGCACTTGTGAATTGAGTCTAGTCTGAGAGAGGGGAGGATTGGCAGTGCAGTGTGAGTGTGGATGGGATGAGACATTCATATAACTTAGTACCACCAATGGGTTTATTCAATGTAGATTTGCTATCTGTCACATGATATTACATATTGCCTAATGCAGTTGTAAAGAATGCCTGTCTCCCATCTGTCTCATATCTGCCTCAGGATGTTAATTCAGCAGGAGTGTCTCATGAAATCTACCTCATGACACTTGTCTCAGGGTATCTGTCTCATCATGCAGTCTGAGGTGGCCTGTCTCATGAAGAGTAAATTAAGATGTCTGTCTCATAATGACCAAGTCTCTTGTGGTCTGAGTCTGGTGAGAATTCTATCTATACAGGTACCTTGTCATGCTGTTGATTGTGTAATGATGTCCCCAACTCTACAAGAGATCTCAGTGTCTATCACCAATATGGGGTGAATATTGCAACTATATCACCCACTGCCATCTGAGTAGAATACACTCCATAACCAATATGAGGGGATTGATGCTTGAACATCACCCTCTATTCTCTTCTCCCCATTTTCCTGAACAATCCTCTATGTTTGTTGTTTATGACAATTGATTTCCATACAAATGTATACAAAGTCTTTTTATTTGTTTGCATCAACAGAGGAAGGGAATGGAGGGAGAGGCCCTTTTTATTCAGGACACCCAACCGGGAGTCTCTGACTCAAACCTTGACTCCTTAGAGAACTCCAGGGACCTACACAGAATATATGGGCTGATTGACCAGCCTAAATCTTCAAAATATGGCATACAGAGTCAACAGGTGCAGGAAAGTAATACGATATTCTTCACAGAACCGCCTGACTTCAGTTTGTCTCAACCAGGCCCATGGAAGTTTACCACTGTGTCCCTATGGAACTCTCACCTTGTTCTGGAATCCAAAAGTGCTGGTGTTTCTCAGAACTACTTGTCTACCTCAGCCCAAGTTATAACTGTGGGTTATTCAGGAGCAAGGAAAGTCATCTTTATCCCCATTTTCAACTTGGATATTTGGTGCAGTCCAACAAGGAGTGTCAATCTTTATCCCCATTTTCAACTTGGATATTTGGTGCAGTCCAATAAGGAGTGTCAATCTTTATCCCTATTTTCAGCTTGGACATAGGGGTAGTCCATACTTGGTAGCTTGGATTTAATCCTATTTTGAACCTTTTGGTGTGATGGACTGTTGTTGTAGAATGCTATTGAGTGCTGGATCTCTATCCATTATAACTGGGTGATCTTCAGAACTTTGTGAATACACGAACGGAGCTTTACCTTCCCATAGCAGGAGGAGTGGAACTCACCATATGATGGACCCCAGGTGTCAGCTTCACAGACAGTCTAGTCATTACCAGGGTTCCTGTTTGAACTTATTTCTTCAGAGATTGCTTCACCAGAGGAGAGTACTTGTCTGGGAGATTACATTAGGTGTCTACTACATGGGACCTTACCTAACACCACTACTGGTGGCGTCAGGATTATCAAGGACCATAACTAGTTTTACTTGTGTATTGCCCAGTACTTGTGACTTTCTTTTCCTCAGGGAACAAATGAAGAAATATACTTCTATTAGATCAGTTAGTAGTGGAGGAGAAGGTTTTGGAGAGGTGTGAGTTGGAGGAGAGATGTTGTTCTTTTTTGGGTTGGGAATTTGAGGGTTGTTTGGGGAGGAATCTGGGTGTTGTCACTTGAGTATAAACATGCATATAGGTAAAATTGAGGTGTATGATATACCATGTGTAACCTGGGTCTTCACTGGACCCCACTAGTCCCAAATAAAGGAAAGGGAGGTTAAAAGCTGTTTTTGAGACTATTTCATTGTGTGTGCCTGTCCCTTTGGTGTGGAAACATACCATTGTGAATGTCTGGTCCAGCTTTTGTTGTGAGAACATATTATTGTGAATGTCTTGTTCAACCTTTGTGGAGTGCAGCTCTTGTGGATGTTTTGTGCAACTATGTGAAGTATCTTCCATTGTTGATGTTTGGTCATCTATTGTTGAGTCCAGAAGTCTAATTGTCAAATTGTCAAGTGTCACTTGTGCTACAAATTAATGTTAGATCCACATGAGGTTGGCAGAAAGCATACAGTTAACAATATTGAGGAGGGAACATGTTCCTCTGTTGCTGTGGCAAATTGCCAGGATCTATATCTATATATATCTATATGTCTTATAGAGGAACCTTTCATTCTATAAATTCTGTGTATCAACTCAACTTTGTCTGAGATTGGCACAGTGGGGGTTTCGAGCCAAAAATTATATTGTTCCTCTTAAGGGCAGCGCGGGAATGATTTCATCTTATTAGTGATGCCCTAGACAACGTGCTATATCAATCCCTTATCTATCACATCTGGATATATTTATACAGACCTCACTCCAAGGGGGCCTTGTATATTTTCACTAAAATCCTCACACCGCCTTACGTGTGTGTCGCTGTTTGCAGCGAGGGATCCTTGCAAGTGGATGGAGGGAAATTTTCGTGGTAGATATTTCCTTAACGTGTGAGGGTGTGGGTAGGAAGAATAGGTTGATTTAATTTTGGTAGCATGCGTGCATCTTGAATGGCAGGAGTTCGGGGGTCAGACTCCCGCAGACGTTTATCTTGGGTTATGGCGGTATTTCGCATAGCCTGGGAGACTCGTTCTTCAGTAATCAATATCCGTCGTGTGTGTGCGTATGTGTTGGTCGTGTGTTGTGCCCTTTCTGGGTATTTGATATTTTTAGAAAGAAAACTACTACCTAATGTGGATGTGTAGATTTGGTCTCTGTACAGTTTTTTCTTTGGCGCGCCTGTCTGCGATGTAAATAATGGTGTGTTGTTGATGTAGTGTCATTATACGGATTACAAAATTTCTCTAGGGTATTGTTGTTTATGTCGGCTAGTCGACACTGGAACTTGGTGGTATGATGGAAGAGACATAAACTTTAGAATTGGGAAAATTAATGTGTAATGAGTCTAATAGTTTTCGTATCTGAAAAATGGTGATAATTTGATTTCTCATTGTGTCAATTATTCCTATGTGAATTGTAATCCTCTTAACGTTTGCGTTAATTTCCATTCAACGAATACTCTCTGTTAGACTGACTACCCCTGCACCTGGAAGTGGAATTGTTGTAGCTATTTCCGTGTGTGATGAGGACATACGATCACTGTATATGCCTTTCATCAAGGAGTCGCCAAATATCATGTGGGTGCAGTCAGTTGGTGGTCTCTGTATTTATAGGCTTCTGGAACATCTTGAACGTTGTTTCTGCCATTGATAATTATCCGGCTGTAAACTGTCTTCTTGCAAGTTACCATCTGTTTCTTTAATAGGCCTGTTGTCTGTCTTTTACCAATTGCTCTTTTGGTACTTCAAATCAATTGCTGACTTTTACTTCGATGGGATGCTGTGGAATGACGTTGTCTATTTGTTGATGTGTATTCTTTGGCTGTATTGTTGGCGCTTCTAGGGATGGCTGTGTTGTTTTAAAGCTGTCAGTCTGTGCTGCCTGATCAATAATTGGCGCGCGTTTTAAAGTCTCAATGGTGTGTTTCAGTACACCATTTTCCTCTCTCAGATGTTTTTCAGGCTGTCTTCGCCATGGCGATTCTTGTTATAATCTCTTCAAGGCATATCCCATCAGATGTTATCACTGTTCTGAGTGGAGTCTAGACCCAAACTGGCTCTACTATGAGCACGTCTCCCCAGGTATGTCTACTCCATTTGTTCAACTGCACTTCCCGACTGTTTCCATATATTCGTCTCTATATCTATCCATCCATTCATCCATCATGTGCCATGCCGGTAAGGGTGGGCGGTCATCTTTTGCCATTTCACTCGATCACCAGAATCGTGGATAAGCTTAGTGTTCTTGTCTCGACCATACAACGTGGCCAATCCAATCAAAGTATTTACTTCTCTGCCCTCCCCTTGCTCTCTTCCCCTTTATCTTACCAGGTATCACCAAGTTCTATAATTTATTTCTTCTCATAACGTGACCAAACACTTGTAATTGTCTACGTCTAATTTCTCTAATCAGATTATCGTTTTCATTTGTTTTTTTGGGGGACTTTGTTGTTGATTTTTCTGTCTGTCCATGGTATTCTTTGCATTTTCCTCAGAGACCACATTTCCACAGCCATCAGATGTTTTTTTCAGCTTGACTGCTCCTTGTCAACACTTCACATCCATACAAAAAGTATAAGTTCTATAACGCACCTCAATACACTTTTTCTCGTTGCAAATTACATCTTTTTATTGGTCAGTATGTTTTTCATCTGGCAAAAGGCTGTCTTCGGCATGGCGATTCTTGTTGTAATCTCTTCAAGGCATATCCCGTCAGATTTTATCACTGTTCGGAGATAATTACACCGATTCACTTATTTAAGAATATTACCATGTACTTGTATAGTACATAGTGGTATTTCCTTCTTCTTATTGACGACCATAATCTGTGTCTTCTTACAATTTAATTATAACCCACTTTGTTCACTGTGTGCAACAATCGCATCTCTAAATAGTGCAGCTCTTGCCCATTGTCTGCAATCAATACTGTATCATCCGCATATCTAATGTTATTTATTTTATGTCCCCCAATGATGATTTCTTTCATATCTTGTACATTTCTGAGAATATTCTCACTATACAGTGAAAACATATCTGGAGACATTACACATCCCTGTCTCACACGTCTATTAATAGGCTGATGTAACTTACTTTAGTATTAATCTTTATGGCAGCTTGTTGTTTCAAATATATGTTGTTTCTTTTACAAGTTTAAGGACTTCCCATCAATTTGTAGATCTGCAAGCATATCTATAAGCTGACATGTCTTACTCTAACGAAAGCCTGTGTGTAGTCAATAAAGCAAATATATAGGTCTTTGTTTACTTCTATAGAACGGTGTGTTAATGTTCTCATCATGTACGCAGCATTTACTGTACTGTTGCCTTTTACTAACCCACATTGTTCTTCTCCTATTTCGGGTTGTATTTCCGTCCTAACTCTTTGCATGATAGTTCTTAGCAAAATCTTCGTGATGTGGCTCATTATATTAACTGTTCGATGTTGATCACATCCCAAGGTTCCTGATTTCTTTGGAATTGCAATAAATATAGAATTACACAATTCAGGATGTATATCCCCAGTATCATATATTGTGTTCAGTAGTCTGGTGAATTGGTCTATTCCATGTTCTTCTAAGGCATTGATAATTTATGTTGAGATGTTGTCTGGGTCCTGGGTCTTGCCATATGTCATATGGTTAAGAGCATTCTGACTTCAGTCTTCAGAATTGATGATCCTTCACTATTACTCCGAATATCATATTGTTCTTCTCTTAGTATCATCATAAAGGTTTTTCACATAATCTGATCATGCATGTAAAATCTCATGTTTTTCTTTTATGATTCTTACATCTTTTGGTTTCAGGCAACCTGATAATGTACGTGTTCTTTTATTAGTGTACTCCTGCATTTTTTGTGCATCAATCTATTAATTTTACTGTTGTGCTGTTTTTACATTTCTATGGGAACGATTAGTAGTAGGACTCTTCGCTGGCTGCTGAACGAGGGACTGAGCACGTATGGGAATGTCCTGAGTGCAGTGATATCGGTTCTTAACTCAACTCAACTCAACTATGCAACTTTTTTTCAAGGCCATGCTTCTTTTGTTCTGTACATAATGTTCTGACTTTCCTGTGAATCCCTTCATATTTGTCAGGATTATTTTTAGTTGTGTCTTCTTGATTCCATTAGTTTTAATATTTCTGCAGTCATCCATTTCTTACGATCTACTTTCTTTAATTTTGGGTTAGTTGTTTCTGCAGCCAAATTGACTAAATTCTTCAGCTTTACCCATCGATTATCCAAATCTTGAAAAAATATTTCTAGTTCAGACAATACATCAAATCTGTTCTTTACTTCTATGTTAAAATTGTCATGTATTTCTTTGTCATTTTTTAATTAACTTAGATCATATTTAGTGTTTCCTGGTGTATACTTGTAAACTTTCTTTAACTTTACCTTCAGTGTGCCTATAATAAATCAGTGATCACTGTAATAGTCTGCATTTGGAACTGTTTTGCGATTGTTAACGCATTTCGAAACCTTCTGTTAATCAGGATGTAATCGATCTGGTATCTAACCCTGCTGTCAGGACTTCTCCATGTCCATAATCTTCTGTGATGTTGCTTAAACCAGGCGTTTCCGACAATCAGTTCATATTCTTTTACCAATTCTACAAGTCCGTATCCTCTCTCGTTTCGTTCTCCCAAACCATGTTTACCTACTGTGCATCCATCACCTTAATTTCCTACTTTCGCATTGAGGTCGCTCTTAGGGAGAAACCAATGATAAGCTCACAGCTTGCGTGTTATAGAGCGGCTTGAGCCACTCTACACGGAACATTACAACTTCCACTCTCCGAACTGAATTCATTACGAAATGAACACGTTCTACGCTTCAATCATCGGTAAGGTTGCCGTTGGAGATCCCCTGCAGGGGTTGTCACTTTTAAATAGTATCCATTTTTCCGTGCAATGAAACCACACACACTAGTTTTTTTTTAAACCCTGGGCCTGAA
>JACEFZ010007413.1:0-20531 GCA_014155875.1 Cepaea nemoralis
ATATCTAATTTTTCTCATTATTTATATCTGTTTTATGTTTATAGTTTATTGTTTACATATGCATTATGCAATACATATTCCTTTCCTCATTATTTACATTTCTTTCTTCTTTCTGTTTATGGTTGATTGTTGTACTGTATTTGTCATCGAATAGATGTGCCATTTTCTCCACATTGTCAACAGATGTACTATAATTGTCATCAAACATAGTCATGTCTGTAAACAAAGGTCTTTTGTGTCAACGTGTGACTATAAACTCCCCGGTCTCTGCCAAACATACTGGTATCATGTGATCTGTGTCAGTACTTGACTGATGCAACCATTTACTGGTGCTTGTAACGTATGTGTATCATCCCGCAGCCCTTTCCACCAAAAGACGTTGCTATAGGCGCTACCTTAAAAAGGAGAGGCTATTAAAACTTACGATGGGAAAATTAACGAACTTAACTTTGGTTTGAAATGAGGCCATTGATTGGCCGAGTCCCCGGAAACAAAGGCGAGACAAAGGCTTCTCTAGACAAAGCCGGCCCCGTCAATCGCCATATTATCTTCAAGTTAGCGAGTGACCCATTGTTAATGGGATAATTAATAGCCCACTTATTCTCTGCGCTTTTGGGTGAGCATTATAAGACATATCATTTCATGTATTAGGATGAATGCTTTGATGCAACTAGTATCATGATTGAAATTGTGTATGTGTGAAAAAATATGAGAATAACGTTTCACTGAAAAGTTGGTTTGAGTTTGCGGTCTGCAAGGCCGTACATCGCCATTTTGTTCAGACGGCTTTCCTAAAGCTTACAATGTAATCTTGCTATGAGTCACCTTTCTGATACGCTTTTGTGAACTTATTTTATTCCTAAATGCTTTTCTTTCACAACTTGTCTTTGTGTTATAAAGTGTTCCTTCTGAGTGTATATTTTGTATTTCTGCTCTTATGATGGAGAAATATTACTATCTGTGTACAACTTAAATAGTCTGTTAGGCAGAAGAGAGGTTGGCACTTTGACTTTTCATGCACTTAGCAGTTAATCTTTTGTTTATATTGGTGTAAATACACAGAGGTGTGATTGTCTGGTAGTCTTTTTCATAAATGCGGTTATGGGATTTTCATTTTGTATGATATATATAATCTCAAGTGAGTGGGAAATGACACCATGCTCTTGTGTTTTTGCTTTGAGATGTTGGGTAATACCCACTAGATGGTTCTTACCATGTTATAGTAAAAGATGGACAAGTTGGTCTGTTATTGGTTATATATGTATATTCTATTCATGATGTTACTGCTGGAGTAGATCTTTTAAATTCATCCCAGTGGGGACAAACACACGATGATGATGATGATGATTGTAATGGTGATGGTGATAGTGAGGATGATGCAAGAGGAGATGACTGATCTGGTAGCTAGCCTTTTGCCATTTGTCAGTGGTACTTACCTAAGGCTGGTTGTAACTATGGAAAGGAAATTTATAAATTGTTTACATGAGGCCATTGTCTCAGGGATTTGGTCCATGTTGTGACAGCGGTACTATCAGGACGTTTGGAAGGATGTGAATAACCCCTCAGGAAGCTCCAGTGTCAGTCCAGAAGAGATGTACCTATTGAGTAGATGCCTCACTCACTTTTGGAGAGACAAAACTCTACAGTAGGCGACAAGTGCTAGGAAACTAGAAACAACTTTCTTTCTTCTTCCCTTTTGTTTCCTTTATGTTTATTATGATACACTGTTATCAGAATATTGGGTTTTATTACTAATGTATATCGACCCTGTTTTTTTTCTTCATTATATAGCGCTGGAGAGATGCGCGTGGAGTATTGGAACTGGAGTTATAGTCACCATGCTTGGAAGTAGAGGCAGGAAACTGGGTTATCAGCCTACCCCTAATATTCTACAGTTAAAGAGCGATGGTTACTGCCACACACCCTGAACCTGTATGTCAATGCCTGGATAATTAATGGACTTTGACCATGCTGAAGTGGATTCCCTACCTCTGGGAACTTACAGACGGTGTTAATCTTTTCAATGCCTACAAAGACATGAGGCATGCCTGGCCTAGATGGATACAGCGTATACCCTCTTCTAAAAGTCACCGCCTGATTCCACGTTCAACTGTCATATACCAGAGGCTCATGGATAGTCTGGGGTTCACCATTATGGAACAGTATGGATTTACCAACTGCTTGTGTGGACTCCCAGCTTCCTTTGAATCTTCTCATCCATTATATCCCAGACATGGACAATCAAGCACTATACCAACTCCCGGTCAACCAAGTCGTGTATTTAGATGAAGAAAGAGATAGCCTACATCTTAACCCAGAAAAGGGCTGGAATATTCATGCCCAATTCACGTGAGTCCTATCAGGAAATACTATGGATAATGTGATGTCCCTCCTCATCCAAAGATATGCTGAAAGTTTCTGTGCCTAATCCTAGTTAAATCAATCTCATGGACACCTGTTTGTTACGCCACGCGGGAACGCTTCAGACTTATTCCTGTCTGATATACCCCGCGGGAATGCCCCTAGCCCAGTTACTTAGCAGCTGTGACTTGGTGGATTACAGTATACTCATAGTGAATTCATATGGATTACTCCTTCATGTTTAAGCTTTGGATATATAATCCGGAGGTGGAAGCACTGTGTGTGTGTGTGTGTGTGTGTGTGTGTGTGTGCGCGCGCGCGCGCTCCCCAATTTTCTGAATAGGTGATATATATATATATATATATATATATATATATATATATATATATATATATATATATATATATATATATATATAGCAGCTGTTTTCCTGGATTATAGCGAGTGGGATTATGGCCAGACTTTTTTCTAGTGGATAATGAAGGAGAAGGAGTCATCATCAGACCCATAGGATAGATCTAGAGACAGATTAGATAGATTTCCTTTATCTCTGTCTTTGTATGGATTATTTACTTTGTGTGTAACACATGTATTTGATGTGAACCTTTTTGGGGGATTTTTTGGGGAAGTCTGTTCTGGTTGTATACTTTGTTTGCATTGCCTGAATATGATCATTTTTTTTCATGTATATGTCACCATGATTCAGCCAACAGGGTTTGTCCAGGACCCAAATGTTTTCACAATACAGTTGTTTGTTTCTTTGGTTTAACCAAGCCTTGAAGTTAATTCATTGTAAACATATGGTTCCAAAGTTGATGTTTATAGTCCAGTTATGATTACTGTTATGTGATTCATTGTGGAGTTTTTGTCTAACAGTGGTTGTTTTCCATCTGTTATGTAATACTATGGATGTGCATGACAGTGGATACTTGTCATTGTTTATATATATATATATATATATATATATATATATATATATATATATATATATATATATATATATATATATATATATATATATATGGGAGATTAAATGTGGGGAGGGGCACTTACACATAGACACACCTTCTGGGTAGAGTGACTAGTTACTCGGGTGTCTGTGGTAGAACTTCCCGGATCTCCCAGCCTTCTATGGGAAACATTTCTTCTATATTAGTGTTGAACTTGCACCCTTTTCTGCCTTGTTCAATTCTTGGGGGTTTCTCGAGCCAGTGTATTATTTCCTATAGAGGGCGAGTTTGGGATTGAGGTCCCATTCATACGGAATACCCCTAGCAAACTTGTCCTTATTCTCATTTATTATATTTACCACCCCACAGTGCTGAAGCTAGAAGAGTGCTTGCTTGTGTTCGCTGGCTGTGAACTCCAACGTGAAGTCCTTATGTCGGATGAATACATCCTGTTGTCCAACATCAGTGTGACGTGACACCAGACCTGAGGTTTGCTTGAATATCCGTTGTCGCAAGTCTGGCTTGTTGGTGTGCAGACTGGTGGTATCAACATGTGATTTGTGTCAGTACTTGACTGATGCAACCATTTGCTGGTGTTGAAGCTAGAAGAGTGAAGGAGAGTTAGTTGTGAAGGGCAGCCAGTTCTGTAAAATACCTCCAAACTCTGTGATATGACCATCAACATGTGCCATAACTTCTCCACCTTCTGTCTTGCAAGGTTCTTAACTTTAGACAATATCTATTGATTTTATACCATTGACAAACCTGCTGTCTTGCAGGGCACATAGCTTTAGATAGTCTAGTTATTTTATACCATAGATAAGCTGCTGTCTTGCAGGGTTCGTAACTTTAGACAAAGTCTTGTTATTTTATACAAACTTACTGAAGGCTAAAGGAAACACTGTTGTGCATTACCAACACATCGTGATTCCGTGACTTTCAGATAAACAGTGTAAATGTGTGTTCCATAGGACCAGCCTAACATGGTACAGAAAGTCGTGTACATCTGGCACCTCCACTACAATGGCATAGTCATCATCATCAGCCTCACACGGTACAGAAAGTTGTGTACATCTGGCACCTCCACTACAATGGCATAGTCATCATCATCAGCCTCACACGGTACAGAAAGTCGTGTACATCTGGCACCTCCACTACAATGGCATAGTCATCATCATCAGCCTCACACGGTACAGAAAGTCGTGTACATCTGGCACCTCCACTACAATGGCATAGTCATCATCATCAGCCTCACACGGTACAGAAAGTCGTGTACATCTGGCACCTCCACTACAATGGCATAGTCATCATCATCAGCCTCACACGGTACAGAAAGTCGTGTACATCTGGCAACTCCACGGCGATGGCATAGTCATCACCATCATCAGCTTTGTCAAGGGTCAGCATGGCTGAATGGATAAGAGTATTCTGTCTTAAACATCCAGTTTGCTGATGCCTAGCTAGCGGGTTCAACCAATACACAGGTCAGTTGGGAGTCGTTGATTTAGGTACTTAATTACAAGTACCTCTGAAGTAGGAGTGAGTTCGCCTGATGGTGAGGGACACTGGTAATAGTGAAAGCTAATCCACAGAGAAACGTCAGTCCAGTGCACTAGAATTAGTAGCACATGGTGGTCTATGCGTGAGTTCAAAGTAAGGGGCGGGGCTGACTGGCGTGGGCGATCATGCTACTCCACATCTTGCAATCTCCAATGGCATGTATCAATGTTTCACCCTCATTGGTCCATGACAACCTATATCTTAAATACTTAGCTTTCCCACTGTTGGATTAAAGAGACAGAGTTTTGTGACCCCCACAACCATGGAGATCCTGGCAGTTTATGTGCTAACAAGATATGTTAACTTAATTAAAATGGACATTCACTGACACTTAACAGAGAAATAAATTCAAGATGTGAAGTCTAGTTAATATTCTTCCATTGGATACCATGCAATTTAGAATCACAGGACAAGGTGTGGTCTTAGGATGCTGATCTGTAAGTATGACAACTTAACATTAAAATTAATTATCTTTTATTGCTGCTTACTGCTCCAACTTTCTACAGTTGTCACCAGGAGGTATGTTCTGGGCTTGGCTTGTCAACTTGGATTTAAACTCTAGCACCGCCGACAATATTCAATCTGGAACTGTCAAAACAAATGGCACACCTTTGACCAGTGCTACCTTTTTTGTTTTATGCCCCACCTAAGCCTTTCTAAAATTCTTAGCCCCCCCCCCCCCCCCCCTCTACCTAACATATACATTATTTTTAATATTCAAAAATTGAAATGTTCACTAAATAAACTTGAATGATAGGTTTTAGGAAGAAATCAATAGGAAATTATTGAGCAAACACAGTAAGTAAATTTTCAAAACATATAATGGAGAACTGAAATTCAAGTACAAAATAATTTTAATGAAAGATTTTTCTATATTATTTTAATTATTAGTAATTATTTATTATTTAAATTTAGTGAGATCCTTGCGCTTGATGCTTGCTGCAAAGAGATATTATGTCAGGTTCCAATTTAGTTAACGTCAGTCTCAAGTCTGCCCGTTTTGTTATATCCAGCCGATTTCTTCCATTTTCGAATTGCCCCCTTAACAATCGAATTGCCCCCATGTGGGGATGTGGGCCCCACGTTGGGAAACACTGCCTTAGATAGACTGCCTGAACTGGATTCAGACAGCTACACACCACAAGACCTCATACAAATAATAGCATAATGGCATCAGCCATCAATTATATCTGACAGATCTGCCCATCTGATCTTGGATATACATTCTAACTCTCAATATTCTGGATAGCTGACAGCATAATTTACATCACTCTTTGCAGTATCATAGTTTCAAACTTAAGTTTCATAAATTTCTATAGTTTCATCCTTAAAGTAAGATAAGATGATACTACTCAAAATTAAGGCAAGACCGTTCGACACAGTAGTTCTTCAGACGTATGCTCCAACAACTGATTATAGTGATGAACAGCTAGAAGAATACACTGGACACGAATGTTTCGGAAAGGACGTCAGTTCATTACAGATCTTCGACGGCCGAGTCAAGCGCATATTGTTGCAACAGAAAAAAACCATCGCCAAAATTGATGCAGCAGTACAGATGAAGCATACGTTCGCTAGCGAAAGAATTGTATGTGTCAACTGAAACATTTCAAAAGGTCGTTTGTAAGAAACTGCAATATCGGAAGGTGTGTTCACAGTGGGTACCACGGATGTTGACCGACCACCAACAAGAGGAAGCATGGGATGGTGTTTGAACCACTTGCTGCATTACATAGTGGAGGGTGATGCATTTCTCTTCCGCATAGTGGCATGTGATGAATCATGTTGTCACCACTTTGAGCCGAGCAGCAAAAGAGAGAGCATGCAATGGAAGCATGCTGGTTCCATCCATCCATCATGTGCCATGCCGGTAAACGTGGGCGGTCATGTTCTGCCATCTCACTCGATCACCAGAGTCGTGGATCAGCTCTGTGTTCCCGTCTCGACCATGCCACGTGGTCAAGCCATCCAGGTATTTGCTTCTAGGTCTTCCCCTTGGTCTCCTCCCTTCAATCTTGCCAGTTGTCACCAAGTTCTCCAATTCATTTCTTCTCATAACATGCCCACAAATTTTTGACTGTCTACGTCTAATGACTCTAATCAGTTTACGATCTTCATTTGTTTCTTGAAGGACTTGTTCGTTGGTTTTTCTATCTGTCCATGGTGTTCTTTGCATTTTCCTCAGAAACCACATTTCCACAGCCATTAGCTGTTTTTCAGCCTCTTTTTCTCGTTTCAATTGATATCTTTTTGTTGGTCAGTATGTTTTTCATCTTGCTAAAGGCTACCTTCGCAATGGCAATTCTTGTTCTAATCTCTTCAAGGCATCTCCCATCAGATGTTATGACTGTGCCGAGATAACACTACAGTATCGATTCACTTGTTTAAGAATATGTCCATCTACTCATATATCACATTGTGGTATTTCCTTCTTCCTAGTGAGGACCATAATCTGTGTCTTTTTACAATTTAATTCTAACCCTAGTTGTTCACTGTGTGCAACAACCGCATCTACTAAATTTTGCAGGTCTTGTTCATTGTCTGCAATCAAGACTGTATCATCTGCATATCTAATGTTATTGATGTATCGTCCCCCAATGTTGATTCCTTCCATATCTTCTATATTTCTAAATATATATTCACTGTACATGGAAAAACGATCTGGAGATATTACACATCCCTGTCTCACACCTCTTTTAATGGACTGATATTGACCTACATCGTTATCAATTCTTATGGCAGCTTGTTGTTTCCAATATATGTTTTTTACAAGTCTAAGGTCCTTTCCATCAATTTGTAGATCTTCAAGTATCTTTATCATGTCAACATGTCTCACTTTATCGAAAGATTTTGTGTAGTCAATAAAGCAAATATATAGATCCTTGTTTACTTCTATAGAACGCTCAATTACTGTTCTCAGTATATATATACAGCATTTACTGTACCCTTGCCTTCTACAAACCCACATTGTTCTTCTCCTATTTCGGGTTGTATTTTCTTCCTAACTCTTTGCATGATAATTCTCAGCAGAATCTTTGTGATGCGGCTCATTATACTAATTGTTCTATGTTGATCGCATTCCATGGCTCCTGATTTCTTCGGGATTGCAATAAATATAGAATTACATAATTCAGGAGGTATATCCCCAGTATCGTATATTGCGTTCAGCAGCCTGGTGATTTGGTCAATTCCATATTCTTCTAAGGCATTGATCATTTCTACTGTGATGTTATCTGTACCCGAGGTCTTGCCAGTTTTCATATGGTTAAGAGCATTCTGAACCTCTATCTTCAAAATTGATGGTCCTTTATTATTATTCCGATGATCATATTGTTCTTCTCTTGTATCATCATAAAGGTCTTTCACATAATCTGACCACGCATGTAAAATCTGTTCTTTTTCTATTATGATTTTGCCATCTTTGGTTTTTAGGCAACCCGTTGATGTGTGTGTTCTTTTGTTAGTGATGTCATTAATTCTTTTGTGCATTAATTTGGTATCCCGGGTATTGTGTTGGTGTTCAATTTCCTTGCAATTTTCCTCAAGCCATGTTTCTTTTGCCTCTTTGCAAAGCTTCCTAATTTTTATGAATCTCTTCATATTTGTCCTTGTTATTTTTGTTATTTCTTCTTACTTCCATGAGTTTTAAGATGTCTTCCGTCATCCATTTCTTGCGTCCTATTATCTTTACTTTTGGAATGGTTGTTTCTGCAGCTTGGTTGGCTGATTTCTTTAACATTTCCCATTGGTCATTAACATCTTGAAATAATATTTCCATATCGGAAAATGCATCAAATCTGTTTTTTACCTCTACGTTGAATTTATCTTTTATTTCCTCACTCTTCAGTGCTTGTAGATCAAATTGTGTGTTTCTTGGTGAATATTTGACTTTCTTTAATTTTATATGTAAATTGCTTAAGATTAATCTATGGTCGCTGTAGCAGTCTGCACTTGGTATAGTTTTTGCGACTTTTAAGGCATTTCGAAATCTTCTGTTGATGAGGATGTAATCAATCTGATTTTTACTCTTATGATCAGGACTCCTCCATGTCCATAATCTCCTTGGGTGCTGTTGAAACCAGGTGTTTCCAATAATCAAATCTTGCTCTTTTAATGCTGGTTCACCAACAGCCAAAAAATTAAAGTTACATGTTTCTGCTGGTAAAGTTATGCTGAGCACATTTTCTTATCATGAAGGGCTATTGTTGGCCGACTTTAAAGAACCTGGTGTCAACATCAACTCTACCCACTACTTGGAAACACTAGATTAGCTGCAAAAAGCCATTAAGAATAAACGACCCGGCATGCTTTCTCGCGGTGTGATTTTGTTGCACAATAATGCTCTCCCATATGTTGCAAAGATTGTGCAGGAAGCATTAGCTTGGAAGAAGCTGACCAACCCATGGTGCATAATTCATTCACAATGAATGATCTGTTCAATTCGACCACACGTGTTAATGTTTCTTTCATGCACTTGCAATAAAGCCATTGGAACGGATTTCAAATGAACGACCCTTATATATATATATATATATATATATATATATATATATATATATATATATATATATATATATATATATATATATATATATATATATATTCAGTAGCGTGTGTCCTTTGTAGAACCTCACTCCCATAACAACCTTCCAGGAAAACTTCTCGATCATAAGCAAGATGCCCTGCGTCCGATACACCCATCTGGAGATCATCTGCCACATCCTGCACCCATATTCTCTTTGGCCTTCCTCTTCCTCTATTCCCGGGGATAGACCCCTCTATTATTCTCTCCAAACTTTCATGACGTTTCAAGTGATCAAAATATTTCAATTTTCTTTGTTTTATCGTCTTTAGTAGCCAACCTACTTCAATATTCAGATCTTGTTGTATGGATGCAATTGTTCTTCTCCATATCCAAGATATTCTTAGAACCCTTTTATAACATTTATATTCAAAGGCATTTATGCACAGTATAAGGTCATATACAGAGCTCACACAATGTAAGATCATATATCAAGTTCACACAATATACAGTCATATACAGAACTCACACAGTATAAGGAAGACATGACGGACTGGCACAATGTAATAATAACACTGGGTCGTGAGTGCAGAGAATGGGCAGCGGGCCGCACTAAGTTTGAAGTGCAACAGCTAATCCAGAGCAACATACATCAAGGTGACATAGTCATATACACCGATGGGTTAGTGGTGAGAAACAGACGTAAGTGGCTGGGGCTTTATTGCAAAGGCTAATGGGCGAGTCTTGAAAAAGGAGAGTCTGGCATCTGAGAATACGACCTCCAGCATGAGAATGGAGGTGGAGGCAGTAACAGCGGCATTCCGGTGGCTAGAGGAGACTACTGCAATACATGTATTCGTTACGGATTCAAAGAGTATGCTTAGCAAGGTGGAGAAAGGAATGTTTCGTGTGGAATGGCTCTCGTCGCTTCAGAGGTCACAGATTGTGAGAATTGTAGGGATATTTTGCCCTGGCCATGCGGGGATACGGGGAAATGAACAGATTGATAGGCTAGCAGGGAATGCACCTCTTGGTGGTAGTTTGCCTATAGACAAGGGAAGGTGGTCGTGGAGGGGGTTCTGGCAGAATCTCAAAACTGAGAGGGAAGACCAGGAGAACTTTTAATCAGATAGCGGTGGGAACGATTAGTAGTATGACTCTTCACTGGCTGTTGAACGAGGGGACGGAGCATGTATGGGAATGTCCTGAGTGCAGTGATGTTGGTTCTTAACTCAACTCAATTCAACACTCAACTCAACTATCCTGAATTAGTTGCTGGATTTCCACTTCTGTGGCCCCTGCTGGTCATTCCCTGCACTCCCGGCTCAATGTGATTATAACTGCACAAGTCTGACTGCTCCGCTGGCACTCTGACCTACTCCTTTCCTCGCCTAATGTTCTCCAAGATGCACACATGTCTGATCGTATCTTCCGCCTGAGCCATCCATGATTTCCCTCTTATCTGTCGCTGACCCTTAACTGCGCCCATCGTCTCATGCAAAGGGTGATCTGTGTCTGCAGCTACTCTGAGGTATGCCTTCGCCTGCATCACCTTGAGGCTGCGTGGTCTCGAGGTATGGTGTCCGCCTCGAGTGCTGGAGGTCCCGGGTTCAGGCCCCGGTGATGACCGGGATTTATTTTTAAAAATCCACCTGGACTTCCAGTAAAATTACCCCTGGTCTCTGGGTAGTGAGATCGGACGCCCGTGTGTATTGTTGCGCACGTAAAAAATCCCTTGGCAGTTGGAAATCGAAAAAGAGTAGCCTAACGGCGCTGCCCGGGCAAAATTTCGAGTTAAAAATCTACCCAAAGTATTTCAGGATCCTCGCCGATGCAACGGAGTTCGTGCATTGAGCTGAGTTTCTCCAGACTCAGGTTTGAGTTAGGAGGAAAACGGAGCACTTATGGGTTAAACCGTGTGCCGTGATGTTGATCCAGCGACTAAACGACTAAACTAAACGACTACCTACAACAGTCGGCAAACCAAGGATGTAACGCACACACACCACTGGGGTGTCTCTGGCGCATCCCAGAATCTCCCCTGCCTATATGCAAGAATATCATCTGCAAATGTTAGTATCCTTCCAACCCCTGGTGCTTCTAGGTTTGCAATCTTGCTCGTATACACGTTAAAGAGCACAGTTGAGATTGCAGATCCCGGTGGCAGTCCCGGGGTTAACATATGTGGCTCTGAGGTCCATGCATCCAGACGGAGAGCAACCCGACGAGAATACAGGACGGCTGCTATCCAGTTCATCAACCAGGGATTGACCCCCTTCTCCATCAGTGAGGTCATCAAAATATCATATCTAACTCTAATGTATGCATTCTCGAGATCAAGCACCGCCGCCATCGTTTCCTGTCTACTCTGGAACCCCTCATAAACGTCAAAGGCAAAAGTGGCTGCATTTGACCAGGTATCTTTTCCTGGCCTGTAGCTCCCCAGACCACCTGGAAGAAGCTTCCCCCTTTCCACAAACTCTTGCAGTTTGACAGCGACTATCTTCTCTAAAACCTTCCCAAATGTATTTTGAAGGGTGATTATCCTAAAGCCGATAAGCTTTGAATGATCCTTGAATGGTTTTGGGAGAGGGATGAGATAGCTGTGCACCCAGTTCTGCGGTACCTAATGCTCTGGTTAAAGCAGTCGGTCATCTCCTTCAGGTCTGCATCGCTCAAAGCCTTCATGTGGCCATACCTAACCCCATCAGGCCCTGGTGCCATGTCTTTTGCCTTTTTCAAAATATGATTAACATCTTCAACCCGTATGATGTCTTCATAATGCATTCTTCATGGTGCCAGATAACTCCTCTCTAACTGCATCCCTGGTGTCCGCATCATTATGATTGGTCTGCTCTAAAAATCTCTGGATAAACGCTTCCCCTTTCTCTTCGTCTGTTGTCACGCGCACACCATCACCTCTATAAATTGTTCCCACTGTCCATAGGCCGATATTTTCTTTGTATTTGTCTGTGCAGCTTTCAGAAATTTTCGCAGTGTTTTATCACCTCCAATCTCCTTCATGAAACATTCCATTTTGCGTTTTTGGATTCTGCAGCACAGCGCTTGAAAACCTCCACCTTATCTTTCTTGACATTTTCCGCTGTATCCACTTCCTCTCGTGAGCTTCAGGGTGTCTGTCGCACTTTCCTTAGCTGCTTCACTGCAGCCCTCTTTGCTTTCCAAGCATGGCCTACTTCTGGAGTCCACCATGGGGGATGCAAAAAGGAGTTTTAACAGTCCTGTTGCATACCCCCTGTCTGAGGCGTCCAAGGAGGCTGTCGGTCCACTCATACCAGAAGGTCTTGCGCGCTCTCCCAGCCTTAACTTTCCTGGATTTAGAGATCAGGACTGAACACGGCATGGGATCACTCCCATGGTCATTCAAAACAGACCACTTTACATCAAGGACTGATGACTGGGAGACAAGTGCCAAGTCAATAGCAGTGTCTGCATCGCCAGGCCTCATTGCCATTCTAGTCGGCCTACCATCATTTATGCAGACCACATCGGAGTCCACCATGGCATCCGCAAGGGCAATTCCCTGTCGGTTTCCTCCACTACTGTCCCATTCTCTGTTCCTCGCATTGAAGTCTCCACGTGAATAACTATAACATTAATCGGCGTTTAATGGGTGATTGTAGTCTAGATATCACGACGACTGCAACATGTTCTCGTAGCCGTGTTAGGCTGGATCAGTCTGGGAAACTCTGGTCTACAAAAACAAAACAAAAAACAAATCTTCTCCTCGAAGTGGATTAGAACTATATGAACACCGGGACGGTCATCATTATCATCAAGTGCCGTGCCGACTGACGTAGGCGTTCATGACTCTCCACAGATCTCTGTCCTTGGTTTTCTGGATCAACTCTGTCGTTGATATTCCTCCATGCCACCGTCGCAATCCATCCAGCATCATTTCTCGTGTTCTGCCTCTGCCTCTCTTCCCCTGGATCTTTCCAGTTGTCACGATGTTCTCCAGTTCTTCTCTTCTCATCACATGACCAAAAAAAGATGTTTGTCTCTTTCTTATTGTTGTATATAATGTTCTAGCTTCGCCAGCCTCTTTAAGGCATTCGTCGTTAGTTACTTTGGCAGTCCAAGGAATTCGCAACATTCGTCTAAGGAACCACATCTCTGTTGCTTCCAATCTCTTCCAAATTTCTTCATTTATATTCCAAGAGTCACAGCCATACAGCAAAACTGGTTCTATATAGCACCTCAGCACTCTCTTTCTTACATTCAATGATAGCGACTTATTGCATAAGATATTCTTCATTTTTGGAAATGCAATCTTTGCTTACCCTATTCTGCTCTTGATCTCTGTTGTGCATCTTCCATCTGATTGATTGATTGATTGATTGATTTAGGAACCGACATCACAGCATTCAGGACATTCCCATAAGCGCTCCGTCCCCATCCTCAGCAGCCAGCGAAGAGTTCCAACACTAATAGTTCCAGTAGCAATCTGATTATATGTCCGTCTCGCCTTTCCTCCGAGCGCCGAGCGTCGGCCAGATCCCCTCGTCACACCTCGTTGTCTCATTCTTACCAGACCATGGTGCTCCATCTGCTCCTCCGAGGTGTACACGTGCTCCCACAAGGCCGCAACCACGTCTGCCTTGTCATGCATCAATACAAACATAACATGACGATCGTCTCAGTCACTATAATTAGAATTTAATACCGTAATAAAGGACAACACAGAAAAACATCAAGACAGATGAACCTATAAAAGTCTTTAAAAAAACAACTGAGGAGATAAATCTAGTCCAGACATGAAGCAAGAAAACTCTGAACATCATAGACCACAGATCTCTATATTGTCCTGTTAGTTCACATCCACCTCACCGGACAAAGTTTCAGGTCTCTCTTTCCAGCGTAGGTTGTTCGAACAACAGCTTTCAGTGGCCAACACGATATAGTCACTCATCTGGTCTGGGAAAGTGCCATGGGATCACTTGGCACAATTTTGGTTGGGAAATAATATCATGAGACCAGATTGTGTATAGGGAATGAGTCAGGGTCTTTCGCTGTCCCGGACAAGAATGGGAATTAGGCGTAGGTCCAACCTGAATCATCAGCAAACACTCGACCCTAAGTCGATGAGAAGACTTGAGTTGCGGTATTGTCACTCGTTTAATTTTAGTCCTGATTCTTCCTCATAAATAGAAACATTCTATCATTCCCCAGCACACCGGCATGCCCAGTAGAAAAGATCCAGGTGATGCTTACTACCCGTGACCTCCGAAGCGAAGCAAGCCACTCTGCACGAAGCCTACCTGTTCTCACCCTTCTCAGCATGCTTTCTGAGTCAGTTACAATCACAATGTGTGTATGTATCGTGTTTTCTATCCAGCGGAAAGCTGCACTGACCGCCTCCACCTCCATTCTTAAGCTAGATGTAGTGTTATCATGAGCCAGGCTCTCCTGCACCAAACGCCGACCATTAGTTTTTGCCAAGAACCCCCAGGCACTTCTCCTACCTCTCAACACTGACCCATCCGTGTAGATAATCACATCACCCGGGCGAGAATTTTCCTGAATTAGTTGCTGAATCTTCCATCTGGTGTTGTTATAAATACTGGGTCGGTAGGCAAGCAAAATAATTGTTTCGGTAAATCTTTTAGCCAATCTGAGCACAGTCCAGTTTTTAACTAGTTCCGGCCGTTATTGGAAACTTGGTGGCTTGTGATATTTGATTTTAGTCTACACCGTTCTCTCAATGTTCAGCTCCTGCCGCTGAATATTGGCTATAACCAGTAAAAGTTAGTTACCTGTTTTTTTTATTTTTGGTTAGTTTTCTTCCCCCTGCATATCCTATGACAGGACGTCGCTGTCAATACCAGCATCTTACCGCTGTTGTTGATTTACAATGATTTCTTGACAAGATTACGCTCAGTAGTTTGCCATTGCTTTTGAGCTGCCGGCCATGCACTCCGTCCCCATCCTCAGCAGCCAGCGAAGAGTTATTGCTAACTATTGTTACTATACGTTAGAAATATCATCATCATCAAGTGCCCTGCCAGCTGGCGTAGGCGTCCATGGCTCTCCACAGATCTCGGTCTTTGGTGTTCTGGATCAACTCTGCTGATGGTATTCCTCCATGCTACCGTCTCAATCCATCCAGTTCCAGCATCATTTCTCTTGGCCTGCCTCTGCCACTCTTCCCCTCAATCTTTCCAGTTGTCACGATGTTCTCCAATGCCTCTCTTCTCATCACTTGACCGAAGAAAGCTGTTTGTCTCTTTTTTATTGTTGTTAGAAATATAATAATAATATTATTATTTATTAGCAGATGTTTAAAAAAAATGTAAGACAGGAGTGACAATTACATGAAATGTCCACTTACCAAGGCACTACTGCTCAATCGCTGATGATAATCCAATGAAATTTACTGAATATTGATAAATACACCACTTTTCTACACCAATATCACTAGAACGGCTCCATAACACCAATAAAACACAATTAAAACTCATATTTTGAAGCGCATCATTGTCACACAAAATGGAAAATGTCGGAAAAATACAAGGCAGGTTTTGACCGTTTTCTACTAAGAAACAATAATAATAATTAAGTTGCATTTTCTTCACAGAACGTAGCAGTCAACCCCAGCATTTTCGCTGTTCGTGATCCCTGGGAAAATTTTACGTTCAGTAGTTGCCATTGCTTTCTGAACGACCGGCTCCTATACCTTTTTTGAAAAAAAACCAGCACCGCTGTGTTTCGAACCCGGGTATATGGGCTCGCAAACCGCGTTCGCAAGCCCTTAGCCACAGAGACCGGTTAAGAAACAATATGTGCACTAATTTTATTTAGCTATAAATATTAATATTATTCTTTTAAATTTAATTATTTAAATATCATTCAGCCTATTGTGTTAGGCATATGCAAACTTAGGGACACAAGTGTGGGCCCATCAGTGCGAGCATAATTCAACATGATGACAAACTTTTACGGTTAGTTTTGTTTTCCCTTCTGAATGTCTGCTAACTAATTTATTTTAACCACATTTAACACATGCTATCAGTTTAGAATCTTTCACAAAGTCCTTTAAATCAGAATAACTATAATCTAACATTGTTTAAAAGTATCATCTAATGTAAATATGTGAGGCTGAATACCAAGGCTGTTGCCATTCCTAAAATCAGAAAAGTAAACACTATTCCTGCACAAAATTTAGATACTATTTAGACTATTTGTCAATGAAGTTGTGGTTGGCACTGAATCAGTTAACCAAGGAAATCGGTTCATTCATTCATTCAGTAGCATGTGCTTTGCAGAACCTCGCTCCCATAACAACCTTCCAGAAAACCTCTCGATCATAAGCAAAATGTCCCGCGTCCAAAACACCCATCTGGAGATCATCTGCCACATCCTGCACCCATCTTCTCTTTGGCCTTCCTCTTCCTCTCTGCATATACCCCTGTGTTTTTGTTCTCTCCAAACTTTCGTAACGTTTTAAGTGACCAAAATATTTCAATTTTCTTTGTTTTATCGTCTTTAATAGCGTTGTGATGTTCTGTTGTGATAATTTGGTGTGTCCAGTGTGTGCCGCGTGGTTACACACCCGCTTCACACGCATGATCCGGGACTGTTTCCGGATCCGGTCAGGGATATGCACTACTGACGAGCTCAAACGAGGGCGAAACTCGAGTATAGTGCTTCCAGATTGACGTGGATAGGCCTTAGGTTCATACCAGAATGCGATCGGCGTTGCCAGTAGTGGGTTGTGCTCAATTTTTAAATTTCAAATCCCGAAACAACCACATAATCAATTTATTATTGCTCACTGGATTTAGGAGGCCTGGTGTTCCTTGCCAGTGAGAAGACCTGATCGTTCGGGTCCCATCGATTGACGGACGTCGGTCGCGGCGATTGGGCAATCTTGAGCATAGCCTACGATGGGTAGCGTTGTGATGTTCTGTTGTGATAATTTGGTGTGTCCAGTGTGTGCCGCGTGGTTACACACCCGCTTCACACGCGTGATCCGGGACTGTTTCCGGATCCGGTCAGGGATATGCACTACTGACGAGCTCAAACGAGGGCGAAACTCGAGTATAGTGCTTCCAGATTGACGTGGATAGGCCTTAGGTTCATACCAGAATGCGATCGGCGTTGCCAGTAGTGGGTTGTGCTCAATATTTAAATTTCAAATCCCGAAACAACCACATAATCAATTTATTATTGCTCACTGGATTTAGGAGGCCTGGTGTTCCTTGCCAGTGAGAAGACCTGATCGTTCGGGTCCCATCGATTGACGGACGTCGGTCGCGGCGATTGGGCAATCTTGAGCATAGCCTACGATGGGTAGCGTTGTGATGTTCTGTTGTGATAATTTGGTGTGTCCAGTGTGTGCCGCGTGGTTACACACCCGCTTCACACGCGTGATCCGGGACTGTTTCCGGATCCGGTCAGGGATATGCACTACTGACGAGCTCAAACGAGGGCGAAACTCGAGTATAGTGCTTCCAGATTGACGTGGATAGGCCTTAGGTTCATACCAGAATGCGATCGGCGTTGCCAGTAGTGGGTTGTGCTCAATATTTAAATTTCAAATCCCGAAACAACCACATAATCAATTTATTATTGCTCACTGGATTTAGGAGGCCTGGTGTTCCTTGCCAGTGAGAAGACCTGATCGTTCGGGTCCCATCGATTGACGGACGTCGGTCGCGGCGATTGGGCAATCTTGAGCATAGCCTACGATGGGTAGCGTTGTGATGTTCTGTTGTGATAATTTGGTGTGTCCAGTGTGTGCCGCGTGGTTACACACCCGCTTCACACGCGTGATCCGGGACTGTTTCCGGATCCGGTCAGGGATATGCACTACTGACGAGCTCAAACGAGGGCGAAACTCGAGTATAGTGCTTCCAGATTGACGTGGATAGGCCTTAGGTTCATACCAGAATGCGATCGGCGTTGCCAGTAGTGGGTTGTGCTCAATATTTAAATTTCAAATCCCGAAACAACCACATAATCAATTTATTATTGCTCACTGGATTTAGGAGGCCTGGTGTTCCTTGCCAGTGAGAAGACCTGATCGTTCGGGTCCCATCGATTGACGGACGTCGGTCGCGGCGATTGGGCAATCTTGAGCATAGCCTACGATGGGTAGCGTTGTGATGTTCTGTTGTGATAATTTGGTGTGTCCAGTGTGTGCCGCGTGGTTACACACCCGCTTCACACGCGTGATCCGGGACTGTTTCCGGATCCGGTCAGGGATATGCACTACTGACGAGCTCAAACGAGGGCGAAACTCGAGTATAGTGCTTCCAGATTGACGTGGATAGGCCTTAGGTTCATACCAGAATGCGATCGGCGTTGCCAGTAGTGGGTTGTGCTCAATATTTAAATTTCAAATCCCGAAACAACCACATAATCAATTTATTATTGCTCACTGGATTTAGGAGGCCTGGTGTTCCTTGCCAGTGAGAAGACCTGATCGTTCGGGTCCCATCGATTGACGGACGTCGGTCGCGGCGATTGGGCAATCTTGAGCATAGCCTACGATGGGTAGCGTTGTGATGTTCTGTTGTGATAATTTGGTGTGTCCAGTGTGTGCCGCGTGGTTACACACCCGCTTCACACGCGTGATCCGGGACTGTTTCCGGATCCGGTCAGGGATATGCACTACTGACGAGCTCAAACGAGGGCGAAACTCGAGTATAGTGCTTCCAGATTGACGTGGATAGGCCTTAGGTTCATACCAGAATGCGATCGGCGTTGCCAGTAGTGGGTTGTGCTCAATATTTAAATTTCAAATCCCGAAACAACCACATAATCAATTTATTATTGCTCACTGGATTTAGGAGGCCTGGTGTTCCTTGCCAGTGAGAAGACCTGATCGTTCGGGTCCCATCGATTGACGGACGTCGGTCGCGGCGATTGGGCAATCTTGAGCATAGCCTACGATGGGTAGCGTTGTGATGTTCTGTTGTGATAATTTGGTGTGTCCAGTGTGTGCCGCGTGGTTACACACCCGCTTCACACGCGTGATCCGGGACTGTTTCCGGATCCGGTCAGGGATATGCACTACTGACGAGCTCAAACGAGGGCGAAACTCGAGTATAGTGCTTCCAGATTGACGTGGATAGGCCTTAGGTTCATACCAGAATGCGATCGGCGTTGCCAGTAGTGGGTTGTGCTCAATATTTAAATTTCAAATCCCGAAACAACCACATAATCAATTTATTATTGCTCACTGGATTTAGGAGGCCTGGTGTTCCTTGCCAGTGAGAAGACCTGATCGTTCGGGTCCCATCGATTGACGGACGTCGGTCGCGGCGATTGGGCAATCTTGAGCATAGCCTACGATGGGTAGCGTTGTGATGTTCTGTTGTGATAATTTGGTGTGTCCAGTGTGTGCCGCGTGGTTACACACCCGCTTCACACGCGTGATCCGGGACTGTTTCCGGATCCGGTCAGGGATATGCACTACTGACGAGCTCAAACGAGGGCGAAATTCGAGTATAGTGCTTCCAGATTGACGTGGATAGGCCTTAGGTTCATACCAGAATGCGATCGGCGTTGCCAGTAGTGGGTTGTGCTCAATATTTAAATTTCAAATCCCGAAACAACCACATAATCAATATAATGGAGAACTCAAATTGAAGTACAAAATAATTTTACTGAAAGATTTTTCTATATTATTTTAATTATTAGTAATTATTTATTATTTAAATTTAGTGAGATCCTTGCGCTTGATGCTTGCTGCAAAGAGATCTTATGTCAGGTTCGAATTTAGTTAACAGTCTCCCCGTTTTGTTATATCCAGCCGATTTCTTCTATTTTCGAATTGCCCCCCTTAGCAATTGAATTGCCCCCCTGTGGGGCATGGGCCCCACGTTGGGAAACACTGGTCTAGATAGAGCATTTTTATGAGTTGTATTACATGTGATGGAAAGCCCATATTCCTCATGATTTCCCAAAGTTTCTGATATTGTACACAGTCAAATGCCTTTGAATATTCCACAAAACATGAGGATAGGTTAACATTAAATTCTCTGCACTTTTCTATTATTCGCCGGCTTCCTGGCCTAGAGATTAGCGACTTTTCTCCATAATCTCGTATACTCTCGTAAGTAACGTGACGACACTGAGAATCAGCAGTGGTTCGAATCGCGTCGGTATT